>JACEFZ010013907.1:15000-78462 GCA_014155875.1 Cepaea nemoralis | reverse complement strand
TTTTAAAATTTTTTTCGGGGGAAACGGGGCCCCATGGGTATTTTTAAAAAAAACCAAAAAAAAAAAGAAAACAGCGATATGGGTAATTCTCGGCCCCCTAGAGGTGAACGTATTGTAAATATTCTCAGGGAAGAAACAACTCCTATATTGAGTAAGGAGTGAATAATGACGAATGCATCCCAATTTCTTTTGAAAGCGTGCATTCTGACAATACCTACCGAAACGCAGATGGAAAAGTCTAAGAATTGGAACGTACACACCCTATATCAAGCAGGGATATTTGGTAACATTATTGCCGAGGCAAAGAAAAAACATGAATTTAGATATTTTGGGTGTATATGAAACAAGATAGATAGATGCAAGTTAAAAAAGGAGGGAAGATGTCTGCAAGAGATTATGGTTGATACATATTTGAAGGTTCTCAAAACACTGGCGGACACTAACACTAATAAAGGTAATAAGTACCAATAATTATGTGACACAAATGAATTAAGAAAGCAATGGCAAATTACTGAACGTAAAACTTGCTCAGGTATCACGATCAGCCAGAAGGCCACCAAACCCTACTCAAGACCACTACTACGTTATGGAGAGACCAGAACAGGTCAATATTCTGCGCCTCAGAACAGGACGCAACCACATGTACACAAAATTCAAGATTGGTGGCTCAGCCATGTGCACATGTGGTTTGGCGTCGCAGACAGCAGAGCATATACTCCAAGACTGCCCAAACTACAATATATCCAGGCGAACCTTCTGGCATAGAGAGACAACAGTGGAAGATAAACTCCATGGACCGCTGAGTGAACTAATAAAGACTGGTAGATTCATACAAGAGACAATATTGCAGTTATAGACATATTTCAGGCGAAAGAAAGAAGAAGCAGAACGAACAGCCAAAATGCTGGGGTTGACTGCTACGTCATGTGAAGGACATGCAAAAAAGAATTGTAAACCGCCGCCTCCGTGGTGAAGGGTTTATGGACGCAGTTCGTAATCCCGTATACCCGCGTTGGAAACATAGATGCGGGCGATTGGCAGCAGACCGCCTTGAGTTGGTTTTTATGAAATGGTATGGATGTCTGTCATTCCGAAAGCAATGGCAAACTACTGACCATGAATTTTACAAGAGATCACAACAGCAAAACATGCTGGTGTTGACTGCGACACCCTGTAAGGGATATGCAACCAACTCTAACTCTCTCATTTTCAAACATGACCTATATGTATATAATGCTTCATGAACACTGGTATTAATCAAGTGTCTGCATACTTGTAACTCTGAAAATACTATTTAGATTTCAATTGTATACGTATCTGATACCCAAGTGGTACAGTATGCTAACATAAGAGCACAAAACAGTTTTCTTTTTAGATTAATATTAAACATATTTTAATAAAGGTAATAAGTAGTAATTAATAATAATTTCGAGACAAAAATGAATTTACAACATATTTATGTTGTATTCAATGAAACAAAATTATATTATCAACACTGTCAATGCCAAATATAGCCAAGATATTATTCACCTTACTACTACTTAATATGGATGTCAATGTTAACATTATTGTTTCTGAATATCTTCAAATATTTAATACGAAAATAAACTGTAACATCTATATGTAAGCAATATTAATTTAGCACTCTAAAATGTATATGTTATTCATGTATGTGTTTTATTATCACTCAACAAAATTAACTGGAACTGTGTGTAGGACAACAAATTTAGGTTAGTAATAAACTAAACTGCCAAAATAGTGGACAAAGATATATGAGAAGAGTTAATATATGTTGTAGATATCAAACAAATTAGAAATGAAATGTAAAGCATGCCAAAAGAATGCGTACTTATAGACTGTCATTGAGGTCCTTGTGGATATCACAGCTGTGCATATTCGTCAGAACTGATGCGGCTGAAAACCTTATCGTTGGATCATGTTGTAACGAATTATTCAAGCACCAGGCTTGAGTTTTAGGAGCACCTAACATGATAACGGTGTCTTTCAAACACTCGTTTACTTTGTCTGATGTTGGCCTTGTCTTGATCATCATGCATAACAGAACCATGCCAAAGGATTAGACGTCTAGCTTGTAAGAAGGAACAACCCATGTGAAGCACGATATTTCTGGGGCACGGAAACACGTGGTGCCACCAATGTTTTCCGTAGCAACCACAGTGGAGCTTCGAGGGATGAAAAATGATAATCCAGAATCTCCAAGAACTGCATATTTGTTTGCGATGATCAAAATATTGTCGGGTTTGATATTGCTGTGTAGTATTCTCTTCTGATCATTGAGATAACGCACAACACACGTGTTCTGGGTGAAGTACTTGACAGACGACTCCGAGGTCATGGTTTCAAGCTTGGAAGTCAAGGTTGCGTTAGGGCAGTAGTGATTGCACATGGCCAAGTATTCAGGTCATTCATTACAGACTGTCAATGAGATCCTTGTGGATATCACACCTGTGCATATTCGTCAGTATTGAAGCCGAAAAAGTCTTGTGTCTGGATCTTGTTGTAACGAATTAGTCAAGCATCAGTTTTGAGGTTCAGGAACACCTAACATCATATCGGGGTCTTTCAGACACTCGTAAAGTTGTTATAATGTTGGCCGTGTCTTGAACACCATGCACCAAAGAACCAAGCCCGGAGAGTAGATGTCTAGCTTGTAATGGATCAACCAATCTGAAGCACGATATTTCTGGAGCGAGGAAAAGCCTGGTGCCACCAATGTATTTTGTAGGAACCACAGTGAAACCTTGAGGTATGAAAAATGAGAATCCAAAATCTCCAAGAACGGCATCGTTGTTGGTGTTGATATAAATATTGCCGGGTTTAATATCGATGTGTACTATTTTCTTGTTATCATTGAGATAACGCACAAAACACAACATCTGGGTGAAGTACTTGACACACAATTCCGAGGTCATGGTTTTAAGCTTGGAGGTCAAGGTTCTATTCGGACAGTAGTGAGTACAATGGCCAAGTATTCAGGACACATGACTGATATGGTATGTTTGATGACGTGTGGATGAGATAGTCCTTCCAAAACGGCGAACTCTTTAAAAAACAACACTTTGTTTGTAACCCCTCCATCAGCATTAAGCAATGAGAATGACTTCACGGCTCTCTTATGTTTAGCAAACAGAAGTCAGGTGGCTAGAACAACTTCTCCACTCATTCCCCTGCCTAAAATTGCACCACGAGAAAAGCAATATGTGGTAAGGAAATCTTCAGCTATGTTTACTGTCGAAGGTAACTCCATTTCTGAACACAAGCACGGTAGATTTGAGTTGATAATTATCCAAATGAGAAAATGTACAAGAGAGTATATCCGTACGATCTTGCCACAAGCACTCTGGAAAACTAAATGATGAATTGAGACTATTCGATTCGATTTCACCTTTACGCCACCTACCCCGTTCAACCTCAAGAAGAAGTTATAGTATTGTCCATCACCGGCTCAGAAGGATAGTCCGTAACCCCTTGGCCAGGTAGACCGGTATGTGTACAATAGTCATGAGATAAGTAAATGTGTTCTGTATTATACTTACTAATATGTCAGATTGGCAATTGTCTGGCAGGAAATATTTCTAATACTTAAAATGATTAACATGTACACACACACACACACACACACACACACACACACACACACACACACACACACACACACACACACACACACACACACACACACACACAAACACACACACACACACACTCACACACAAACACTCACACACACCCACTCACACACACACACAAATACACACACACACACACACAAACACCTTCATATCAATCCACTTGTCCGTGAACAATAGGGTCGAGAATCAAATAAAGAAACTAGAGAATAAAGTAATGTTCATCGTGATGATCTCTTTGTGAAAGCGATATATTCTGAAGGCGCAACACGGCCTTCCCGATAAGCGCCTGGTAAAAAAGCAGGTCCACTGACAGATATACTTTACCTTACACTTCGTGAAGACTGATAAGTAGCCTGATTCTTGATAGCATGATAAGTAAACTGCTCTGTACACTTCTTGAAGGCTGATAGGTATACTGCCCTATACACTTCTTGAAGACTGAGGTGCACTGTTCTGTATACTTCGTGAACACCGAAATGTATATTTCTCTGCACTCTTCTTGGATACTAACGACTAATAGGAATATTAATGTGTATAATTCGTGAATTACCGCTGAATTACAGTAATATAGTGGCTGGACACCACATACCAGCTTCGTATTTATGGGTTCGATGACCTTCTGCATGGATTCGATTGTTTTTAAATTTGAATTGGATATAAAGCTGACTCACCTTAAAAGACCCACAAGGAAATGTCAAGACTGCTTTAACACTGACATAAACTGAGTGCCGATGTTCAATAAACGCATTGGTTTCATATGCTATGCCAAATGCCCCTTAAGATTTGTGAAAGAGGCTGTTACTTTACGTAAGGCTGTTCAAGACACGTTATTGAGTACGGCTGGCCATCGTAGAAGAAATTGGGACCTCACCATGTAATATCAAAGACAGCAATGGTAATTCAACAACAAGAAAACAGCGATATGGGTAATTCTCGGCCCCCTAGAGGTGAACGTATTGTAAATATTCTCAGGGAAGAAACAACTCCTATATTGAGTAAGGAGTGAATAATGACGAATGCATCCCAATTTCTTTTGAAAGCGTGCATTCTGACAATACCTACCGAAACGCAGATGGAAAAGTCTAAGAATTGGAACGTACACACCCTATATCAAGCAGGGATATTTGGTAACATTATTGCCGAGGCAAAGAAAAAACATGAATTTAGATATTTTGGGTGTATGTCACCGACCGTTAGGGTAGTTTCTATTGAAATAGACAGAAATCCCTATCCAAGAGTTTGCCGACAGTCTCTAGAAATTATGGCTCGTTATCAAGAATGTCTAAAGGGATGGTCCCGATAGAAGAGACTGGGATTCACTTGGTAGACAAAGGCAGAAGGTGAAGAACACTCGTGTATGTAGGAAGACCTAACACGAATGTCTAGTTTATCTGTCGGTGATCCTTCGTCATTTGATGAAGCCCCCTGTTTTAAATACTTTCACGCACTCACGCGCACGCCTTGCGTTCAAATGATCACGAAGGGAGTACGTGGGTACAAGTATAAAACAATAATACTCTTTAATAGTAAAAGAGATAATGAAAATTGTCGGTTCAACTGGTGAACTATGATAGTTACAATTATGTTACAGGTACAAAAATAAAATAGTTTTCTGATGCTTAGACAGATAGCATGTCATCATTCACACCATCCAGACAGTGACACACTCAGAACACATGTAGACACAGAGTCACCTGAGACAATCTGATCTCTGTTAGGAATAGTGCTGGCTTTCGGTTGTATTATGGCTTGGAGTCGACCCTGGCATTCGACAGGTGTACGATGCTCCTCCGGATTCCAGGTTCCGTCTCCACTAGTTGGTGGCTCAAAGTTTCGGTAACCGGACCAGTTAGGATGTCAGCAGTATCAGCAGCGAGGCTCCTTAAATCAAACAAACAGTTGCAGACTCCTTAGTGTCTTGACAATAACAATGTGTCTGAGTGTTGGTGTTGTGTGTCTGTTGTGTATGTGTCAGATGCAGAACAGGAATAAAACATATTCCTCTCTGCTATTCTGTATCAAAAGCAAAGGCCAATAGTTCTTATCAGCTTGGCTATACCTTGTATGACATGATGATACAAGGTGAAAAAGGGTCCAGAAGTGGACACATTCTAAGACCACATGGTCCATTGGAATAGAACATGTAGACAAATCTTTGTTTGAAAAAAAACATTACAAAATGTACATGGTTGTAAAACTTGAAGTGACTCATATGCAATAATTACTGGTGTATTCCTTAACACCATGGTGAGGAAGTCCTGGGCAGCCAGGATGTTTCCCTAGATAGCTAAGGAAGGGCCAACAATAATTCAACCTAATCCCACATCAGTCATTAGGCATAAAGCAATCAAGTGTCGCCATGAAGTCGTGAGGTATACCCCACAGAATATACGAGCTAAAAGATAAGAAGAAGGCCAGCAGGCAAGCAAGGGGCTGAGATATTCCAGGCATTGGGCTTTAGGATGTCTCAGTTATCCCTTGTTGAGTTATTTACTCCCCAAATTCTGATTCCTCACCACATGGTATTTGCTTTGAACTTATGACCGTCAGTGTCATGTAGTTCGGCATGGCGGTGAATCAGGGGTAAGCAAATTTATGTTTGAATATATATCGCCTAGTAATATTGCTGGCATGTGAGAATCATGTTCCACATGTCTCTTCTACTTCTGCCCACATGGCAAAATCATGTTATCATATTTTCAACAAAATATACATGTAAATACATTCACAAAATGCATATGAAAATAATCAGTAAGGTTCATACATTATATCTATATATATTTTTATCTATAAATATATCTAGGCCTCACATGTTTTCTCTCAATGTCTCCCCTTTCAACTACCACGTTTCATAAATATACATGGTCGGGAAAGTTTTGGGTTTTCCCAATATCAGAATATAAATGTGTACACACTTCTTACTATAATCGTAATTATTATGTTACTACACTCACCCCCAGTCTTATTGCAGCACTTAAGATAGGTTTTGGTATAATCTACCAAGGATGCAATTGGATATGGCAGCTCACTTCATGCAAGGTCTGCTTAGCACAGCAGCTCTAGTCATTGTGAACCGGACGGAAGTTGTTAGTCACAATTTCCGGTGCAGCCGTACTAATAGCATATCGCTGTTTTCCCGTTGCTAGGGAGTGACGGACATATACTTGGTATTAATGATAAGGGTTGAAGACAGGGGATTTCCCTTGTGACATCATTTGATGATGACGTGAAAATAGTGCTGTCCCCAATAGTACAGTGTGTAGTTTTAGTGCAGCAAATGTCTGCAGTCGCCAATATGACGTCATTATTAGTAATTTAGCTGCCTACTGAATCCAGAATGTAAATAGTAATTCCACTAACGTAGTAGTGGTGGTGTTTGCATAGTGATCTAGACTCATCCCGTCACATATGCCCCTCCTAGAGAAAAGTACGACTAGGTGAACTTTTGGGGTAGGTGAGCCTAGATCGACTATGGCTTATTTTCCTCCTGAGTCCGTCTGGTCATTGTCTTCATCCTCAGCAGTAGGGTGTCTGCTCAGGAAATCTGCTCCCACATTTTCTTTTCCGGGGATGTACTCCACATTGAATGTGTATGGTTGTAGGAGCAGTGACCATCTCATCAACCGAGTGTTTAACTTCTTGGAGGCAGCTAAGAACATCAGAGGTTGGTGGTCACTCTGAACCATGAATTTTGTTCCATATAAGTATGGTTGGAATTTCTGTACCGCCCATACTAGAGATAAACATTCCTTTTCGATGGTGGAATAGTTCCGTTCAGCCTGGTTTAACTTTCGACTGGCGTATGCTACTGGGAAAAGGATGGTCGGGTTTTCTCGTCCTCCCTGCAACAGTGTTGCCCCAATGCCAACATTACTGGCATCCGTTCGCAAGGTAAATGTTTTGGTAAGATCTGGGAGTTGCAAGATGGGTCTTGCTGAAAGTCTGTCTTTAAGGATGGTGTACGCAGTCTCACAATCTGCAGTCCAGTTAACTTTCTCTGGGGCTCCCTTCTTTGTGGCATCTGTGAGAGGGGCTGCAACCATGTTGAAATTCTGGATATATTTTTGGTAGAACCCACACAGAGACACAAAGGATCTTACATCTTTCTTGGTCTTGGGTCGCGGTGCGGCTTGTAGTTTTTCTACATTTTTCGGGTCAGGCGAGGTGTAACCCTGGACTATGGTATGTCCCAGAAATTCAAGTTTTTGAAATGCTAGCTGGCACTTGGTGGGCCGAGCCGTCAATCCTACTTCAGCTAATCTGGTTAACAGAACTTCCAGTGAGGATAAATGTTCCTCAAAGGTATTGGAGGCAATGAGAATGTCGTCCATGAAGTTGGTAATGGATGGGTCTCTTAGAGGGTCCAAAAGCATTCTCATCATCCTGGTGAAAACGCTGGGTGCGTTACTAAGGCCAAATGGGAGCACGTTGAATTGGTAGTGTCCCGTTGAGGTGCTGAATGCCAGGTAGGGTCGAACTTCTTGCTTCACGGGGATCTGGTAGTATCCTTTGCTCAAGTCTATCTTAGAGAAATACTTGGCTTTACTCAGCTTGGCGAAGAGTTGCCCATGGTCTGGTAGCGGTTCTGCTTGGAACTCGGTTATACCATTCAGTTGGCGATAGTCGATGCAGAGCCGATGCTCCCCACTAGGTTTTCTAAGCAGCACCACATTTGCACTGTACGGTGACTCAGAAGGTGAGATTATTCCTTCTTGAAGTAGCTGGTTGATCTCAATTCTGAGTGCCTCTTCCTTTGCATAGGGAATGGGATACTGTTTCTGCCTAATAGGATCAGGGCTGGTCAGCTTCATATCAAATTCTATCAAGCTAGTGCGACCTGGTTTGTCGGTGAGGAGTGTTGCGTGAGATTGTAATACTTCCTCCAATTTTCCCTTTTGGGAAGTGGTCAGGTTAGGATTTATTTCCACATCCTGGTAGGTCTCCTGAAGTTGTAGGGGGTATTCCACCGCTATGTTCTCCCCATTCTCTACTTCAGTTGCAACTGCCATTGCCAACAAATGCCTTGGGGTTTCATTTGCTCTCGCATAATATTTGCGAAGCAAATTGATATGATACATTTTCTGCTTACCCTTGATGGCGATCCTGTAATTGGTACGGGACAGTTTCTCTACCACGGGGAACGGCCCCTGCCACCCAATCTCCAACTTATTGTTTCCGCTAGGGAGTAGTAGTAAGACTTTGTCCCCTACTTCTAGTGAACGATCCTTGGCCTTTTTATTGTAATACTGGGCATGTTTCGCTCGGGCTCTTCTAAGATTACTCGTCGCTAACTTCCATCCCATCTTCAACTTGTGTTTCAATTCTTCCACATACGTGGACGCATTTACTACTGTCTCGTCTGTTCTCTCCTCAGTCCATGTTCTCATGAGAGCTTCTAGAGGACCTTTGATGGGCCTACCAAAGAGGAGGGTTGCTGGTGGAAGGCCCGTGGAGCCATGAGGAACTTCCCGGTAAGCAAATAGTGCTGCCGGTAGGTAATCATCCCAGACTTCTGGTTTTTCCTGTGCCAACTTCCTCAGGATAGACATCAATGTCCCGTTGAACCTTTCCACCAGGCCGTTTGACTGTGGGTGGTATGGACTGGAATGTATGTGGCGAGTCTGGAAAATATGGAAGACTTCTTCCATCAATCTCCCTCTAAACTGAGAGCCGTTATCAGTGAGGATTTGGTTAGGGAATCCTAGCCGAGTGAAAATCGTGACCAGGGCCTCTGCCACTCTTTTAGAATCAATAGCTGGCAGGGCGATCGCTTCTCCCCACATGGAGCAGGTATCCACCAGAGTTAATATGTATTTGTTTCTCCTTTTAGTTCTAGGGAGAGGTCCAACAATGTCGACAGCCACTCGCTCGAAGGGGGTATTCATGATGGGCATTTCTCCTAACTTAACTGGGGCAGTCGTGTGTCTGGGTGCAACTCGCTGACACTCAGGACAAGATTTCACATACCTTTTGATGTCCCCATTCATTCCCGGCCAAAAATAATGACATGAAATGCGTTGATTAGTTGCACCACCACCCATATGCCCACTAAACGACAGTGTGTGGCCCATGTGTAGAACTTGTGGCCTATATGCTGCTGGTACTACAAGTTGACCATGTTCCTGTTCATTTTTACCGGCCCTACGATACAACAAATTTCCCTTCTTATAAAAGTCCCCTCTCTGCGGGGGGTTTCTAGCATTTGGAAGTTTCTTAAAACAGTGTGCTAGAGTCGGGTCCTGGTTCTGTGCAGCTCTAATCTCCCCTGGGAGTGGATTCAGGGGTAGATCAGGCTCAGAGGTTGCTGTAACTTGAGCCCTTGTCTGCACAGCAGCCACTATCATGGGGGTGACGGGTTCCCCCAAGTAGACATATCTACATCCTAGTATCATGTCATAGATGGAGTCAGCCATCACTGCTGCCGATATCGTACCCTTAACGAATTTAGAGTCAACCAATATTCTAGCGATCGGCAAGGTCAGGGTAGGTGAGCTTTTTGTCACGCCCTTTATCTCAATTGTGTCTTCGGTGATTTGATCAGGGTCTACCAGGTGAGATGCTACGATGGCATCATATTGTAAACCCGTATCGTAAAGACACTCGACCCACTGTCCATTGACAGTGATCTGCTCTGTCACTGGAGGTCTTCTCAGTTCTTGATGAGGTGGCCTCTTAGCGATTTCCTTGTCTGTGGACAAGTATGCCGCAATCTTGGGATTAGGTTGGCGCCTACATTCTGACGTACTGTGGGAGTTATTCCTACAGTTCTTGCAGTAGGGTTGTCTAAAACCAGTTGCGGTGGGGTTGTTTGGTTGTGGCTGGGGTTGCCTCTTATCTGCTGGTTGGTTATTGTATCGGGGTTGTCCCATGTTGGTTGGAGGTTGGTTCTTTTGAGGTTGGGGAGGTTGGTTCTTTTGAGGTTGGGGAGGTTGTGTTGAGACAGAGTCCCCATGGGCAGTCAGATACCTTTCAGCCAAGACTATCATTTCCTCTAGGTTTTGCGCCCCTTGTTCAACGATGAAAGTTTCCATCGGCTTCGACATACAGTTCCTCAGCTGCTCACATAAAACCATCTCCCGCAAGCCCGCATAGGAGTGTTCATACTCTCCCAATGTCTCCCATTTACAGAGATAACTCTGCAGACGAGCGGACAATTGTGAGAATGACTCACCCTTCAGACGTCTTGCGGTTCGAAATTTCCGCTGATAAGCAGCTGAGGTTAACTCATATCTCTTCAATAAAGCCGATTTCAAACTTTCATAAGAATGTTCATGGCCTGGAGGTAGTCCCTGAAAGACTACATACGCTTGTCCCCTCAGTGCCTGAGAAAGCTTCAAGTTCCAGTGTTCCCTAGCCAACCCAAATGACTCAGCTAATTTCTCGAATTTCTGAAGGTAACTATCCAATTGTTCCTGATTTTCCTCGAACGGCATCAATGGAAAACTCATAGGACCCACATGAGAAGTCGAATGTAGCTGGGTTTCAATGCTGGGTGCCGGAGAGCTGGCGTTAGAACAGGTTGCTGATAGAGCTTGGTTTTCTAGCTCTTTCATCCTAAACTCATGCTGTCGAATTTTTTCATTTTCCTGTAACTGCCTAAGTTCTTTCTCAGCTTCGGCCTCGATTTTCTTAAGCTCTGTCGCTGCTTCCAGTTTCTTAAGCTCGAGTTCATGCCTACGTATTTTATCTTCCCTGTCTTCTTTCCTTAACTCCCTCTCCATATCATGGACATATTTGGCTGCTTCGGGCTCCGATAACCCCATAGCTACCGCTGCTGCGTGCAAATCTGCTGATGAACTCATGACTGAGTTTTGACTGAGAGGGTGAGTGATCAGTGGACTACAATTTCTATATCAATATTATACTACTTCCCAATTCAAGTTATACTAATACAATTGCAATAATTTACAAATCTTATTAGTACATAATCAAAAATGGTTAGTACAAACAATGATACAAAACACACTTTCACTCTCTCAATCGAATGGAAACAACTAATTACAGAGTTTCCTAAACTACTCTACCCTTTACTGAGATGAGAAAAAAAAAATTTTTGTACCAAGTAACACAATTTATTAGAAATATTTCTAATTAGCTGGGTAGATCCCGGACCGAGACCACAGTTGTCACCGACCGTTAGGGTGTTTCTATTGAAATAGACAGAAATCCCTATCCAAGAGTTTGCCGACAGTCTCTAGAAATTATGGCTCGTTATCAAGAATGTCTAAAGGGATGGTCCCGATAGAAGAGACTGGGATTCACTTGGTAGACAAAGGCAGAAGGTGAAGAACACTCGTGTATGTAGGAAGACCTAACACGAATGTCTAGTTTATCTGTCGGTGATCCTTCGTCATTTGATGAAGCCCCCTGTTTTAAATACTTTCACGCACTCACGCGCACGCCTTGCGTTCAAATGATCACGAAGGGAGTACGTGGGTACAAGTATAAAACAATAATACTCTTTAATAGTAAAAGAGATAATGAAAATTGTCGGTTCAACTGGTGAACTATGATAGTTACATTATGTTACAGGTACAAAAATAAAATAGTTTTCTGATGCTTAGACAGATAGCATGTCATCATTCACACCATCCAGACAGTGACACACTCAGAACACATGTAGACACAGAGTCACCTGAGACAATCTGATCTCTGTTAGGAATAGTGCTGGCTTTCGGTTGTATTATGGCTTGGAGTCGACCCTGGCATTCGACAGGTGTACGATGCTCCTCCGGATTCCAGGTTCCGTCTCCACTAGTTGGTGGCTCAAAGTTTCGGTAACCGGACCAGTTAGATGTCAGCAGTATCAGCAGCGAGGCTCCTTAAATCAAACAAACAGTTGCAGACTCCTTAGTGTCTTGACAATAACAATGTGTCTGAGTGTTGGTGTTGTGTGTCTGTTGTGTATGTGTCAGATGCAGAATAAGAATAAAACATAATTCCTCTCTGCTATTCTGTATCAAAAGCAAAGGCCAATAGTTCTTATCAGCTTGGCTATATCTTGTATGACATGATGATACAAGGGGAAAAAGGGTCCAGAAGTGGACACATTCTAAGACAACATGGTCCATTGGAATAGAACATGTAGACAAATCTTTGTTTGAAAAAAAAACATTACAAAATGTACATGGTTGTAAAACTTGAAGTGACTCATATGCAATAATTACTGGTGTGTTCCTTAACACCATGGTGAGGAAGTCCTGGGCAGCCAGGATGTTTCCCTAGATAGCTAAGGAAGGGCCAACAATAATTCAACCTAATCCCACATCAGTCATTAGGCATAAAGCAATCAAGTGTCGCCATGAAGTCGTGAGGTATACCCCACAGAATATACGAGCTAAAAGATAAGAAGAAGGCCAGCAGGCAAGCAAGGGGCTGAGATATTCCAGGCATTGGGCTTTAGGATGTCTCAGTTATCCCTTGTTGAGTTATTTACTCCCCAAATTCTGATTCCTCACCACATGGGATTTGCTTTGAACTTATGACCGTCAGTGTCATGTAGTTCGGCATGGCGGTGAATCAGGGGTAAGCAAATTTATGTTTGAATATATATCGCCTAGTAATATTGCTGGCATGTGAGAATCATGTTCCACATGTCTCTTCTACTTCTGCCCACATGGCAAAATCATGTTATCATATTTTCAACAAAATATACATGTAAATACATTCACAAAATGCATATGAAAATAATCAGTAAGGTTCATACATTATATCTATATATATATTTTTATCTATAAATATATCTAGGCCTCACATGTTTTCTCTCAATGTCTCTCCCTTTCAACTACCACGTTTCATAAATATACATGGTCGGGAAAGTTTTGGGTTTTCCCAATATCAGAATATAAATGTGTACACACTTCTTACTATAATCGTAATTATTATGTTACTACACTCACCCCCAGTCTTATTGCAGCACTTAAGATAGGTTTTGGTATAATCTACCAAGGATGCGAATTGGATATGGCAGCTCACTTCATGCAAGGTCTGCTTAGCACAGCAGCTCTAGTCATTGTGAACCAGACGGAAGTGGTTAGTCACAATTTCCGGTGCAGCCGTACTATTAGCATATCGCTGTTTTCCTGTTGCTAGGGAGTGACGGCCATATACTTGCTATTAATGATAAGGGTAGTAAAACAGGGGATTTCCCTTGTGACCTCATTTGATGACGTGAAAATATGTGCTGTCCCCAATAGTACAGTGTGTAGTTTTAGTGCAGCAAATGTCTGCGTCGCCAATATGACGTCATTATTAGTAATTTAGCTGCCGTACTGAACCCAGAATGTAAATTAGGAATTCCACTAACGAAGTAGTGGTGGTGTTTGCATAGTGATCTAGACTCATCCCGTCACAGTGTATATGAAACAAGATAGATAGATGCAAGTTAATAAAGGAGGGAAGATGTCTGCAAGAGATTATGGTTGATACATATTTGAAGGTTCTCAAAACACTGGCGGACACTAACACTAATAAAGGTAATAAGTACCAATAATTATGTGACACAAATGAATTAAGAAAGCAATGGCAAATTACTGAACGTAAAACTTGCTCAGGTATCACGATCAGCCAGAAGGCCACCAAACCCTACTCAAGACCACTACTACGTTATGGAGAGACCAGAACAGGTCAATATTCTGCGCCTCAGAACAGGACGCAACCACATGTACACAAAATTCAAGATTGGTGGCTCAGCCATGTGCACATGTGGTTTGGCGTCGCAGACAGCAGAGCATATACTCCAAGACTGCCCAAACTACAATATATCCAGGCGAACCTTCTGGCATAGAGAGACAACAGTGGAAGATAAACTCCATGGACCGCTGAGTGAACTAATAAAGACTGGTAGATTCATACAAGAGACAATATTGCAGTTATAGACATATTTCAGGCGAAAGAAAGAAGAAGCAGAACGAACAGCCAAAATGCTGGGGTTGACTGCTACGTCATGTGAAGGACATGCAAAAAAGAATTGTAAACCGCCGCCTCCGTGGCGAAGGGTTTATGGACGCAGTTCGTAATCCCGTATACCCGCGTTGGAAACATAGATGCGGGCGATTGGCAGCAGACCGCCTTGAGTTGGTTTTTATGAAATGGTATGGATGTCTGTCATTCCGAAAGCAATGGCAAACTACTGACCATGAACTTTACAAGAGATCACAACAGCAAAACATGCTGGTGTTGACTGCGACACTCCTGTAAGGGATATGCAACCAACTCTAACTCTCTCATTTTCAAACATGACCTATATGTATATAATGCTTCATGAACACTGGTATTAATCAAGTGTCTGCTATACTTGTAACTCTGAAAATACTATTTAGATTTCAATTGTATACGTATCTGATACCCAAGTGGTACAGTATGCTAACATAAGTGCACAAAACAGTTTTCTTTTTAGATTAATATTAAACATATTTTAATAAAGGTAATAAGTAGTAATTAATAATAATTTCGAGACAAAAATGAATTTACAACATATTTATGTTGTATTCAATGAAACAAAATTATATTATCAACACTGTCAATGCCAAATATAGCCAAGATATTATTCACCTTACTACTACTTAATATGGATGTCAATGTTAACATTATTGTTTCTGAATATCTTCAAATATTTAATACGAAAATAAACTGTAACATCTATATGTAAGCAATATTAATTTAGCACTCTAAAATGTATATGTTATTCATGTATGTGTTTTATTATCACTCAACAAAATTAACTGGAACTGTGTGTAGGACAACAAATTTAGGTTAGTAATAAACTAAACTGCCAAAATAGTGGACAAAGATATATGAGAAGAGTTAATATATGTTGTAGATATCAAACAAATTAGAAATGAAATGTAAAGCATGCCAAAAGAATGCGTACTTATAGACTGTCATTGAGGTCCTTGTGGATATCACAGCTGTGCATATTCGTCAGAACTGATGCGGCTGAAATCCTTATCGTTGGATCATGTTGTAACGAATTATTCAAGCACCAGGCTTGAGTTTTAGGAGCACCTAACATGATAACGGTGTCTTTCAAACACTCGTTTACTTTGTCTGATGTTGGCCTTGTCTTGATCATCATGCATAACAGAACCATGCCAAAGGATTAGACGTCTAGCTTGTAAGAAGGAACAACCCATGTGAAGCACGATATTTCTGGGGCACGGAAACACGTGGTGCCACCAATGTTTTCCGTAGCAACCACAGTGGAGCTTCGAGGGATGAAAAATGATAATCCAGAATCTCCAAGAACTGCATATTTGTTTGCGATGATCAAAATATTGTCGGGTTTGATATTGCTGTGTAGTATTCTCTTCTGATCATTGAGATAACGCACAACACACGTGTTCTGGGTGAAGTACTTGACAGACGACTCCGAGGTCATGGTTTCAAGCTTGGAAGTCAAGGTTGCGTTAGGGCAGTAGTGATTGCACATGGCCAAGTATTCAGGTCATTCATTACAGACTGTCAATGAGATCCTTGTGGATATCACACCTGTGCATATTCGTCAGTATTGAAGCCGAAAAAGTCTTGTGTCTGGATCTTGTTGTAACGAATTAGTCAAGCATCAGTTTTGAGGTTCAGGAACACCTAACATCATATCGGGGTCTTTCAGACACTCGTAAAGTTGTTATAATGTTGGCCGTGTCTTGAACACCATGCACCAAAGAACCAAGCCCGGAGAGTAGATGTCTAGCTTGTAATGGATCAACCAATCTGAAGCACGATATTTCTGGAGCGAGGAAAAGCCTGGTGCCACCAATGTATTTTGTAGGAACCACAGTGAAACCTTGAGGTATGAAAAATGAGAATCCAAAATCTCCAAGAACGGCATCGTTGTTGGTGTTGATATAAATATTGCCGGGTTTAATATCGATGTGTACTATTTTCTTGTTATCATTGAGATAACGCACAAAACACAACATCTGGGTGAAGTACTTGACACACAATTCCGAGGTCATGGTTTTAAGCTTGGAGGTCAAGGTTCTATTCGGACAGTAGTGAGTACAAATGGCCAAGTATTCAGGACACATGACTGATATGGTATGTTTGATGACGTGTGGATGAGATAGTCCTTCCAAAACGGCGAACTCTTTAAAAAACAACACTTTGTTTGTAACCCCTCCATCAGCATTAAGCAATGAGAATGACTTCACGGCTCTCTTATGTTTAGCAAACAGAAGTCAGGTGGCTAGAACAACTTCTCCACTCATTCCCCTGCCTAAAATTGCACCACGAGAAAAGCAATATGTGGTAAGGAAATCTTCAGCTATGTTTACTGTCGAAGGTAACTCCATTTCTGAACACAAGCACGGTAGATTTGAGTTGATAATTATCCAAATGAGAAAATGTACAAGAGAGTATATCCGTACGATCTTGCCACAAGCACTCTGGAAAAGTAAATGATGAATTGAGACTATTCGATTCGATTTCACCTTTACGCCACCTACCCCGTTCAACCTCAAGAAGAAGTTATAGTATTGTCCATCACCGGCTCAGAAGGATAGTCGCTAACCCCTTGGCCAGGTAGACCGGTATGTGTACAATAGTCATGAGATAAGTAAATGTGTTCTGTATTATACTTACTAATATGTCAGATTGGCAATTGTCTGGCAGGAAATATTTCTAATACTTAAAATGATTAACATGTACACACACACACACACACACACACACACACACACACACACACACACACACACACACACACACAAACACACACACACACACACTCACACACAAACACTCACACACACCCACTCACACACACACACAAATACACACACACACACACACGCACACACACAAACACCTTCATATCAATCCACTTGTCCGTGAACAATAGGGTCGAGAATCAAATAAAGAAACTAGAGAATAAAGTAATGTTCATCGTGATGATCTCTTTGTGAAAGCGATATATTCTGAAGGCGCAACACGGCCTTCCCGATAAGCGCCTGGTAAAAAAGCAGGTCCACTGACAGATATACTTTACCTTACACTTCGTGAAGACTGATAAGTAGCCTGATTCTTGATAGCATGATAAGTAAACTGCTCTGTACACTTCTTGAAGGCTGATAGGTATACTGCCCTATACACTTCTTGAAGACTGAGGTGCACTGTTCTGTATACTTCGTGAACACCGAAATGTATATTTCTCTGCACTCTTCTTGGATACTAACGACTAATAGGAATATTAATGTGTATAATTCGTGAATTACCGCTGAATTACAGTAATATAGTGGCTGGACACCACATACCAGCTTCGTATTTATGGGTTCGATGACCTTCTGCATGGATTCGATTGTTTTTAAATTTGAATTGGATATAAAGCTGACTCACCTTAAAAGACCCACAAGGAAATGTCAAGACTGCTTTAACACTGACATAAACTGAGTGCCGATGTACAATAAACGCATTGGTTTCATATGCTATGCCAAATGCCCCTTAAGATTTGTGAAAGAGGCTGTTACTTTACGTAAGGCTGTTCAAGACACGTTATTGAGTACGGCTGGCCATCGTAGAAGAAATTGGGACCTCACCATGTAATATCAAAGACAGCAATGGTAATTCAACAACAAGAAAACAGCGATATGGGTAATTCTCGGCCCCCTAGAGGTGAACGTATTGTAAATATTCTCAGGGAAGAAACAACTCCTATATTGAGTAAGGAGTGAATAATGACGAATGCATCCCAATTTCTTTTGAAAGCGTGCATTCTGACAATACCTACCGAAACGCAGATGGAAAAGTCTAAGAATTGGAACGTACACACCCTATATCAAGCAGGGATATTTGGTAACATTATTGCCGAGGCAAAGAAAAAACATGAATTTAGATATTTTGGGTGTATGTCACCGACCGTTAGGGTATTTCTATTGAAATAGACAGAAATCCCTATCCAAGAGTTTGCCGACAGTCTCTAGAAAGTATGGCTCGTCATCAGAATGTCTAAAGGGATGGTCCCGATAGGAGAGACTGGGATTCACTTGGTAGACAAAGGCAGAAGGTGAAGAACACTCGTGTATGTAGGAAGACCTAACACGAATGTCTAGTTTATCTGTCGGTGATCCTTCGTCATTTGATGAAGCCCCCTGTTTTAAATACTTTCACGCACTCACGCGCACGCCTTGCGTTCAAATGATCACGAAGGGAGTACGTGGGTACAAGTATAAAACAATAATACTCTTTAATAATAAAAGAGAAAATGAAAATTGTGGTTCAACTGGTGAACTATGATAGTTACATTTATGTTACAGGTACAAAAATAAAATAGTTTTCTGATGCTTAGACAGATAGCATGTCATCATTCACACCATCCAGACAGTGACACACTCAGAACACATGTAGACACAGAGTCACCTGAGACAATCTGATCTCTGTTAGGAATAGTGCTGGCTTTCGGTTGTATTATGGCTTGGAGTCGACCCTGGCATCCGACAGGTGTACGATGCTCCTCCGGATTCCAGGTTCCGTCTCCACTAGTTGGTGGCTCAAAGTTTCGGTAACCGGACCAGTTAGATGTCAGCAGTATCAGCAGCGAGGCTCCTTAAATCAAACAAACAGTTGCAGACTCCTTAGTGTCTTGACAATAACAATGTGTCTGAGTGTTGGTGTTGTGTGTCTGTTGTGTATGTGTCAGATGCAGAATAAGAATAAAACATAATTCCTCTCTGCTATTCTGTATCAAAAGCAAAGGCCAATAGTTCTTATCAGCTTGGCTATATCTTGTATGACATGATGATACAAGGGGAAAAAGGGTCCAGAAGTGGACACATTCTAAGACCACATGGTCCATTGGAATAGAACATGTTGACAAATCTTTGTTTGAAAAAAAAACATTACAAAATGTACATGGTTGTAAAACTTGAAGTGACTCATATGCAATAATTACTGGTGTGTTCCTTAACACCATGGTGAGGAAGTCCTGGGCAGCCAGGATGTTTCCCTAGATAGCTAAGGAAGGGCCAAAATTAATTCAACCTAATCCCACATCAGTCATTAGGCATAAAGCAATCAAGTGTCGCCATGAAATCGTGCGGTATACCCCACAGAATAGATGAGCTAAAAGATAAGAAGAAGGCCAGCAGGCAAGCACGGGGCTGAGATATTCCAGGCATTGGGCTTTAGGATGTCTCAGTTATCCCTTGTTGAGTTATTTACTCCCCAAATTCTGATTCCTCACCACATGGGATTTGCTTTGAACTTATGACCGTCAGTGTCATGTAGTTCGGCATGGCGGTGAATCAGGGGTAAGCAAATTTATGTTTGAATATATATCGCCTAGTAATATTGCTGGCATGTGAGAATCATGTTCCACATGTCTCTTCTACTTCTGCCCACATGGCAAAATCATGTTATCATATTTTCAACAAAACATACATGTAAATACATTCACAAAATGCATATGAAAATAATCAGTAAGGTTCATACATTATATCTATATATATATATATTTTTATCTATAAATATATCTAGGCCTCACATGTTTTCTCTCAATGTCTCTCCTTCCAACTACCACGTTTCATAAATATACATGGTCGGGAAAGTTTTGGGTTTTCCCAATATCAGAATATAAATGTGTACACACTTCTTACTATAATCGTAATTATTATGTTACTACACTCACCCCCAGTCTTATTGCAGCACTTAAGATAGGTTTTGGTATAATCTACCAAGGATGCGATTGGATATGGCAGCTCACTTCATGCAAGGTCTGCTTAGCACAGCAGCTCTAGTCATTGTGAACCAGACGGAAGTGGTTAGTCACAATTTCCGGTGCAGCCGTACTATTAGCATATCGCTGTTTTCCTGTTGCTAGGGAGTGACGGCCATATACTTGCTATTAATGATAAGGGTAGTAAAACAGGGGATTTCCCTTGTGACCTCATTTGATGACGTGAAAATATGTGCTGTCCCCAATAGTACAGTGTGTAGTTTTAGTGCAGCAAATGTCTGCGTCGCCAATATGACGTCATTATTAGTAATTTAGCTGCCGTACTGAACCCAGAATGTAAATTAGGAATTCCACTAACGAAGTAGTGGTGGTGTTTGCATAGTGATCTAGACTCATCCCGTCACAGTGTATATGAAACAAGATAGATAGATGCAAGTTAAAAAAGGAGGGAAGATGTCTGCAAGAGATTATGGTTGATACATATTTGAAGGTTCTCAAAACACTGGCGGACACTAACACTAATAAAGGTAATAAGTACCAATAATTATGTGACACAAATGAATTAAGAAAGCAATGGCAAATTACTGAACGTAAAACTTGCTCAGGTATCACGATCAGCCAGAAGGCCACCAAACCCTACTCAAGACCACTACTACGTTATGGAGAGACCAGAACAGGTCAATATTCTGCGCCTCAGAACAGGACGCAACCACATGTACACAAAATTCAAGATTGGTGGCTCAGCCATGTGCACATGTGGTTTGGCGTCGCAGACAGCAGAGCATATACTCCAAGACTGCCCAAACTACAATATATCCAGGCGAACCTTCTGGCATAGAGAGACAACAGTGGAAGATAAACTCCATGGACCGCTGAGTGAACTAATAAAGACTGGTAGATTCATACAAGAGACAATATTGCAGTTATAGACATATTTCAGGCGAAAGAAAGAAGAAGCAGAACGAACAGCCAAAATGCTGGGGTTGACTGCTACGTCATGTGAAGGACATGCAAAAAAGAATTGTAAACCGCCGCCTCCGTGGTGAAGGGTTTATGGACGCAGTTCGTAAATCCCCCGTATTACCCGCCGGGTTGGGAAAAACCCTTAAAAAAAACCCCCCCTTTTTTGGGGGGTTTTGGGCCAAAATTTTTTTAAAAAGGGGAAAAAAAAGGGAATTTTTGGGGAAAAAAAACCCCAAAAAGGGGTTTTTTTTAAAAATTTCCCCCCAAAATTTTAAAAAAAAACCCTTAAAAAAAAGGGAAATTTTTGGGGAAATTTTTTGGGTTTAAAAACCCCCTAACTTTTAAAAGGAAAAAATAAAAAATTTTAAAAAAAAAAAAACCAAAAATTAGGGAAAAAAATTTTGGGTTTAAAAACCGGCCAAAAAACCCCCAAAAAAAAAAAAATTTTAGGGGGAAAAAAAAAAAAAGGGGGAAAAAAAAACCCCTTTTAAAAAAAGGGGGAAAAAAAAAAAACCCCCCCCGGGGGGAAAAGACCAAAAAAACCCCCCAAAAAAAAAACCCCAAAATTTAAAAAAAAAGGGGGGAAAAATTAAATTTTTTTGGGGAAAAAAAGGGAAAAAAACCCCCCAAATTCTTTTTTTCCCCCCAAAAAAAAAAAAAGGGAAAAAAAGGGGGGTTTAAAAGGACGGAAAAAAAAAACCCCCCCTTTTTAAAAAATTTTGGGAAAGGAAAAAAAAAAGGGGAAAATTGGGGGGTTGGGGGGGGGTTTTTTTTTTAAAAGGGGCCCCGGGGGGGGAAAAAATTTCCCCCGTTTTTTGGGGAAAAAAAAAAAGGGGGGGGGGGGGTTTTTTTTTTAAAAAAAAAATTTTTTTTTAAAAAATTTTTTTTTAAAATGTTTTAAAAAAAAAAAAGGGGGGTTTTTAACCCAAAAAAAAATTTTTAAAAATTTTTAAAAAAAATTTTTTTTTTTTTTTAAAAAAAAAATTTTTTTAAAATTTTTTTTAAAAAGGAAAATAAAAAATTTAAAATTTTAAAAAAAAAAAAAAAAATTTTTTTTTTTTAAAAAAAAAAATTTTTTTTAAAAAATTTTTCCCAAAAAAAAAAAAAAATTTTTTAATTAAAAATTTTTTGGGAAAAATGAAAAAATTTTTTTTTTCAAAAAAAAAAAAAACCAAATTCTTTTTAAAAAAATTTTTTTTTTTAAAAAAATTTATTTAATTTTTTTTTAAAATTTTTTTTTTTAAAAAAAATTTTAAATTTTTAAAAAAAAATTTTAAAATTTTTTAAAAAAAAAAAAAAAAAAAATTTTTTTTTTTTTTCCCAAAAAAAAAAAAAAAAAGGGAGGAAAAAAATTTTTGGGAAAAAAAAAAAATTTTTGGGAAAAAATTTGGGGAAAATTTAAAATTGTTGGGTTAAAACCTTTTTTTAAAAATTTTCCCCAAAAAAACCCCTTTTAAGTTTTTTTTTAAAAAATTTTTAAAATTCTTTTTTGGGGGGTTTTTTTTTGTTTTTTAAAAAAAAAAAAGGGGGTTTTTTGGAAAAAACAAAAGGGCCAAAAGGGGGACCCGGGGCCCCCCTTTTTTCCCAAAAACGGGGGAAAAAAAGGGTTTAAAATTAAAAAAAAACCCCGGGGTTTTTTGGGGGGGGGTTTTTTTCCCTTTTTTTTTCCCCAGGGGGAAAAAAAAAAAAAAAATTTTTTTTTAAAAGGTTTGGGTTTTTTTAAAATTTTTTTTGGGGGGGGGTTTTTTTCCCCGGTTTAAGGAAAAAAAGGGGGTTTTAAATTTTGGGGCCCCCGGGCATTTTAAGTTTGGAAGAAAAAAGGGTTTTGGCGGAATTTTTAAGGAAAGTTTTTTTTTGGGGAAAAAAAACCCCCCGGTTTTTTTAAAAAAAAAAATTTTTTTCCCTTTTTTAAAAAAAGGGGGGGTTTTTTTGGGGGAAATTAAAATTGGGGTTTTTTTCCCGGGGGGGGGGGCCCCCTTTTTTTCCCCCAAAAAGGCCCCCCGGGGGAAAAAAAAATTTAAAAACCCCCGGGTTTTTGGGGGAAAAAACCGGGTTTTTTTTTTTTTTAAAAAAAAAAAAAACCCCCAAAAAAAAAAAGGGGGGGTTTTTGGGGAAAAAAAATTTGGGGGGGTTTTTTGGGGGGGTTTTTTTAAAAAATAAAAAAAAAAGGGTTTTTTGCCCCTTTGGAAAAAAAAAAAAAAACCCCCTTTTTTTAAACCCCCCTTTAAAAAAAATTTTTTTTTTTTTTGGGGGGTTTTTAAAAAAAAACCCTCCCCCCCCTTTTTTTTTCCCCCCCCAAAAAAAAAAAAATTTGGTTTTTATTTTAAAAAAAGGGGGGGAAAAAAATTTAATTTTTTTAAAAAAAAAAAAAAAATTTAAAAAACCCCCCCCCCAAAAAAAGGAAAATTTTTGAAAAACCTTTTTTTAAAAAAAGGAAAAAAAAAAGTTTTTTTTCCCCCCCCCCAAAAAAAGGAAAAAAGGGGGGTTGGTTTAAAAATTTTAAAAAATTTTTTTAAAAATTTAAAATATTTTTTCCCTTTAAAAAAATTTTCCCTTTTAAAAGGGAAAATTTTAACAAAAAAAAAAAAACCCCCAAAAAAAAAACCCAAAAAAACCCCAAAAAAAAAAAAAAAAACCCCAAACACACAAAAAAAAAAAAAAAAAAACCCCCCCCCCCCCCCCCCCCCCCCAAAAAACCCCCCCAAAAAAAAAAAAAAAAAAAAAAAAAAACCCCCCCCCAAAAAAAATTTAAAAAACCCCCCGGCCTTAAAAAGGGCCGGAAAAAAAAGGGAAAAAAATTTTTTCCCCGGGGGGAAAAGGGAAATTAAAAAAAACCCCCCCCCCCCTTTTTTTAAAAAAAAAATTTTTTTTTCCCCCCTTAAAGGGGGTTTTTTTTTTTTAAAAAAAAAAAATTTTTTCCCTTTTTTTTAAAAAAAATTAAAAATTTTTTTTTCCCCCCTTTTTTAAAATTGGGGGGAAAAAAAACCCCTTTTTTTTTTTTAAACCCCCTTTTTGGGAAATTTTTTTAAATTTTTTAAAAAAAACCCCAAAAAGGGGCCCAAAAAAAAAAAAATTTTTTGACCCCTTTAATTAAATTTTTTTTTTTTTAAAAAACCCCAAAATTTTGGAAAAGGGAAATTTAAGGGTTTCAAAAAATTGAGTCCGGGGGAAAAAAAATTTTTTCCCCATGAAATTTTTAAAAATTTTTAAAAAAAAAAAAGGGGAAGGGAAAAAAGGGAAGGGGGTTTTAAAAAGGGGCCCCCCCAAAAATTTAAAAAAAAAAAAAAACCAAAAAACCTTTTTCCCCCAAATTAAAAAAAAAAAAAAAAAAAAAAAAATTTTTTTTTTTTAAAAAAAAAAAATTTTAAAAAGGGGGGAAAAAAAAAGGGAAAAAGGGGAATTAAAAAAAAAAGGGGAAAAAAAATTTTCCAAAAGGGAAAAAAAATTTTTGGGTTTTTAAAATAAAAAAAAAAAAAAAAAAAAAAGGGGAAAAAAAAGGAAATTTTTAAAAAATTTTTTCCCCTAAAACCCCCAAAAAAAAAACCCAAAATTTTGGGGGAAAAAAAAAGGAAAAATTTTAAAAAAAAAAGGGAAAAAAATTTAAAAGGGGCCCCCCCCCCAAAAATTTTTAAAAGGGGGGAAAAAAAAAACCCCCCCCCCAAAAAAACCCAAAATTTTCCAAAAAAAAGGGGGGAAAAAAATTTTTTTTGGGCCCAAAAAGGGAACCCCAAAAAAAAAAAAAATTTTAAAACCAAAAAAAAGAAAAAAAGGGAAAAAAAATTGGGGGGAATTTTAAAAAGGGAAAAAAAAAAAAAAATTTTTGGGTTTTTTTTGGGAAAAAAAACCCCAAAACCCCCCAAAAACTTTTTTGGGGGGAAAGGGGGGGGGAAAAAAAAAAAAAGGGGTTTGGGGGGGGAAAAAACCCCAAAACCCGGGAAAAAAAACCCGGGGGACCCCCCCTTTTTTTTAAAAAAAATTTTTTCCCCCCAAAAAAAAATTTGAATAATTTTAAAAAAAAAAAACCGGGGGTTTTTTCCCCAAAAAAATTTAAAAAAAACCCCCCCTTTTTTAAAAAAGGGCCTTATGAAAAATTTAAAAAAATTTTTTTTAATTTTTAAAAAAAAAAAAAAAAATTTTTTTTAAAAAAAATTTAAAAAAAGGGGTTTTTTTTTTTTTAAAAAAAAAATTTTTTTTTTTAAATTTTTTTAAAAAAAAAATTATTAAAAAATTTTTAAAAAAAATTTTTTAAACATTTTTTTTTTTAAAAAAAATTTAAAAAAAAATTAAAAATTTTAAAATTTTAAATTTTTTTTTTTGGTTTTAATGTTTTTTTTTTTAAAAAAAAAAAATTTTTTTTTTAAACAAAAAAAAATTTTTAAAAAAAAACCCCCAAAAAGGGAAAAGTTTTTTAAAAAAATTTTTTTTTTAAAAAAAAAAAATTGGGGAAACAAAAAAATTAAAAAAAAAGGGGGGGGTTTTTTTTTTTTGGAAATAAAAAAAAAAAATTTTAAAAATTTTAAAAATTTTTTAAAAATTTTTTTTTTTAAAAAAAAGGGGTTTTTCCCCTTTCCAAATTTCCTTTTTATTTTAAAAAAAAAAACCCCAAAAAACCCAAAAAAACCCCCTTTTAAACCCCTTTTTTTTGGGCCGGGGCCTTTTTTTCCCCTTTTTTCCCCCCGGGGGGGGGTTTAAAAAAACCCCCCAAAAAACCTTTTTTGGGGGGGAAAAAATTTTTTTAAATTTTCCTTTTTTCCCCTTTGGGGGGGAAAAAAAAAAAAAAAAAAACCCCCGGGTAAAATTTTGGGTTTAAAATTTTTTTTTTTTTTTTTTTTTCCCCCAAAAATTTTTTTAAAAAACCCCCCAAAATTAAATTTTTTTAAAACCCAAAATTTGTGGGGAAGGGGGGGTTTTTTTTTTTTTGGGGGCCCCCTTTTTTAAAGGGTTTTTCCCCAAAAAAAAGGGGGGGGGGCCCCCCCCAAAAAAAAAATTTTTTGGGGGGGGGAAAAATAAAAAAAGGGGGAATTTTGGGGGGGAAAAAGGGGGGCCCCCCCAAAAAAAAAAAACCGGGGGGGAAAAAAAAAAACCCAAAAAACCCGTTTTTGGGGAAAAAAGGGGAAATTTTTTTTTTTTTTTTTAAAAAAAAAAAAAAAAAACCTTTAAAAAATTTTTTTGGGGTTTTTTTAAAAAGGGGGAAAATTTTTTTTTTTAAAAGGGAAAAACCCAAAACAAAAATTTTGGGTTTTTTTTTGGGTTTTTTGGGGGGGGTTTTAAAAAAAATTTTTGTAAAAATCCAAAAAAAAAAAAATTTTTTTTAAAAAAAAAAGGGGGGGTTTAAAAAACCCCCTTTTTTCCCCCCTTTTTCCCCCCAAAAAATTTTAAAAAAAATTTTTTTTTTTTTTTGGGGGAAACCCCTTTTTTGGGAAAAAATTTTTTTTTTAAAATTTAAAAGGAAAAAAAAAAACCCCCAAAAAATTTTGGAAAAAAAATTTTTTTGGAAAAGGGGGTTTTTTTAAAACCCCCTTAAAAAAAAAGGGGAAATTTTTCCCCCCCAAAAAAAAAAAATTTAAAGGGGGGTTGGTTTAAAAATTTTAAAAAATTTTTTTAAAAAAAAATTTTTCCCCCCCCCAAAAAAATTTTTTTTTTTTTAAAAAAAAACCAAAAAAAAAAAAAAAAAAAAAAACCCAAAAAAAAAAATTTTTTTAAAAAAACCCCAAACACACACAAAAACCACACACACACACCCCCCCCCCCCCCCCCCCCCCCCCAAAAAAACCCCCCCCCCAAAAAAAAACCCCAAAAAAAAAAATAAAAAAAAAACCCCCCCCCAAAAAATTTTTTAAAAAGGGGGGGGGGGAAAAAAAAAAAAGAAAAAAAGAATTTTCCTTAATTTTTTTAAAAAAACCTGAAAAACCCTTTAAAAAGCCCAAAAAACCCCTTTTTCCCCCCCTTTTAAAAAAGGGGTTTTTCCTGTTTTTGGAAAAAAAATTTTTTTCCCCTTTTTGGGGAAAAAAAAAAAATTTTTAAATTTTTTGGGGCCCCGTTTTTTTTAAAAAAAATTTCCCCCCTTTTTTGGTTAAAAATTTTAAAATTTTTTTTTTTTTTAAAAAGGTTTTAAAAAAAAAAACCCCCACAAAAACCCCTTTTTTCCTGATTTTTGGGGGTTTTTTTAAAAAATTTTTTTTAAAAAAACCCCAAAAGAAAAAAATTTTTTTAAAAAAACCCTTTTAAAAATTTTCCCAAAAAAACCCAAATTTAAAAAAAGGGGTTTTTTCCCCGGGGGGGAAAAAAATTTTTTTTTCCCCCCCCCGGGTAAAAAAAATTTTTTTTCCAAAAAAAACCCCCCCAAAAGGGTTAAAAAAAAAACCCAAATTTTTTTTGGCCCCGGGTTTAAACCCCCCAAAAGGAAAAACCCGGGGGGGGAAAAAAAAAATTTTTTTAAAATTTTGGGGAAAAAAAAAAAAAAAAAAAAGGGGGTTAAAAAAAAAAAACCCCCCCCTTTGGGGGGAAAAAATTTTTTTAAAATTTTTTTGGGGGCCAAAAAAAAAAAAGGGGGGAAAAAAAAAAAAGAAAAATTTTTTTAAAACAAAAGGGAAAAAAAAAAAAAAATTTTTCCAAAAAAAATTCCCAAAACCGGGAACCAAAAAAAAAAAAAAAATTTTTGGGGAAAAGAAAAAAAATTTGGGAAAACCCCCAAAAACCCCAAAAAAAAACCCCCCCTTTTTTTGGGGAGAACCAAAATTTTTTCCCCCCCAAAAAAAAAAACCCCCAAAAAAAAAAGGGGGGGGCCCCCTGGGGGGAAAAAAAAAAAAATTTTCCAAAAAAAAAAAAAAATTTTAAAACCAAAAAAAGAAAAAAAGGGAAAAAAAGGGGGGGGTTGGGGGTTTTAAAAAAAAAACCCCTTTTGGGGGAAAAGGGGGAAAAAAAAGGAAAAAACCCCCCGGGGGGATGGGGGGTTTTAAAACCCCAAAAGGGTTTTTAAAGGGGTTTGGGGGGGGAAAAAATTTTCCAAAAAAAAAAGGGCAAAAAAATTTTTGGGAAAAGGGTTTTTCCCCCCCCCCTTTTTTTAAAATTGACCAAATTTTAAAATTTCAAAAAAATTTTTGCGGGCCCCCCCCAAAAAAAAATTTTTTTTAAAAAAAACCCCCCATTTTAATTTTCCTTAAAAAAAGGTTTTTTTTGAAAAATTTAAAAATTATTTTTTTAAAATTTTAAAAAAAAATTTTTTTAAAAAAAAAATTTAAAAATCTCAAACACTGGCGGACACAACACTAATAAGGAATAAGTACCAATAATTATGTGACACAAATGAATTAATAAAGCAATGGCAAATTACTGAACGTAAAACTTGCTCAGGTATCACGATCAGCCAGAAGGCCACCAAACCCTACTCAAGACACTACTACGTTATGGAGAGACCAGAACAGGTCAATATCTGCGCCTCAGAACAGGACGCAACACATGTACACAAAATTCAAGATTGGTGGCTCAGCCATGTGCACATGTGGTTTGGCGTCGCAGACAGCAGAGCATATACTCCAAGACTGCCCAAACTACAATATATCCAGCGAACCTTCTGGCATAGAGAGACAACAGTGGAAGATAAACTCCATGGACGCTGAGTGAACTAATAAAGATGGTAGATTCATACAAGAGACAATATTGCAGTTATAGACATATTCAGGCGAAAGAAAGAAGAAGCAGAACGAACAGCCAAAATGCTGGGGTTGACTGCTACGTCATGTGAAGGACATGCAAAAAAGAATTGTAACCGCCGCCTCCGTGGTGAAGGGTTTATGGACGCAGTTCGCAATCCCGTATACCCGCGTTGGAAACATAGATGCGGGCGATTGCAGCAGACCGCCTTGAGTTGGTTTTATGAAATGGTATGGATGTCTGTCATTCCGAAAGCAATGGCAAACTACTGACCATGAATTTTACAAGAGATCACAACAGCAAAACCCATGCTGGTGTTGACTGCGACACCCTGTACGGGATATGCAACCACCTTAACTCTCTCATTTTCAAACATGACCTATATGTATATAATGCTTCATGAACAATGGTATTAATCAAGTGTCTGGATCACTTGTAACTCTGAAAAATACGATTTAGATTTCAAGTGTATACGTATCTGATATCCCAATGGTACAGTATGCTAAATAAGTGACAAACAGTTTACTTTTTAGATAAATATTATAAACATATTTAATAAGGTAATAGTTATTGGTCATAACAATAATTTCGAGACAAAAATGAATTTACAAACTATTTATGTTGTATTCATGAATACAAAATTATCTTATCAACACTGTCAATGCCAAAATATAGCCAAGAATTATTCACCTATACACTAATATGGATGTCAATGTAAAATTATTGTTCTGAATATCTTCAAATATTAATACGAAAATAACCTATAACATCTATATGTAAGCAATATAATTAGCACTCTAAAGGATATGTTATCATGTATGTGTTTATATCACTCAACAAAATAACTGGAAACTGGGTAGGACAACAAATTTAGGTTAGTAATAACTAAACTGCCAAAATAGTGGACAAAGAATATATTTTTTTTTTTCTTGTGAGAAGAGTTAATATATTGTTGGTAGATGATCCAACAACTTAGAAATGAAATGTAAAGCATGCAAAAAAGAATGCGCTTTACTTATAGATTGTCATTGAGGTCCTTGTGGATATCACAGCCTGTGCATATCGTCAGAACTGATGCGGCTGAAAACCTATCGTTTGATCATGGTGTAACGAATTATTTAAGCACCAGGCTTGAGTTTTAGGAGCAACTAACATAATAACGGTGTCTTTTCAAAAACACTACGTTTACTTGTCTGGATGTTGGCATTGTCTTGATCACATGCATAACAGAACCATGCCAAAGGATTAGACGTCTAGCTGTAGGGGGAAAGGAACAACCCATGTGAAGCACGATATTTCTGGGCACGGAAACACGTGTGACACCCAATGTTTTCCGTAGCAACCACAGTGGGCTTCGACTGGATGAAAAATGATAATCCAGAATCTCCACAGAACTGCATATTTGTTTGCGATGATCAAAATATTGTACGGGTTGATATTGCTGTGTAGTATTCTCTTTGATTCTTGGAGATAACGCACAACACACTTGTTGGGTGAAGTACGGACAGGACGACTCGAGGTCCATGGTTTTCAGTGGAAGTCAAGGTGCGTTAGGGCAGTCGTGATTGCACATGGCCAAGTATTCAGGTATTCATTACAGACTGGTCAAGAGATCCTTGTGGGATAAGCACACCTGTGCAATCGTTCAGTATTGAAGCCGAAAAAAAAAAGTTTGTGTCGGATCTGTGTAAACGAATTAGTCAAGCATCAGTTTGAGGTTTCAGGAACACCTAACATCATATCGGGTCTTTCAGACATTCGTAAAGTTTTTATTAATGTTGTGCCGCGTCTGAACACATGCACCAAAGAACAAAGCCGGAGAGTAGATGGTTCTAGATGTAATGGCTCAACAATATGAAGCACGAATTTCGGAGGAGGAAAAGCCTGGTGCCAACAATTGTATTTTGTAGTAACCACAGGAAACTTGAGGTATGAAAAAATGAGAATCCAAAATCTCAAGAACGGCATCGTTGTTGGTGTTGATATAAATATTGCCGGTTAATATCGCTGGGACTATTTCTTGTTATCATGAGAATAACGCCACAAAAACAAAACATCTGGGTGAAGTACTGAACACAATTCCGAGGTTCCATGGTTTCGAGCTGGGAGGTCAAGACGTTCTATTCGGAAGTAGTGAGTACAAATGCCAAGTATACAGGACACATCGACTCTGCTATGGTATGTTGAACTGACGTGTGGATGAGATAGTCTCCAAAACGGCCGAACTCTTAAAAACAACCCACTTTGTTTGGTAAACACCTCCATCAGATTAAGCAATGAGAAGACTTCACGGCTCTCTTATTTTAGAAAACAGAAGTAGGTGGCTAGAACAACTTCTCCACTCTTTCCCCGCCAAAAATTGCACCACGAGAAAAGCAAATGTCGTAAAGAAATCTTCAGCTATTTTTACTGCGAAGGTAACTCCTTTTCTGAACACAAGCACGTAGATTTGAGTTGATAATTATCCAAATGAGAAAATGTACAAGAGGTATATCCGACGATTTGCCACAAGCACTCTGGAAAACTAAATGATAAATTTGAGACTATTCGTTCGTTTTCACCTTTACGCCACCACCCCTTCAACCTCAAGAAGAATTTATAGTATTGCCCATCCCCGGCTCAGAAGGATAGTCCCGTGACTCGACAGACACCAAAGCAGTGAATATGGTTTTACCCTCACAGTCTTATCAATTGAAGGTCTTTTTTGTCCCATGGGGAAGGACACTCGGTTCTTGCTTTATACAGCGAGGCTGCTGGTGCGGGGGGCTTTGTCGGCGTAACATTACCATTGACACAAATATTTAATAGACAGTAATTCGAGGCTTGATGTCGGTCGTTATTGCCCGTGTGTTTTTTGGGTTGAGCATGCCTAGACAGATGTAACATTCATTCTAATAACGAGACCCTTTAAAGAACGTGTCTGATAATCCCACCAAAGGCGGTTTTTGTGCGCAGCCGCAACAAGTCTGGTGACTTAACTTTGAAATCCTCATACAAGTGTACGAACAATTTAACTTAAATTTTAGTATTGACCTAACAGGGGGGGGGATAAGACAAATTTTAAATGTTTTCAAAACATGGGCGACCACTAACAAAGAAAATCAACCATTACTCAAAATTTGCTTGATTTTGTCATTTATTCTGGAACATTATTTAATCAAGCTAATAAAGCTTAGATCACACGGCTTTTGCATAGTTTTTAATACCCCATTTTGTTATCCCCAAATCCAGTCTATCAGTCAAGTGTCATTTCCCCATTATCATCACTAACAGTGCTAATAATAAATCGCTATGATCATCACAATCGTATCAAGACAAATTTATAGAATGTCTATATAGTTTTTAAGATACGAAGGTAAGTTAATAAGTAAGTCATACATGGTTGTAGAAAAGTAACTAAATAAGAAAAGAACTTGAAACCAGTTTATTTGTATTCTTACATTGTCCCTTTATTTCTCAACATAATTTCTACCAACATTGATGCACTTATCCCGTAGTTTTATCAGTTCTCCCAAACCGACTGCATAGATCTGTGTGCCATGTTATCATTTACCTGCCACCCCACAGAACTGTGTGACTTACTTATTGACTCACTCGCTTACCTTTTTCTACCCAGCTATGCATCGATTTACTGGAAATCGCTAGGGGCTAAGTCCACTGAAAATCCACCTTGGAGGGCGACATTTCGCGAATGACGCCGAAGTTGAATGTGAAGTGAGAACGTGGTTTAGAAAACAGAGCAAGCAATTGTATGCAGCCGGTATGATAGAACTGATAAAACTATGGAATAAGTTGATCAATGTTGGTAGAAATTATGTTGCGAAATGAAGGGGCATTGTATGTATACAAAGAAACTGGTTTCAAGTTGTTATCGTATAGAGTTATTTTTCTACAGCCATTTGTGAATTACTTATTAACTTACCCTCGTATGTAGTGTAACATGTTTACATGCCATGAGGCCTAGTGGGTGTATGATTTTGCTTTATATCTTTAAACACCAATCAACATTCACTGGTTGTTATGGTGAATAGCGTACTGGCCGCCTTCATTTCCCCTAACGTTTCTAGGTACCCAATTCAGGCTTGGTCGACCAAGGAGCCCAAATAAATTTAAAATAAATCACTGAACAAAACCCAACCAGTCTTACCAGTTGCTGTACACAGTTATAGTCCTCTATATTGCACGACCACCAATACCATGTATCAATTTTTCTACACATTTTCGTGGTAGTCTAGGATCAAGTAAATTCCCTACCAATTTGCTAGACCTGGCATATGTTCATTACCTACTTAACTCTTTTGTATTTGCTACTACCACCATGTCACACTCACAGATACACTAATTGACGCAGATGGGTGCATTCTTTATAGACACTGGAGCAGAGTGATTAACCGCTCTGATTCATTTTGTTTTAAACTGAATATAACTTTAATATACGTTAATGGAGCTGGAATGACTACGGCTTCTGACACCTGACTTGCCCTTTACTTGATTCGCGTTAAATTGATTGTTTTTTTGTATAGTTCGCTCGCTTTGAACTCAAGCGTAGTCCATACTCCTACCTGTAGTGCACTAGACTGATTTTCGCGTTTTGATTAGCTTTCCCTGTTACCAGTGTCCCTCGCCATCAGACGAACCCACTCCGACTTTAGATGTACTTGTAACTTAAGTCCCCAAGTCAAGGTCGAGAAGTTAACAACTGACCGGTGTAGGGTTGAACAAACTACATCGGCATTAGCACACCGGATTTTTATGAATAAGCGCTTTTATCCATTCGGCAATACGCACCTCCGTTAAAAGGTTTGAAGTGTACCAATTCCAATTACGGGGCTTCCATAGAGGCCCGTATTATATTTCGTCACTACTTCCAGTACCGGGAGTTGGTAAGTTGCGCGCCTGCTGCATTTCAAATAATATTGAGATGCACACTTGTGATAGACAAGTGAGGAATTATATAGTAGATGCAGATATGTGATTTTATACCAGAATTATGACAGCACCGGTCACGGATATAAAGAGTTATGACGATATCTTGAAAGATGTTAACTCACAAAGAGAGGTGCTTATTCGCTACAGACGAAGATAGACCACATTCTTTACGCAGGTCATGAGAAGGGCAAAGCTAGAGTGTATCGTTACAACGGGAAACATGGGAGCTGAAGAGAAGCAGGCGGAGTTCAAGAGAGTAGAGGCTGGACTAGAAGTTTCGTTACAGATTCTGGGTTATGAAATGATTTAGTATTTCCTATCTCCTAATAACAATCAAATAATGTCCCGTTGTTGTTGTTGTTTTTTATAGTTCCTCTTTCCAGAGGAGTGCATCACACCTTGATACCCCCTTCAGACGTCAGTGTGTCCGACTTCGGTATGCGTTTGGATATGCGTTTTTAAGAGCAGAATGTCAGACGGGCCTGCGTGCCCAATTCTTAACTCTGTTAAAATAAAGACTTTCGTTCGTTCGTTCGTTCGTTTGTATAAGATTTACTTCATCTTGATTACACCCAAGGTAAAGGGTTATATCAAACCGTCGGTATGTTTTCTTTTCTAATAATTCTGTCAGGGAGTGTAATTATGGCCCACTTTTAGCGATTTCCACAAGAGGCGGGCCTCTTAACAATACCAAAGTGTTAAAGGAATCTGTTATTTTTCACGCTGAAAGTGTCTTTATTCTGCATATGCTAGGACACGCCTGCGCCAAATGGTTAACTGTAATTTTACCAGTTTCACAGCTACATTCATCAGTATCACCTATCTTTAGATTATTACACATGTGTTAGTTCAGCCTTTCGTGACATGTTCGGAATCTATAGACTATTACTGGTTCTCTTTGTTGGAGTTGGTTGTATACATCATCTTTGTGTAGGCCCGGTGCTCGTCCACCTGACTTTGCCAAGCTGTTAGCTTCTTCATTTCCAGTGATGTTGCAATGTGAAAGAATCCATTATGTTACAACCTTTTTAGATTTCTAACATAGATTATGTATTGCTATCATTAAGTCTGCTAGTTTTTCATTGTTTCTACTGTTCACTATTGAAAATAATGCTTTCGCATCTGTAAAGAGAGCTGTTTGTTCCTCTTTATTTCCCTAAGGTAATTTTGCATTCAGCAGTTTGCCGTTACTTACTGAACAGCTGGAGCCTCATACCAATGAAATCAACGCAAAACCATCTGCTTCCACATCTCCAGACATTGACTTTGAACTATCGATTCTACTGACACTATGCTCATATGCATTTTAATTGCACCATTTCTGATCCCGGCCCTTCATGTAACATTCATCTGAGGTGAAACAAACATTCTAAAATTGGCCGCGACTATTTATCTGACAATAATTGACTCAATACTTCTGCTTCCATTTGATCTGTACAGCATTGTTTTTTGTGGTATACTGTTAGTTGGTAATCTTGTTACACGGCCATCCCATTTGACTTGCTGCCTTCTAATAAAATTTAGCGCCGCTATAACCCTTACTTAAGTCCTGATTTCTTCATTTCTTATTTTCTCTGTACCTTGTACACTGAGCTTTCTTCGCAGGAATCTCATTTCTGTTGTAGTATCTTTTCTCTCATCTTTTTCTGTCATTGTCCAGTGTTGGCATTGGTATCTCCGTGAAAAAAGGCTTGCAAACGCGGTTTGAGAGCCGCTTACCAAGCGTTCGAAACGCAGCAGCGACAGATTTATGCAGCAGACCGTGTCGCGTTGCGTTTACTGTGGTTGTGTTCAGAAATGGAATTACCTTTAATTGTTGTTCATTTCTTGGCAAGATTACGCTCAGCAGTTTGCCATTGCTTTGTATTTACCCTTACATACAATTAAAATATGTATAATAATCAATATGCAATAGAAAGAGTTTTATTGCGTTTTAAATACGTTTCCAGGTAAATGTCAATTAAAATAGAAAGTGCAAATGTTCGGAATAGAAATAATCAGACCGCATATAATACATTATATTGCAGAATCTAACTATTGCGATCGCATATAATAGTTAAACATTCTAAAAGCAAAAATGTTATGTTTAAAACTATCAGCTACATTACTTCCCTTTGCCAATTGTTTATCTCCATCTATTAATAACAAGTTTCATAACAACAATATGCAATGTTATTTGGCAGTAGACCGCGTTGCGTTGATTTCTCTTTGGTATTGGTGCCGGTCGCTCAGAAAGCAATCGCAAACAGCAGAACGTAAACTTGTGAAGAGATCGAAACGGTAGAAATGCTGGTGTTGACTGCGATGTCTTATAAAGGATGTGAAATAAAATATGCAATGTTATTCCCCATGATATTCAAGTTCGATAATCATGTAGTAATTTAATGTTGGTATGTTTTCTTCAATTACAGTGAACGTTTCAGTAATTGACACAAAAGAACTTGGAAAATATATTTTATATAAGATGTTGCTAATAATAAGTATCTTTTGAATAAGACAGTGGTAACAAAATATATTTTATTCAGAAACGATAATTTCCAATATTCAATAACACAAAACCCAGCTGTTGTTACATAGTGAAGTCATGTCGGTATATAAACAAATGGCAGGTTTTTGTAATCGTTCAGCCTTCTGGGGAAACCCGGTTGGTTACTGGGCAGGATACCCATGGTATGTGGAGACCACGTGACCTCGCCGGTCACATTGTCCTTTTGTGTGGTCAAGGTCCTCGCAGACTCAGACAATGGCCTGTCTGAGTTAGAAAGCTTAGGGTCGCGCGAGGTTCCTCCCTTAACACATACATGGTTCGAGGGTACCTGTCTGGGGAGGAGGGGCAGGGATGGACGCCTGAGCACTATAAGGAAATAAACCGTCCATCTAGAGCTGGGGTGGCCTCTAGTGTTTACACTAGCCCTGGTTCACTGCTGTGATAGCTGTCGCACGCCATCCTGATAAGCATGGCTTACTTAGTAAGCTTTGAGCTCAGAGCGTGGGCGACACTATCCCTTTTGTTATTTTCTTCTACATAAACTGTAATAATTTTCTTACTTTTTCATTTATTCTAGCAATATATACTGTTTTTTAATTCGCTTTCCATTCCATTTATTATAACGTAGTTAAACATTGCATAGTCTGTAATTCTGCGCAATGAATAAGCGAAAATCGTAAATATTGATAAATAGTACGCATGGTATGGTTGTCGTGCTTTGTTGGGAAAAGAGTGACCACACATTTTTTTTTTTTTTTTTTGATCTACAAAGATGTACGCCGGCGATTGGGGTGAATGTTTAATAAACGCGACTTGCATTTCTGCATATTGGAAACAAATTGATTGTTGATTTTTAACTGCGACAACGAGCGTTGTCATTCAGAGAGCAATGGCAATCTTCTAAACGTAAATGTGCACTGCAAATAGCTGACACAAATTTAGGGTTGATTGCGACGTCGTGTAATTAACGTGTTGCAAACTTTTAACTCATAGCCACACCAAGTTCTTTATAACATTAAAACAACCTTAGTTATTGTAAATACTAATTACGTTATGCCTTTCCTGTCGGGGCAGTGGTCCTGTTTCAATCCCCGGCAGAGCCAGGAATATGTGTTTTGACAGTACAGCACTTAGGTCGACATTGGTTCATGAAAATTTGCAACAGATATGTGAAGAATTGAATCGGAATTATTTGGAAAAGATAGAAGCCGAGGAAGGGAACTGTTCACTTCATCATTATATTGTAGTCTAAATTATGTGGGCCTGAAACGGAAACGTCACACTCCAGTACATGATATTTACGTATATGATTGTATATAACAAATGAAGAGCAGTTATAATATAGTGAATAGGTATGTTCCCCAAAGGTCATGGGTTCTTTTCCTTCTACTGCGTTCATCCGATGGGTTTTTTCAGACGTAATTGCGTTGTGTCAACTTGTGCGTCCTTAGGCCGACACATCCGACCTTCTGTGGATGTTTGTTCGAAATAACATCGGGGCATCTGTCCAAAACCGCGCTCCGTGGCCGAGAAGTTAGCAGCTTTCTCCGTAACCCCGATTACTCTCGTCGGTGACGTGAGTGCACCAAGAATTGGAAGCGGTTCGAGTCGCGCCAGTGATTATGAGAGTATGGAGCTTGGTCGCTCAGAAAGCAATGGCAAACTATTGAGCGTAATCTTTGCCAAGAATCAACAATAGCTGAAAGATATCCATCCACCTATCATGTGCCATGCCGGTAAGTGAGGGCGGTCCATGTTTTGCCATATCACTTGATCACCAGAGTCGTGGATCAGCTATGTATTTTTGTCTCGGCCATGCCACAAGCCAAGCCATCCAAGTATTTGCTTCTAGGTCTTCCTCTTGGTCTGTTCCCCTTTCGATCTAACTGAAAGATATGCAAAACCATTAAACGTATTTCCAAAAATGACTCTTGTTTCCCAGATTGACGCGCCTCAATTCTATAATATGAAAGGTCATGTGATGCGAAGTCTGCAGCTTGATATCACTCATACAACACAAGAAATTGCCGATTTTTTCTATACGTATTTCTAGCACCACGTGACAATTTTTTTATGTTGCATATACCGTACAGGACATTGCAGTCAAACACCCAGCATTTTTCAGCTGTGTTGATGTTCTAGGCCGTTTTGCGTTCAGCAGTTTGCCATGTTTTCTGAACGGACCGGATTCACATACCACCGATAAGTTAACAGCACGACGCGAACCGCTGCCGATTCTGTGAAACTGCTGTTTCCCCCACGTGAATATACGAAATTACGACAATGTCGCAAACCCCTTGGTCCAGGTAGACCGTATGTGTTACAATAGTCATGAGATAAGTAAAATGTGTTCTGTATTATACTTACTAATATGTCGATTGGCAATTGTCTGGCAGGAAATATTTCGAATACTCTAATATTTCTATTATTCTATTTCTAATACAGGAAATATTTCTAATATCAGTGACCCAGGCTTATGTCATCACCACCCTCTTAAAAGAAAACTTCGTTTTCAAATATTGGGAGACTAAACACTTATTAAATATATGACCAGACATATAGCCTGGGTAGCCCTAAGTATGGCTGCACCTTACTCCAGCTACCACACTACATAATACATCAAATGCATCTATATTCATCACACATAAATACAACCATCTATCTTGTGTATCATTGCATGAACTAATACATCACATAATAATAATAATACAGCATAGAAAAGCATTATACTTATGTACCCACAGGTCTCTTACTACTTCACGACCCCACAATACTATTTGTGTACCGACCCTATATCAGGTGGTTCTGTTCTTGCATTAACCCACCTCTGATCCTGTCGATGCTGTGTCTACCTTTCATGTACCCATGACTCATGGTACCTCTACAATTACAACATCTGTTTGCTATCCCTAGCCCTGGGTCAGTAATGTCGCGAAAACTCTTTTGACCGGACTCAACTTTCCTATCTGCATATTGCACCGTTATGTGACACAAAGGGGTTTCCCGCTGTGTTTGTCGCACGCCATCCTGATAAGCATGGCTTACTTAGTAAGCTTTGAGCTCAGAGCGTGGGCGACACTATCCCTTTTGTTATTTTCTTCTACATAAACTGTAATAATTTTCTTACTTTTTCCTTTTATTCTAGCAATATATACTGTTTTTAATTCGCTTTCCATTCCATTTATTATAACGTAGTTAACCATTGCATAGTCTGTAATTCTGCGCAAGAGTAAGCAAAAATCGTAAATATTAATAAATAGTACGCATGGTATGGTTGTCGTGCTTTGTTGGGAAAAGAGTGACCACACATTTTTTTTTTTTTTGGGGGGGGGGGGGGGATCTACAAAGATGTACGCCGGCGATTGGGGTGAATGTTTAATAAACGCGACTTGCATTTCTGCATATTGGAAACAAATTGATTGTTGATTTTTAACTGCGACAACAGCGTTGTCATTCAGAGAGCAATGGCAATCTTCTAAACGTAAATGTGCACTGCAAATAGCTGACACAAATTTAGGGTTGATTGCGACGTCGTGTAATTAACGTGTTGCAACTTTTAACTCATAGCCACACCAAGTTCTTTATAACATTAAAACAACCTTAGTTATTGTAAATACTAATTACGTTATGCCTTTCCTGTCGGGGCAGTGGTCCTGTTTCAATCCCCGGCAGAGCCAGGAATATGTGTTTTGACAGTACAGCACTTAGGTCGACATTGGTTCATGAAAATTTGCAACAGATATGTTGAAGAATTGAATCGGAATTATTTGGAAAAGATAGAAGCCGAGGAAGGGAACTGTTCACTTCATCATTATATTGTAGTCTAAATTATGTGGGCCTGAAACGGAAACGTCACACTCCAGTACATGATATTTACGTATATGATTGTATATAACAAATGAAGAGCAGTTATAATATAGTGAATAGGTATGTTCCCCAAAGGTCATGGGTTCTTTTCCTTCTACTGCGTTCATCCGATGTGTTTTTTCAGACGTAATTGCGTTGTGTCAACTTGTGCGTCCTTAGGCCGACACATCCGACTTCTGTGGATGTTTGTTCGAAATAACATCGGGGCATCTGTCCAAAACCGCGCTCCGTGGCCGAGAAGTTAGCAGCTTTCTCCGTAACCCCGATTACTCTCGTCGTTGACGTGAGTGCACAAGAATTGGAAGCGGTTCGAGTCGCGCCAGTGATTTATGAGAGTATGGAGCTTGTCGCTCAGAAAGCAATGGCAAACTATTGAGCGTAATCTTGCCAAGAAATCAACAATTAGCTGAAAGATATCCATCCACCTATCATGTGCCATGCCGGTAAGTGAGGGCGATCATGTTTTGCCATCTCACTTGATCACCAGAGTCGTGGATCAGCTATGTATTTTTGTCTCGGCCATGCCACAAGCCAAGCCATCCAAGTATTTGCTTCTAGGTCTTCCTCTTGGTCTGTTCCCTTCGATCTAACTGAAAGATATGCAAACCATTAAACGTATTTCCAAAACTGACTTTGTTTCCCAGATTGACGCGCCTCAATTCTATAATATGAAAGGTCATGTGATGCGAAGTCTGCCAGCTTGATATCACTCATACAACACAGAAAGTGCCGATTTTTCTATACGTATTTCTAGCACCACGTGACAATTTTTTTATGTTGCATATACCTTACAGGACATTGCAGTCAACACCAGCATTTTTCAGCTGCTGTTGATGTTCTAGGCAAGTTTTGCGTTCAGCAGTTTGCCATTGTTTTCTGAACGACCGGCTCACATACCACCGTAAGTTAACAGCACGACGCGAACCGCTGCCGATTCTTGGAACTGCTGTTTCCCCCACGTGAATATACGAAATTACGAACAATGTCGCTAACCCCTTGGCCAGGTAGACCGGTATGTGTACAATAGTCATGAGATAAGTAAATGTGTTCTGTATTATACTTACTAATATGTCAGATTGGCAATTGTCTGGCAGGAAATATTTCTAATACTCTAATATTTCTATTATTCTATTTCTAATACAGGAAATATTTCTAATATCAGTGACCCAGGCTTATGTCATCACCCCCCTCTTAAAAGAAAACTTCGTTTTCAAATATTGGGAGACTAACACTTATTAAATATATGACCCAGACATATAGCCTGGGTAGCCCTAAGTATGGCTGCACCTTACTCCAGCTACCACACTACATAATACATCAAATGCTCATCTATATTCATCACACATAAATACAACCATCTATCTTGTGTATCATTGCATGAACTAATACATCACATAATAATAATAATACAGCATAGAAAAGCATTATACTTATGTACCCACAGGTCTCTTACTACTTCACGACCCCACAATACTATTTGTGTACCGACCCTATATCAGGTGGTTCTGTTCTTGCATTAACCCACCTCTGATTCCTGTCGATGCTGTGTCTACCTTTCATGTACCCATGACTCATGGTACCTCTACAATTACAACATCTGTTTGCTATCCCTAGCCCTGGGTCAGTAATGTCGCGAAAACTCTTTTGACCTGACTCAACTTTCCTATCTGCATATTGCACCGTTACACTTGAGTCTCTGTTTACTCTGAGCTCTTTATTCAATCTTGGCCCATATACCTGGCACCTTTCTTTCTGCTGCATACGCCTTATGCCTATGTGCCCTGCACATGCACTATCCTGAGCTGTTCTAGTATTTCGGTCTCTATGTGCTAAAGGTACTGCTCCTTGCCCACGTGCAGTTCTGCTATCTGAAAACCTGCGAGTGAGAACATTTTTCTTCCTCTCGAAGCACCATCTACCTTTCATTGACTGCCTATGTTCTACTCTCCTACACCCTTGGGAACATTTGTTCAGAGTAGTATCTTGTCTCTGGGAGTCACTCGCACTATATATGGGATCCATTCTCATCTGCTCCGCTGTACTATCCTTGTCCTGAGTTCCAGTGTCTACTTCAAGTGCCTCTTCTACCTCAGCTATACTCTCCAATTTAGGTTCTCTTGTGGTAACTACCTCGTTACTGCTTACACTATATTTTCGGTCCCAATAAACTACTTCCTCTTCTGTACAATCTTTAACTCCTATAACATTTCCTATGATCAAATCAGCCACTGGTGAGTCCAGAACACACGCTGTCACTCTTCCAGTGATATATGGTGTTTTTACTGTTATTATGGCTACTGGGTAGAACTCTACTGTGCCGTTGAATGTTATGCATCTAATCTTTTTCCCTGTATAATCCGAGGGACCTATTAAACTTCTCCTCACTCCGATAGACGTACATCCGGAATCCCTAATTATTAACGCTGGTCTATCATTGACGAATCCCTGATGCAGCTTCAGACTTCCTCCTTCATGCACTGCTGATCCTGCTTTCACTGTATGACCACATATTAGGACTGGCTGACTGTCTTTTTCAAAAAGAGGTTTGCACCCACTACAATCTTCATTGTTCAGCGTCTCAATTACTTGCGCTGCATTTGAGTGCTCTGTTTCTCTCATCCTACATTGATGGCTGATATGCCCATTTTTTCCACATTTGAAACAAGTAATCTCCCTTTTAGTGTTGTTCGTTGGTCCCTCTGCTGGTTGTGCATCACACTCTGCTGCCCTGTGTCTCCAGCTCCCACAATTCCAACATCCGGCATAATTTGGACGTCTCTGGAAGTTCCCTCTTCTATATGGGTACCGTCCTACTCTCCAACATTGTTTCCTCGGAAACCATTATCTTGAAGTTCTTGCTGCTCACCTTTCTGTGCTGAATCCACACTTTTCGCCCTTGATCTAATAACTGGATTCTGGTTCTGTTTAGTGTACGCTGCACAGACTATTTCCTCACTCATTAGTTTCCCAATAGATACGTTAGGATGTGCAGTCATGTAGTTTTGCCCTAACTGAGACATTGTGTCTATGTCTTTTGGCTTCCGTTCCTCAAAGAACGCCACTAAATTAGAATTGCATGCAGATACAACCTTGTCTCTTAACATTAGATCTACTAATTTATTAAAATCTTTCCCTACTTCTGCAAGCTCCATCCACTTATTAAATGTATTCTTTACTGTGTTAACAAAATCTGTGAAATCTTGATTTGTCTCTGGCCCTAACTGTCTAAACTTTGTTCTATATCCATGCTCAGTTAGTTGGAACTTTGTCAGCAAACGTTGACGTAAGATAGTGTAGTTGTTCCTTTCTTCTACAGGTAAATTAAACATTGTTTCTAGGGCCTTACCCGTTAAATACTCGCCCAGTCTAATTGCGTACTCGCTTTCTGGGATGCCTAATACCTTCACTGATGCTTCGAATCTCGAAAGATAGGCCTCAAGGCAATCCCGGTCCGTAAAATATGGCAGTTTTAATCTCTGTGACGACTGCGACGGTTTTCTACTTTCCTCACTTTGACCCTTCGATGCAAATTCTAACTTTTTAATAGCAATTTCTGCTTCCATCTTAATCTTCTCTTTCTCAATTTCCATTCTCATGTGTGTCTCTCTCTCTTCCTGTAGACGCTTGGCTTCCATTTCCGCCTGTCTTTGTTCTCTCTCAGCTAACTTGTCTTCCTGTAGACGCTTGTTTTCCATTTCAGCTAACTTTACTTCCTGTAGACGTTTGTTTTCCATCTCAGCTAGTTTTACTTGTGTCTCTTCCTGTAGACGCTTTGCCTCGCGTTCATTATGCCTCTCCTCTCTTTCCGTCTGTTGTTGTTCTTTTGCTTCGGCATACTCCTGTAACTCTTTACCCTTCAGGCCTATTCTTTCACCTGCTTCAATATAATCCATTAAAGTAGGCATCTTGTACTTGTGGACACGTTGCTGTGAATCAGCCAACTATAAATGTACAGACTCTGCTGTTAGTCTTTGTGTCACTTCCCTAAGTACACCCGCACTCCCTGTGTACAAAATTCCGTAGTGCTACAATATCACTCTGTACTCACCCAGTCACTCTATAAGCACTAGGTAGTGAGGGGGGAAGTATCACCTATACTCCCTTATATCTATATATCTATGACCAAAAGTTCATAAAGTCCCTGGAACTATTGTTAAACATACATATAAATACATATACAAACAAATGGATGATAACACTAAGTGATGACTATCCAACGCTAGACTTCACAAGCTGAGTACACGGAGACGATGATGACACAGACATAAACCACAGTAACAACCACAAGCTTGTGTAGAGACACCCACAGTGCGCGTAAAATATAAACATAAATTGACCAAGACCACTAGACAGCAGAAATGACGAAAGATCACAATAATAACATATATCCGAACACAGCAAATATTATATGTAAATATAACGAAAAGAAAGAGAGAAAGAACAGGAATATATACTGAAAATATACACAGATCTTACGTTAGACCCAAAAGGCACGGTGTATAATCTAGGACCACCCTGCTTCACTGCAGAATCAAACAAACCGACCTTACGATTTTCTTCCCAGAAAACACATGGTGCACAGTAAGAAAATAAATTTTCGCCCCGCCTCCCGGCCTTCGAGAAGCAACACAAAAATGCCCTACTCTTGACAAACACTGGACCACATACAAGTAACAGCTTAACAACCGAAAACAATATTTATAAGACAATGAGCAGCAAACAGACTGTCCAACTCGTTGGCCGATAAATATGTGCCCACTAATCCGTCGCCAAAAGTTCTTATTTATTCAGTCACCAAAGTTTTTGTTCGTTTTAATAGTTATTCGCCCTCGGCTGGAAATGTCTACGACGCTGGATTTCAAAGCGACTTGTTGTTTGTTGAGTGGTTCCTGAATTCACGTGGTGATCAAAAGTTCCAACTGTCGGAAACGTTGACGGTAATAATAATTATCCAAAGTGTTCTTTCGATATGTTGTTACTCTCGTTGCGGAGATGGCGCTTTGCTGTATCATATATGTTATAGATTCACCAAAAGAAAAGATCAAAATAATGGCAATAAATGTTCAACGCTTTCACTCTGTACAGTCAGTTCTTTTTGGCAACTGTATGCAACTATGTTCGCGGAGCCGACACGTCATCATTCGTTGTCAAAATGTTTGCTGATTATAAAGTAATGAACACAAAGGGCTTTTAACAAAGACGAATAATCAAATCTGGTTTCACACAAAACGCCTTGTTTTGTTCATTCACAATGAGTCAGCTTGACCACCATAGGTCGTGGAAATTCCCGAGTATCTTTCCTCCTTCCACCCCCAACTCACAATGTCACCTCAATTTCTCTTTATCACTCTCAGTGAAAAATTCCTCCGTAAAACCGTTTTCACACAAACTTGACAGCCCCACCCGGCTGCGGTAGGGGTAACGTTACTATCCCCTTCAGTCAACTGTCTGTCAAATTAGCGACTGCCAATTTTTCTCTGTTATCCAAACATGTACTTCCCAAGTACCTGGACGCTGGTGTACCCACCCGTCCTATTTACTGCGTCGAATAATCTTGACCAGTCGACTTGCAACAACACAGTGCGCTTGCCTCCAGCACACACACACACCTGTCCTCGCCACTCTGGATTCAACACTCGTCTTTAATTTCAGCACTGCTGCCTGGTATCAAATTTACCTGTCACCGTAATGGACTCTCCCGGTTAGTCTGTATGGCGTGTCTTTATCACCGACTTTTGTGCTGCCGCTGCACCCCCACTCGCTTTAGCGATATGGTTGGTTCCAAATCACCTGTAGTGGATTTCACTTGAACTGTCTGCTAGCTTGTGATTTCCGCCGCGTACCCTCCCCGCGCGCTGACAGTTTTTTTTTTTTTTTGATGTGGCGTCTTACACACACAAAAGAATTGCTGTTAATCTCGTGACGCAGTACTGTCTAAATTGATGGCACGAAGACACCGATAATAACTCCTCTCTTTCCGCGAAGAGCCCACAAACATCTCAGAATGACAACACTGTCTATAATGTTCTTAATTGGACGTAGCCCTCAGATGTCACACGTCTTCTTGATGATATCACGAAGTTCTTACGATGATATGCTCATGATATTATTGTGTGATGGTCGTTGTCTAGGTAACGATACTCATGGTGTGTCAATGGAGATATCTGTCTTGCAATGTAACTCACCCCCCGCAGTGCATATTCACCAGGCATTAAACAAGATTCCGTTGGCGCACATAATCCTTTATTACAGAAATAAGACGGACAAACGGAACATGTTTATACATCCAGAAACATAATGTAATCCATAGAATATAAATATCCTCCTCACAATTTAACCAGCACACATCAATGCCTTCTCACGGCTGGCTTCTAATCTCAATCCACAAGACAGGTAATCCAGCTACAATCCTCGGCTGGATCTCACACAATACAACCCACACATTGGGTTGGAGCCACTCCTCAACTATAGAACCCACTCTGGGGTTTGGCCTACACTCAATACAGAACCCACTCTGGGTTCAGGCCTGTCTTCACAACTAGCAGGACAACACAACACGGAGCTCTCTCTTAAACGACCTGACCCGCAGTCGGTCTCCTCTCTCCCTCTGGGTTCAGGCCTGTCTTCACAACTAGCAGGACAACACAACACGGAGCTCTCTCTTAAACGACCTGACCCGCAGTCGGTCTCCTCTCTCACTCACTTTTCAGTCTCCTCCCTTCACACAACACACAACTCTCCCTCGACCCATCCCCCCCTGGGGATTTCCACTCATATCCGCCCCATTATTTCTGAGGGTTGATTGTTTTCCTCGTAGCCAGGACAGTCACTTTACTGTCTCCCACTCTCATCTCCATTCTTCCTCCTGCCCGGTCACTCAACTCAATATCAGTGACCCAGGCTTATGTCAGTGCACAAAACAGTTTTCTTTTTAGATTAATATTAAACATATTTTAATAAAGGTAATAAGTAGTAATTAATAATAATTTCGAGACAAAAATGAATTTACAACATATTTATGTTGTATTCAATGAAACAAAATTATATTATCAACACTGTCAATGCCAAATATAGCCAAGATATTATTCACCTTACTACTACTTAATATGGATGTCAATGTTAACATTATTGTTTCTGAATATCTTCAAATATTTAATACGAAAATAAACTGTAACATCTATATGTAAGCAATATTAATTTAGCACTCTAAAATGTATATGTTATTCATGTATGTGTTTTATTATCACTCAACAAAATTAACTGGAACTGTGTGTAGGACTACAAATTTAGGTTAGTAATAAACTAAACTGCCAAAATAGTGGACAAAGATATATGAGAAGAGTTAATATATGTTGTAGATATCAAACAAATTAGAAATGAAATGTAAAGCATGCCAAAAGAATGCGTACCTATAGACTGTCATTGAGGTCCTTGTGGATATCACAGCTGTGCATATTCGTCAGAACTGATGCGGCTGAAAACCTTATCGTTGGATCATGTTGTAACGAATTATTCAAGCACCAGGCTTGAGTTTTAGGAGCACCTAACATGATAACGGTGTCTTTCAAACACTCGTTTACTTTGTCTGATTTTGGCCTTGTCTTGATCATCATGCATAACAGAACCATGCCAAAGGATTAGACGTCTAGCTTGTAAGAAGGAACAACCCATGTGAAGCACGATATTTCTGGGGCACGGAAACACGTGGTGCCACCAATGTTTTCCGTAGCAACCACAGTGGAGCTTCGAGGGATGAAAAATGATAATCCAGAATCTCCAAGAACTGCATATTTGTTTGCGATGATCAAAATATTGTCGGGTTTGATATTGTTGTGTAGTATTCTCTTCTGATCATTGAGATAACGCACAACACACGTGTTCTGGGTGAAGTACTTGACAGACGACTCCGAGGTCATGGTTTCAAGCTTGGAAGTCAAGGTTGCGTTAGGGCAGTAGTGATTGCACATGGCCAAGTATTCAGGTCATTCATTACAGACTGTCAATGAGATCCTTGTGAATATCACACCTGTGCATATTCGTCAGTATTGAAGCCGAAAAAGTCTTGTGTCTGGATCTTGTTGTAACGAATTAGTCAAGCATCAGTTTTGAGGTTCAGGAACACCTAACATCATATCGGGGTCTTTCAGACACTCGTAAAGTTTTTATAATGTTGGCCGTGTCTTGAACACCATGAACCAAAGAACCAAGCCCGGAGAGTAGATGTCTAGCTTGTAATGGATCAACCAATCTGAAGCACGATATTTCTGGAGCGAGGAAAAGCCTGGTGCCACCAATGTATTTTGTAGGAACCACAGTGAAACCTTGAGGTATGAAAAATGAGAATCCAAAATCTCCAAGAATGGCATCGTTGTTGGTGTTGATATAAATATTGCCGGGTTTAATATCGATGTGTACTATTTTCTTGTTATCATTGAGATAACGCACAAAACACAACATCTGGGTGAAGTACTTGACACACAATTCCGAGGTCATGGTTTTAAGCTTGGAGGTCAAGGTTCTATTCGGACAGTAGTGAGTACAAATGGCCAAGTATTCAGGACACATGACTGATATGGTATGTTTGATGACGTGTGGATGAGATAGTCCTTCCAAAACGGCGAACTCTTTAAAAAACAACACTTTGTTTGTAACCCCTCCATCAGCATTAAGCAATGAGAATGACTTCACGGCTCTCTTATGTTTAGCAAACAGAAGTCAGGTGGCTAGAACAACTTCTCCACTCATTCCCCTGCCTAAAATTGCACCACGAGAAAAGCAATATGTCGTAAAGAAATCTTCAGCTATGTTTACTGTCGAAGGTAACTCCATTTCTGAACACAAGCACGGTAGATTTGAGTTGATAATTATCCAAATGAGAAAATGTACAAGAGAGTATATCCGTACGATCTTGCCACAAGCACTCTGGAAAACTAAATGATGAATTGAGACTATTCGATTCGATTTCACCTTTACGCCACCTACCCCGTTCAACCTCAAGAAGAAGTTATAGTATTGTTAATCACCGGCTCAGAAGGATAGTCCTGTGACTCGACAGACACCAAAGCAGCTGAATATGGTTTTACCCTCACAGTCTTATCAATCTGAAGGTCTTTGTTGTCCACATGGGGTAATGGACACTCGGTTCTTGCTTATATACAGCGAGGCTGCTGGTAGCGGGGGTCTTTGTCGGCGTAACATTACGGCATTGACACATAATATTCAATAGACAGTAATTCGAGGCTTAGTATGTCGGTCGTTATTGCCATGTGTGTTTCTTGTGATTGTAGCATGCCTAGACAGATGTAACATTCATTCTAATAACGAGACCTTCAAAGAACGTGTCTGATAATCCCACCAAATGGCGGTTTTTGTGCGCAGCCGCAACAATGTCTGGTGACTTAACTTTGAAATCCTCATACAAGTGTCACGAACAATTGAACTTAAATTTGATGTATTGACCTAATCAGGGGAGGGGATAAGACAAATATTTAAATGTTATCAAGACATGGGCGACCACTAACAAAGAAATCAACCATTACTCAACATATTTGCTTGATTGTGTCATTGATATCTGTGAACATTATTGAATCAAGCTAATAAAGCTTATGCATCACACGGCTTTTGCATAGTTTCTTAATACCGCATTTTGTTATCCCCAAATCCAGTCTATCAGTCACAGTCGTCATTACCTCATTCATCATCACTAACAGTGCTAATAATAAAATCGCTATGATCATCACAATCGCTATCAAGACAATTCATATGAATGTCTATATAGTATATTAAGATACGAAGGTAAGTTAATAAGTAAGTCATACATGGTTGTAGAAAAGTAACTAAATAAGAAAAGAACTTGAAAAGAGTTTATTTGTATTCTTACATTGTCCCTTTATTTCTCAACATAATTTCTACCAACATTGATGCACTTATCCCGTAGTTTTATCAGTTCTCCCAAACCGACTGCATAGATCTGTGTGCCATGTTATCATTTACCTGCCACCCCACAGAACTGTGTGACTTACTTATTTGACCCGCCCGCGTAACTTTTTCTACCCAGCTATGCATCGCTTTACTGGAAATCGCTATGGGCTAAGTCCACCGAAAATCCACCTTGGTGGGAGACATTTCGCGAATGACGCCGAAGTTGAATGTGAAGTGAAAACGTGGTTTAGAAAACAGAGCACGCAGTTCTATGCAGCCGGTGTGATAGAACTGATAAAACTATGGAATAAGTTGATCAATGTTGGTAGAAATTATGTTGCGAAATGAAGGGGCATTGTAAGTACACAAACAAACTGGTTTCAAGATGTTATCGTATAGAGTTTTTTTTTTTTTTCTGCAGCCATTTGTGAATTACTTATTAACTTACCCTCGTATGTAGTGTAACATGTTTATATGCCATGAGGCCTAGTGGGTTTATGATGTTGATTTATATTTTTAAACACCAATAAACATTCACTGGTTTTTATGGTGAATAGCGTACTGGCCGCCTTCATTTCACCTGACGTTTCTAGGTACCCTATTCAGGCTTGGTCGACCAAGGAGCCCAAATAAATTTAAAATAAATCACTGAACAAAACCCAACCAGTCTTACCAGTTGCTGTACACAGTTATAGTTCTCTATATTGCACGACCCTCAACAACATGTATCAATTTCTCTACACATTTTCGTGGTAGTCTAGGATCAAGTAAATTCCCTACCAACTTGCTAGACCTGGCATATGTTCATTACCTACTTAACTCTTTTGTATTTGCTACTACCACCATGCCACACTCACAGATACACTAATTGACACAGCTGGATGCATTCTTTATAGACACAGGAGCCGAGTGATGTACTGCTCCGATTCATTTTGTTTTAAACTGAATATAACTTTACTATACGTTAATGGAGCTGGAATGATCACGGCTTCTGACACCAGACTTGCCCTTTACTTGATTCTCGTTAAAGAGATGTTTTTGGACAGTTCGCTCGCTTTGAACTCAAGCGTTTGTCCACACTCCTACCTCTAGTGCACTAGACTGATTTTCGCGTTTTGATTAGCTTTTCCTGTTACCAGTGTCCCTCGCCATCAGGCGAACCAAATTCGACTTTAGATGTACTTGTAACTTACGTCCCCATGTCAAGGTCGAGAAGTTAACATTATACTCAAACTGACCGGAGTAGGGTTGAACAAACTACCTCGGCATTAGCACACCGAATTTTTATGAATAAGCGCTCTTATCCATTCGGCAATACGCACCTCCGTTAAAAACGTTTGAAGTGTACCAATTCCAATTACGGGGCTTCCATAGAGGCCCGTATTATATTTCGTCACTACTTCCAGTACCGGGAGTTGGTAAGTTGCGCGCCTGCTGCCTTTCAAATAATATTGAGATGCCCACTTGGGATAGACAAGTGAGGAATAATATAGTAGATGCCTATATTTGATTTTATACCAGAATTATGACAGCCCCGGTCATGGATATAAAGAGCTGTGACGATATCTTGAAAGATGTTTACTCACAAATAGAGGCGCGTTTTCGCTACAGACGAAGACAGACCACATTCTTTACGCAGGTCATGAGAAGGGCAAAGCTGGAGTGCATCGTTACAACGGGAAACATGGGAGATGAAGAGAGGCAGGCGGAGTTCAAGAGAGTAGAGGCTGGACTAGAAGTTTCGTTACAGAGGCTGGGTTAAGAAATGATTAATATTTCCTATCTCCTAATAACAATCAAATAATTTCCCGTTGTTGTTGTTTTTTATAGTTCCTCTTTCCAGAGGAGTGCATCACACCTTGATACCCCCTTCAGACATCAGTGTGTCCGACTTCGGCATGCGTTTGTATAAGATTTACTTCATCTTGACAGATTACACCCAAGGTAAAGGGTTCTATCAAACAATCGGTATGTTTTCTTTTCTAATAATTCTGTCAGGGAGTGTAATTATTGCCTACTTTTGGCGATTTCCACAAGAGGCGGGCCCCTTAACGCGACCAAAGTGCTAAAGGGATATGTTGTTTTTCACGCTGAACGTTTTTTTTATTCTGCATATGCTAGACATGCCTGCGCCAAATGGTTAGCTGTCATTTTACCAGTTTAACAGCTACATTCGTCAGTATCACCTATCTTTAGATTATTACACATGTGTTAGTTCAGCATTTCGTGACATGTTCGATGTTCGGAGTCTATAGACCATTACTGGTTCTCTTCGTTGAAGTTGGTTGTTTACATCATCTTTGTGTGGGCCCAGTGCTCGTCCACCTGACTTTGCCATGCTGTTAGCTTCTTCATTTCCAATGATGTTTCAATGTGAAAGAATCCATTATGTTACAACCTTTTTAGATTTCTAACATAGATGATGTATTGCTATCATTAAGTCTGCTAGGTTTTCATTGTTTCTACTGTTCACTATTGAAAATAATGTTTTCGCATCTGTAAAGAGAGCTGTTTGTTTTTCTTTATTTCCTAAGGTAATTTTGCATTCAGCAGTTTGCCGTTACTTACTGACAGCTGGAGCCTCATACCAATGAAATCAACGCAAAATCATCTGCTTCCACATCTCCAGACATTGACTTTGAACTATCGATTCTACTGACACTATGCTCATATGCATTTTAATTGCACCATTTCTGATCCCGGCCCTTCATGTAACATTCATCTGAGGTGAAACAAACATTCTAAAATTGGCCGCGACTATTTATCTGACAATAATTGACTCAATACTTCTGCTTCCATTTGATTTGTACAGCATTGTTTGGTGTGGTATACTGTTAGTTGGTAATCTTGTTACACGGCCATCCCATTTGACTTGCTGCCTTCTAATAAAATTTAGCGCCGCTATAACCCTTACTTAAGTCCTGATTTCTTCATTTCTGATTTTCTCTGTTCCTTGTACACTGAGCATTCTGAGCAGGAATCTCATTTCTGATGTAGTAACGTTTCTTTCATCTTTCTCTTTCATTGTCCAGTGTTGGCATTGGTATCCTATGAAAAAAGGCTTGCAAACGCGGTTTGAGAGCCGCTTACCAAGCGTTCGAAACGCAGCAGCGACCGATTTGTGCAGCAGACCGTGTCGCGTTGCGTTTACTGTGGTTGTGTTCAGAAATGGAATTACCTTCAATTGTAAACCTAGCTGGGGACTTTTTACGACATATAATTTTTCTCGTGGTCCAGTATTGAGTCTTGGAATAAGTGGAGAAGTTGTTCTTGTCTCTTCACGTCTGTGCGCTAAACATAAGAAAGCCGTGAAATTATTGTCATTGCGTACTTCTGATGGAGGGATTAGAAACAAGAGGTTGTTTTATAAAGAGGCTTGCGTTTTAATAAGACTATCTCATCCACACGTCCTCAAACATACTATATATGCCGTGTGTCCTGAATACTTGGCCATTTGTAATCACTAGTGTCCTAACGGAACTTTGACTTCCAAACTTGCGACCATGACCTCGGAGTTGTGTTTCAAGTACTTCACCCGGATGGCGTGTGTTGTATGTTATCTCAATGATAAGAAGAGAATAGTACACAGCAATAACAAACCCGACAATATTTTGATCAACGCAAACAACGATGCAGTTCTTGGAGATTTTGGATTATCATTTTTCATCCCTCGAAGCTCCACTGTGGTTGCTACGGAAAACATTGGTGGCACCACGTGTTTCCGTGCTCCAGAAATATCGTGCTTCACAGGGTTTGATTCTTAAAAGCTAGACGTCTACTCCTTGGTCGTGGTTCTGTGGTGCATGATGTTGATGTTCAAGACAAGGCCAACATCAGACAAAGTAAACGAGTGTTTGAAAGACACCGTTATCCTGTTAGGTGCTCCTAACACTCAAGCCTGGTGCTTGACTAATTCGTTACAAAATGATCCAACGATAAGGCTTTCAGCCGCATCAATACTGACGAATATGCACAGCTGCGATATCCACAAGGACCTCATTGACAGTCTGTAAGTACGCAGTTCTTGGGCACACTTTGCATTTCATTTCTAATTTTGATAATTTTAATATCTACTGTATATATTAACTCTTCTTATATATCTGTGAAGAAGGTAGTTTGCCATTGCTTTCCTTCTTAGCAGTGACCATATAGGTCAATGACCGTAACCCATGTCTGCTTAAAACAGAAGAGATCCTCTGCCTACCGTAGTGAAGCTGGAGACCAGAACCCACAACTATTTGTCGGCTGTTTTTAAACCTAATCCACCACCTGCACCCATGGCTTCACGTAACACTGATCGGGAATCTAAACGGTCCCACTCTACAATTTATTCAGTTGTTTTAGTCTTTTAAGAGGAACATTTATTCGTCTTTTACTTTCCTTCATCGACTAAAACAACTGGGGAAAAAATCTGGAGTGGGACAGATAGAACTATAAAAATTAGATATTTAAGAGCATGCATCTTTTCCATTGCAACATACGCTTGTGAAACCTGGACATTTACTAAATAAGTATGCAATATTCCCCATGGGACAATAAATAGCAAGCTGAGCATCGCATAAATGCTTTTGAATATAAATGCTATAGATGGGTTGTAATAATGTCGTGGGTACAGAAAAGAACAATGGAATTCATACGAGAGCTGCATATTGAAGAAGTTTGGCTACTAAAGAAGATAAAACAAAGTAAATTGAAATATGTTGGTCACTTGAAACGTCATGAAAGGTTGGAGAGAACAATCATGGAGGTGTAAATGCCCGGGAAGTGAAGAAGAAGAAAGCCAAAGAGAAGATGGGTGCACGATGTGGCAGATTATCTCCAGATGGGTGTATCGGACATCTTGAGTATGACCGAGAAGTTTTCCTCACGGATGTTATGGGAGCGAAGTGCTGCAAGGGACATGCTATTGAATGAACGAATGAATTGTATACAAACCTTCTATTTATATTATTGTAATGTCTACCTGCCGTATCCCTGGTCTAGGGATTACACGACTTTCTCCGTAATCCCGTATATCCTCGTGAGTAACGTGACGTGAATCGGTAGCGCTGATCTCCGCTCATGTAACTTATGGGGTGTGTGAGCCGGTCGCCCAGAAAGCTATGGCAAACTACTGAGCGTAATCTTGCCAAGAAATAAACAATCAACTGAAAGATGCTGATGTTGAAAGCGATGTCATGTAAAGGATATGCGAATAAAAAAAATGTTTGATTGATTTATTGATTTAGGAATCGACATCACAACATTCGGGGCATTCCCATAAGCGCTCCGCCCCCATCCTCAGCAGCCAGCGAAGAGTTCCAACACTAATAGTACCAGTAGCAATCTGATTATATGTCCGTCTCGCCTTTCCTCTGAGCGTTGAGCGTCGGCCAGATCCCCTCGTCACTCCTCGCTGTCTCATTCTTGCCAGACCATGGTAATTCATTTGCTCCTCCGAGGTGTGCACGTGCTCCCACAAGGCCGCAACCACGTCTGCCTTGTCATGTATCAATACTCCACCAAGTTCTGCAGAGCCAGCCAATCTGTCCGCCTGTTCATTTCCCAGCACACCGGCATGCCCCGGAGAAAAGATCCAGGCGATGCTTGTCACCCGTGACCTCCCAAGCGAAGCAAGCCACTCCGCACGAAGCCAGCCAGTCCTCACCCTCGTCAGCATGCTTTCTGAGTCAGTTACAATCACGATGTGTGTGTGACCGCCTCCACCTCCATTCTTAAGCTGGATGTTGTAGTATCATATGCCAGACTCTCCTGTCCCAAACGTCGACCATTGGCTTTGGATATGAACCCCCAGCCATTTCTCTGACCTCTTGACACCGAACCATCTGTGTAGATAATCACATCACCCGAGTGAGCATTGTCCTGAATTAGTTGCTGGATTTCCACTTCCACAACAAAAAAATGTTTGAATAACGAAGACACAAACAATAGATTGCACGATTTATTGCCTGACATATTTCGCTGCATCTCGTCAGGTACATACTGCAGAAATCACACAACTTACGTGAAATTAACTAGATACATCCTTCAAGTTGAAATATACACAATTTCGCACAGTAATGTCACTTATCTACCACGGTAATTTTAAGCTGACTAACATGTCTTTCTGTTTACACAATTCTGGCTTGCGTTGATAGATCATAATTGCTTCTGCAAATTTTAACAAGCGAGTATTTTGTGTTCTAAACAACACGCGAAATGCAGTGTCTCTGGACACAACATGGCCAATGGCGACAATGTGCCTGCCGATTGAAGACGCCGGGAGCTTCCGGTTTGTCGGCTCCTCGCGGCTAGCATCTCCTGTGTGTTGTATCTTGTTGACCCATTGAGGTATGTGTTCTGACACCCGTTTGTTAAGCTGTCTCTCCTTTCGACTAATGTAAACGGCCTGGCATCTACATGTGAATTGGTAAATACAATTGTTTGTGGCGTACAGAGGAACAGGCTCTTTGACTGTTGGTGTAGGAATGGGTACGGTTTTACATCTAATGACTGGAGTTGCCGCACAGAATGTTCGACCTACTGCTGTAGTAAGCTGGTCTTGTAGACGTTGCATTACGTCATCCCTCGAAAGGTTAGCTGGATGAATACCTTGAGTTTAGGGACTGTAGTTACGTCTGCTTTGGGTTTGGGCTGTTGGCAATGGCGCTTTATAAATCCTGTGGAGTACCCATTCAGGTTTAAGACATTCTTCAGAGTTTCAAGTTCCTCTGTCAGTGTGTCCTGGGTGCATATCTTTCTAGCACGGTCAAACAAGGTCCGTACTAAGCCCCGTTTGTACTGGACAGGTGTGAAGCTCTGAAGACTTAGGTATTGGCCAGTCCATGTTTCTTTGCGATACACCGATCTTTGAATTGTGCCGTCTGCTCTACGTCTCATTAGAATATCTAGGAACGGTAACGCTTCGTTGTGTTCGTGTTCCATAGATAGAGAAATGTTTTTATGCGTCTTGTTTATTGTGGCCTGAAACGATGTTGCTTGTAGCTCGTCTGTGGTGATAAGTAGTATATCGTCCACATAACGCCGGTAAAAGGCCAAGTTGTTGATGTCTGAGGATCTCTTTTCTTCTAAGTGTGCCATGAAGATGTCCGCTAGAATAGGACCAAGAGGACTCCCCATGGCCACTCCGTCAATTTGGCGGTATGACTTAGTTAGAACATTGAATTGGATGTTGGCGGTACATAGTAGTAGTAGCCTCTCCAGAATAGGTGTTGGTATGCCTAATTTTAGTTGTTTGTCTTCAATGCGTTTCCTGATTATTTTCACTGTCTCCTCTAATGGAACGTTAGTGAATAGGGAGGCTATATCCATGGATGCCATGTGTTTGTTATTTATGTCCATAGTATCCAATAATTCCACCAGTTGGAATGTATATCTGAGTATTTTTGGATTGAAGGACTGTCGTACTGGCTTTAACATTTCGGCTAGCCATCTCGCCATTCGGTGTTGTGCAGAGTTAACCATGGACAGGATAGGTCTTAGCGGGATGCCGGGCTTGTGAAGTTTGGGTAGACCGTACACCTGAGGAGTGTGCGAGCCACGTGGTGTGAGCGTTTTTGCAGTGGCCTCACTGATGAGTCCCGCATTCACAAGTGACTGGATCTCTTTCCTCATTATAGCATCCATGTCCTCCGACTTGTTTACTTTTTGATCTATCCTGAATTTGGATTCATCTGACAATATTACATCCATTTTTCTCTGGTAATCTGACATGTCCATCAGTACTGTACCGCTCCCTTTGTCAGGTTTCAGTATGACGAGGGTTTTGTTAGCCTTTAACGCTTTTAAGGCAGTAAGGTGTTCGTTGGTCAGCGGACACGTCTGTTTAGAGGGTGTTGTGCGATACTGGTGTTCTAAACGGCTTAAAATTACCGTGGTAGATAAGTGACATTACTGTGCGAAATTGTGTATATTTCAACTTGAAGGATTTATCTAGTTAATTTCACGTAAGTTGTGTGATTTCTGCAGTATGTACCTGACGAGATGCAGCGAAATATGCCAGGCAATAAATCGTGCAATCTATTGTTTGTGTCTTCGTTATTCAAATTCACTACGGGAAAACATTGTTTTGAATTTCTCAAACGTCGCCTCCCATTACCAACTGTGAAGCGATTAGATGGATTACTCAAGCTGAAGTGTAAAATATCGCTACAGGATTGTCGATTGAGATTTCTCGAGGAATGCCTAAGGACGGGGATATTTCCTCACCGGTATTTCAGATCTCTGAGGACGGACAGAATATGTCCGACAAGAAAAAACCTGAGACGACTGACAAAAAACCAGATAGAAGAAACTCAGTCCAAGCTGGCCAACCTCAAGCGCACACACAGTTCTGCCTACTACGTCACCCAAGAATTGAGCTTGTATGGCTACTTGAAGTTCACTAAATTCTGCACAGAAACAGTGTACAAGGTGAAAATCGCAGAGAATGCTCGCCTCAACAAATCACTGAGCACTGAAAAGGTAACAACGTCAGTACTAGACAACCCAGAGAAGTATGTGAGGAACTTATCGTCATACGTACTCAACAACATTGAAACAGAGGCCCTTGCATACGGATTAAAATTATGCATAAAGCCTAAACACATCAACCGTGCTGAGTCGCAAGCACAGTTTGAAATGTTGTTTGATCAAGTCTCCAAGTTATCACCTACCTCTGCTGAGTCGGTCGGGTGGCTGAAGGCCAAACTGGTAGATTTAGAACACCAGTATCGCACAACACCCTCTAAACAGACGTGTCCGCTGACCAACGAACACCTTACTGCCTTAAAAGCGTTAAAGGCTAACAAAACCCTCGTCATACTGAAACCTGACAAAGGGAGCGGTACAGTACTGATGGACATGTCAGATTACCAGAGAAAAATGGATGTAATATTGTCAGATGAATCCAAATTCAGGATAGATCAAAAAGTAAACAAGTCGGAGGATCTGGATGCTATAATGAGGAAAGAGATCCAGTCACTTGTGAATGCGTGACTCATCAGTGAGGCCACTGCAAAAACGATCACACCACGTGGCTCGCACACTCCTCAGATGTACGGTCTACCCAAACTTCACAAGCCCGGCATCCCGCTAAGACCTATCCTGCCCATGGTTAACTCTGCACAACAGCGAATGGCGAGATGGTTAGCCGAAATGTTAAAGCCAGTACGACAGTCCTTCGATCCAAAAATACTCAGAGATATATGCCAACTGATGGAATTATTGGATACCATGGACATAAATAACAAACACATGGCATCCATGGATATAGCCTCCCTATTCACTAACGTTCCATTAGAGGAGACAGTGAAAATAATAAGGGAACGCATTGAAGACAAACAACTAAAATTAGGCATACCAACACCTATTCTGGAGAGGCTACTACTACTATGTACCGCCAACATCCAATTCAATTTTCTAACTAAGTCATACCGCCAAATTGACGGAGTGGCCATGGGGAGTCTTCTTGGTCCTATTCTAGCGGACATCTTCATGGCACACTTAGAAGAAAAGAGATCCTCAGACATCAACAACTTGGCCTTTTACCGGCGTTATGTGGACGATATACTAATTATCACCACAGACGAGCTACAAGCAACATCGTTTCAGGCCACAATGAACAAGACGCATAAAAAATCTCTCTATCTATGGAACACGAACACAACGAAGCGTTACCGTTCCTAGATATTCTAATGAGACGTAGAGCAGACGGCACAATTCAAAGATCGGTGTATCGCAAAGAAACATGGACTGGCCAATACCTAAATTTTCAGAGCTTCACACCTGTCCAGTACAAACGGGGCTTAGTACGGACCTTGTTTGACCGTGCTAGAAAGATATGCACCCAGGACACACTGACAGAGGAATTTGAAACTCTGAAGAATGTCTTAAACCTGAATGGGTACTCCACAGGATTTATAAAGCGCCATTGCCAACAGCCCAAACCCAAAGCAGACGTAACTACAGTCCCTAAACTCAAGGTATTCATCCAGCTAACCTTTCGAGGGGATGACGTAATGCAACGTCTACAAGACCGGCTTACTACAGCAGTAGGTCGAACATTCTGTGCGGCAACTCCAGTCATTAGATGTAAAACCGTACCCATTCCTACACCAACAGTCAAAGAGCCTGTTCCTCTGTACGACACAAACAATTGTATTTACCAATTCACATGTAGATGCCAGGCCGTTTACATTGGTCGAACGGAGAGACAGCTTAACAAACGGGTGTCAGAACACATACCTCAATGGGTCAACAAGATACAACACACAGGAGATGCTAGCCGCGAGGAGCCGACACACCGGAAGCTCCCGGCGTCTTCAATCGGCAGGCACATTGTCGCCAGTGGCCATGTTGTGTCCAGAGACGCTGCATTTCGCGTGTTGTTTAGTACACAAAATACTCGCTTGTTAAAATTTGCAGAAGCAATTATGATCTATCAACGCAAGCCAGAATTGTGTAAACAGAAAGACATGTTAGTCAGCTTAAAATTACCGTGGTAGATAAGTGACATTACTGTGCGAAATTGTGTATATTTCAACTTGAAGGATTTATCTAGTTAATTTCACGTAAGTTGTGTGATTTCTGCAGTATGTACCTGACGAGATGCAGCGAAATATGTCAGGCAATAAATCGTGCAATCTATTGTTTGTGTCTTGGTTATTCAAATTCACTACGGGAAAACATTATTTTGAAAAAAATGTTTACCTATTTATATGCCCCGGTGTATTTTAATGTCTACCTCTTTCTATGACCCTGTATTTTAAATGTCTTCCTCTGTCTATAACTATGTGTATTGTATACTAACTCTCTAGTAATAATATTCTCATATTTGTTTAATGTATGTCGTGGCCTCCTCCACAGACTATTCTTCACTGCCATTTATGTAGTTTTCTATAAGAGCTAATCATCTATTATTCTTTCATACATTTTTATAATCATATTCAATGCAGGCAATAATTAACCAATGAAAGCAGTTATTAGTTGCAGTTGTAGTCGCAGTTCATGTTTCCGACCCTTATAGTGTACTGATTTAATACTAGAACTGAATATTCTAATGTTGGTGTGTTGGTACTAAATTTAATTTCTTTCAACTTCCATGTATTTCTTAGCATTATACAATTTCCTCTTATCCTGTGCATTGTGTATTGTTACATCTGTATATGTTCATCCCGCTTTGTCCACACTGCTACCTATATAATTATATTCCGTCTTTTAAGGTCAGGTTTCACAAAGGGAGTTTATGTCATCGTTTGCTTAAATTTTGATTATCTGTGCCTTTCTCGTGTGAATGTTTCATTGTGTTTGTGTAAGTGTTTAAGACTTCGGCAGATTAAAGGGGGGGGGGGGGGGGGGGGGGAGTGTAGGCCGAACAGGGCCTCTAACTAGACTCCATTTCTAAATGATAAAACCATCGCGGACAATAGTATGTTTATAGACCAATTGTGATTCTGAAACCTGGAAAATAGTATTTATATCATTTGTGATTCTAGAACGCGAACAATATTATTTATGCCATTTTGGGATTCTGGATCCCGGACAATATTATTTATATCATTTGGGATTCTGGAACTCAGACAATAGTATTAATACCATGTATGAATATGTAACCTGGACAATAATATCTATGTCATTTTTAGAACCCGGACAATAGTATTGATATCATTTGTGATTATGGAACCCAGACAATATTATTTATATCATTTGTGACTCTGTAACCCGGACAATAGTATATATATACCATTTGTGATTCTGGAACCCAGACAATAGTATTTATATCATTTGTGATTCTGGAAAACACTGGTGTGCATCACCACATGAGCTGTAGAGTTCGTGCACTGTCCTGTAAGTATTCTTGTGTATTGTATGGGAAGCGACAGTAGCACTTGAAGAGATTACTGATTTTTGAATATCAGCTTCACTCTCTGGACTAGTGCTTCGATCATCTCGTTAACATTTCTGCCAGCGTATATCGTCTCGTAACAATCCTGGTTAGTCAATGTCTTGCTCTTGATTACCCAAATATCAGTCATTCTTGATCAAATGTTCATGTATGGAGGTTCCCTGTTTCACCCCCATATCCCTCACTCTTGATAAAATTTTTATGTACAGAGGTTTCCTGTCTCACCCCTATATCCCACACTCTTGATGAAATGTTCATATCTGGAGGTTCCCTGTCTCAACCCCATATCCCTCACTCTTGATCAAATTTAGTGTCTGGGGGCTCCCTGTCTCAACGCCATATCCCTCACTCTTGATAAAATGTTCAAGTCTGGAGGTTCAATGTCTTAACCCCATATCCCTCACTCTTGATCAAATGTTCATGTCTGTAGGTTCCCTGTCTCAACCCCATACCATTCACTCTTGATCAAATTTAGTGTCTGGAGGTTCCCTGTCTCAACCCCATATCCCTCACTCTTGATCAAATGTTCATGTATGGAGTTTCCTTTCTCACCCCCATATCCCTCACTCGTGATTAAATTTCATATCTGGAGGTTCCCTGTCTCAACCCCATATCCCTCACTCTTGATCAAATGGTTATGTCAGGATGTTCCCTGTCTCACACCTATATCCCTCACTCTTGATCAAATGTTCATTTATGGAGGTTCCCTGTCTCACCCCCATTCCCTCACTCTTGATCAAATGTTTATGTCTGGAGGTACCCTGTCTCACCCCCATATCCCTCACTCTTGATCAAATGTTTATGTCAAGATGTTCCCTGTCTCACCCTATATCATTCACTCTTGATCAAATGTTCATTTCTGGAGGTTCCCTGTCTTACCCCCATTCCCTCACTTTTGATCAAATGTTCATGTCTGGAGGTTCCCTGTCTCAACCCCATTCCTTGACTATTGATCAAATGTTCATGTATTGAGGTTCCTGTCTCAACTCCATATCCCTCACTCTTGATCAAATGTTCATGTCTGGAGGTTCCCTGTCTCAACCCCATATCCCTCACTCTTGATCAAATGTTTATGTCTGTAGGTTCCCTGTCTCAGCAATAAATATAGAATTACATAATTCAGGAGGTATATCTCAAGTATAGTATATTGCGTTCAGCAGTCTGGTGACTTGGTCTATTCCATATTCTTCTAAGGCATTGATTATTTCTATTGTGATGTTATCTGTACCCGGGGTCTTGCTAGTTTTCATATGGTTAAGAGCATTCTGAACTTCTATCTTCAAAAGTGATGGTCCTTCATTATTATTCCCATGATCATATTGTTCTTCTCTTGTATCATCATAAAGGTCTTTCACATAATCTGACCACGCATGTAAAATCTGTATTTTTTTCTATTATTATTTTACCATCTTTGGTTTTTAGCAAACCCGCTGAT
>JACEFZ010013907.1:0-10000 GCA_014155875.1 Cepaea nemoralis | reverse complement strand
GCTACCTTCGTTATGGCTATTCTTGTTCTAACTCTTCAAGACAGTTCCGGTCAGATGTTATGAGATAATTATACCGATTCACTTGCTTAAGAATATTTCCATGTACTTGTATATTACATTGTGGTATTTTGTTCTTCCTAGTGATGACCATAATCTGTGTCTTCTTACTATTTAATTCTACCCCTAGTTGTTCAATGTGTGCAACAAGCGTATTTGCTAAATGTTGCAGATCCTGCTCATTGTCTGCAATCAATACTGTGTCATCTGCATATCTAGTGTTATTGATGTGTCATCCTCCAATGATGATTCCATTAATATCGTCTACATTTCTGAAAATATATTCATTGTACAGGAAACATCTGGAGACATTACACATCCCTTTCTCATACCTCTCTTAATAGACTGATATTGACCTACTTTATCATGAATAATTATGGCAGCATGTTGTTTCCAATATATTTTTTGTACACTTAGGTAACTGATGAACTCAAGAATCATGATAGTCATCATTTTCTCATTTTGCCGTTAAACGTCGTGGGGGGAGAAATAGTTAACGTTCCAGTGCCCGATGGGTGGCGCTAGGTAGTGTCATTCCGTGAGTCTGAGCAATGTCTTTGATGTTTTCAGTCCATTTGCCTCTTCGGCGCTCTCTTGCTCTTGTGTCAGTGATTGTCTTTGGTATAGTGCCAGTGATGGTAGCTAATGGTGTTGCATTTCAACAAGATGACCGACATATGTGTTCTTCTGCCTTTAACTATATGTGGCACAAGATGTTGTTATTAACATTTTATCTCGCAGGTGCTGATTTTACGTATGAGTGATTTTGTCCAAATTTGACACTGGTAACATAGTGGTTGGTATCTATATGTTGGTTATTGCGTCGCATTGAAGAATTCCAAACATAAAATAAAACAAGTGTGCCTACCACCATCATTGTAAACGAGTGGTCCTCCACTGTCCCTCCGACAAGCACCAGTGCCTCCTGCAACATGCCCAGCACAAACCATACGGTCTGTGATTCTATCCGCGTACACCTGGCTGCACTTTTCCTGACTCACAACGGACAGTACGGTCTTTTTCAAAACAATCGAAATTTCTTGAGGTGCTTCTAAATGACAAAGAAAGAAAGAAAGAAACAACAAGGCAATATAATCATTAAAATAATAATAATATGAGTACGACTACTGTGACTTAAGAGGTTTTTTTTTTTAATGCGCATTACACTCGTGTGTTTGTGATGTGTGCTGAAATTTGTCCCAAAACATTTTCCTATTATGGGTCTGTTATGAGACCAGACCAGCTCCGTGGCGAAGGCTGCATGGACGCAGTTCGTAATCCCGCATACCGCATTCGAAACACAGCTGAGGGTGATGTGGCAGCAGACCGCTTCGCACTGTTGTTTTTTAAAGAAATGGTATGGATGCTTTTTGTTCAGAAAGCAATGGCAAGCTACTTAACGCAGACTTGCCAACAGATCACAAACAGCATGAAAATGTTGTTGTTGACTGCGACATCATGTAAAAGGATATGCAGCTCACTTTTTTTAACATGTGATCAGGTTATCACATTTTGTAAGCCTGAATGCAATGTTGAATAGATGGCCAAACTTGCCTTCACTTAGCAGGTGACGTCGAAGCGTCGCCCGACTTTATTCATGACATTAGCAACGCAGTTCTCTATTAACTTCGCTAAAACTGAAGTAAGAAACAAAGAAACATTAACACTAAGAAACCCAAACAATGGGTAGCACACTGCCTGTATGAAGCGGATCACCTTTTAAAACGAATCTTTGAACTCATGTACTAGCGTGATTATCTTTGTCTTGCTACCATGTGCTCTAGACTCCATCATCAATTGTTCCCAAGTCCTTAGAACCAGAATGTCATTAGTGCGGCCTACACGCAAACCCATGCGCCTATAAGAAAGAACTGAAATGATTGATGTGCGGGTTTATTTAAACATGCTAGCTTAGGCTGGTCAAGAGCTACAATTACTAGGGAAGGCCATTAAGTAAGCTGCATAGATAAAGGCATGTGTTAATGATTTTGAACGTGTATGCCATTAGTGGCTCTACTGGGAGCCGCCGTGGCCAAGTGGTTATGTCGCCTATCTCGCGCTCTGAATTTGGTTGGTTCGATTCCAGGCTACGTCATTCGGTTCAAGAGTGCACTTTTCTCGGAGTCTCCTGGATATCATCGCTGGAGCTACGGAGTTCGTGCTTTGTACGAGACATTTGGTAGGCCGCCCTGCCTAAGAAACCGAGCCATATGGTATAAAACCCAGTTCAATTGAAGTAATACTCTGGCTTTAAAACATTTGGTATTGCTGGTTCCACTAAATACATCTTCTATTTCCCACAACAATCTCCTCCATTTACCCACTGTCAGTATCAATCCGTCCATTTTTGTGTGCATATCCTATTTACAGGACATCGCTGTCAACACCAGTTTTATACTGCTATTGTTGATGTCTTAGCAAGCTCCACATTGGTTACGTTCTGTAGTTTGAACCCGTCCATACCTCTAGATAAAAGTACATAACTGCTTTCTCTGTCACATTAGCTACTGGCTTTCAGCTTTTGAACCATGCCCTAAACCTTTAACCCAACTGCATGCTTGTAGGGGAATATAAAGGTGCACATTACCAATGGCCTACTTCAAGGTTGATGTAATAGAATTGTTCTCATTATGTCATATGTTCGCTAGGGTGGGGTTTCTCCGTTTTAAAGAGGTCAAGCCGCCTCTATCGCGATGTTCGTAAATTCTTTCATTCTTTTCACGAGTACGATGATTTCGGAGGTCTTTGTGGGTTGTGTACAGGAGCTATGGAGGTTGATCTCTAAGCAACGCTTTGGGCTGGCTGCTTTGTGAACAGAAGCCCGAAACACATGTCTAAAAATATGCATGATGTCTGGTCCTTGAAAAATGTACTGCGTATTTAACGCCGCACATGCCAGTAATTATAAGTGTGTCACGTCCTGAGGTATGAACACAAGCGTAAAATAGCAAATAATATAGTATAGAATAGACTTTGGTGTTGATCGTTTACATTAATGGGGGGGGGGGGGGGGGGGGGGGGGGGGTCATTGCTATGATTTTCATAGTCTGGAATTTTCTTATCCGCCTAAGGCTTTATGAGAGGACAGACTATGGCCGATCCTCCCGTCGTAAACAATGTATTCACAACGAAGGTTAAGTGAGTTGGTATGATTATTGGGCATGGACCTCAATGGTCAGGACTACAAATTTCCGATACCAAATGCAAATTATATTTATGCAATATCCCCCATGGGAGAATAAATATACAAGTTATAACATTTACTATATAATTTGAGCAGTGTTTTTATTCACTCAGGATCACTACTTCATTTACACACACCAGACATCACTGACTGTGGGAACCGCCTTAGTATAGTGGCTAGACTGTCGTCTGACAATCAAGTGGTCATGGATTCGATTCTCATCGAGGACAATGCACATTTCGCAATTGATCTGGGCTTTCATGTGGATGCAGCCAAACATGGATCATCATCATCGTCATCATCAAGTACACTGCCAGCTGGCGTAGGCGTTCATGGCTTTCCTCAGATCGCGGTCTTTGGTGTTCTGGATTAACTCTCCTGATGATATTCCTCCATTCCACCTTCTCAATCCACCCAGCATCATTTCTCTTGGTCTGCCTCTGCCTTTCTTGCCATCGATCTTTCCAGTTGTCACGATGTTCTCCAATGCCTCTCTTCTCATCACATGACCGGAGAAAGATGTTCGTCTTTTTCTTATTGTTGTATATAATGTTCTAGTTTCATTAGCCTCTTTCAGGCAATCGTTGTTAGTTACTCTGGCAGTCCAGCGAATTCGCAACATTCGTCTCAGGAATCACATCTCTGTTGCTTCTAATTTCTTCTTAATTTGTTCATTTACATTCCAAGATTCACTGCCATTCATAAAAACTGGTTCTATATAGCATTTCAGCACTCTCTTTCTTACATTTAGTGATAATGACTTATTGCATAAGATACTCTTCATTTTCTGAAATGCGGCTCTTGCTTGCCCTATTCTGCTCTTAATACATGTTGTACATCTTCCATCTGATGTTATAAATGTCCCTGGGTATTTAAAATTATCCACTTCGTTAGGAATTGTCCCTCCTATTTTCGCCATCAGACGCAAACTTTCCTATTTCTGAGATACTTGCAATTTACTTCCCAAATTCAATGACAAAACGTCAGCATTGAAGTTCAATGTATGTTAACAGTTTCGTATGCCAGTAATAATAAATATTGATGAATATATGCTTTACTAACCATCGAACTGCTCATGATTGTATATTCTCTCTACCTCAAGCTCCTGCTCCCCTGGATCTTGACGATATAAATGATGTTCACCAACCATCACACGCCATTTGTCTGGTTGCGTATTCCTGAAAGTAATGTACTCACAAAGATATGTCGTTACACTCATTAAAAGAAGACAGACGCTCATTAAAAGAAGACAGGTCACATGCTTTGGACATGTACTGAGAAGAGAAAAGCTGTGGTGTGTGTTTACATTGGAAAGGTTGAAGGGAAGGAGGGCAGAAGAGGGGGGAGTTGCGAGGGAGGGGGGAGGCTGCGTGGTCTCGAGGTATGGTATCCGCCTCGAGTGCTGAAGGTCCCGGGTTCAAGCCCCGGTGAGGACCGGGATCCTTTCACGTGGACATCTAGTAATATAATTTCCCCTGGTCTCTGGTTAGTGAGATTGGACGCCCGTGTTTATTGTTGCACACGTAAAAAATCCCTTGGCAGTTGGAAATCGAAAAGAGTAGCCTAACGGCGCTGCCCGTGAAAATTTTCGAGTTAAAATCTACCCAAAGTATTTCAGCATCCTCACCGTTGCTACGGAGTTTGTGCACTGAGCTGAATTTCTCCAGTCTCAAGTTTTCTCCAGTCTCAAGTTTGAGTTAGGAGGCGAACGGAGCACTTGTGGGTTACACCCGTGTGCCGTGATGTTGATCCATCGACTAAAACTTTAAAAAGAAACCACTAAAGACTAGGGCAGAAGATTCCAGAATGGAAAAACGTCGGTATCAGAAATGGCTGGCAGCACAAGAGGCATCAGATTGTGGACAGACATGATCATCAACATGATACAGCATAGGCTATAAGAAGAAGACGATGAAATATCTATGCCATCTCTATTCACGCTGGAATTAATAAAACAATAAAGGCACACCAGAATTAGTAAAACAACGAAGATACGCAAGAAAGTTTTTGTCCTTTCTTGTGTTCTTTCTTTTTTCTCGAGTTAAAGATTTATAGTTCATCCTGCTGGTATCTGATTCACTTCCTTTGTATTCCCTTTGTTGTTATATTAATTCTAACGTGTCTGATGTAATCCATGGCTTATAATGCTTTTTTCTGGTGTAAATTAAATCTTTGGCTGCAATTAACAAGATATCTCTACCTAGGAAAACAAATATTGTCAAATTAATGTTGTAAACATAAGCACAAATATATTGAAGGCTTGGTGACGTGGTATAGTGGAGACAAGAAACCGGGGCTGATCCACGACACTGATGATCGTGTGAGATGGCGAAACATGGCCGCCTACGGTTATCGGCATGGCACATAATGATGATGGTATTGTGTCGAACGACGCCATTGCACATTGGACATTCCCATGCGTGCTGATTCCTGCCACGCAGCAGCCTTACCGAAGTATTTCTGCTCACTGTCCCCATCAGGTGTCGGGTACAGTAGCTTCTCTTTTGGCCTCGAAGGCGTAATAGACGTTCTTGACTAGCCTACATTCCAATTACGTGTTGTACTATGTTATGTTATGTTGTGTTATGTTATGTTATGTTATGTTATGTTATGATTTGTTATGTGATGATGGGGTAATCCTGCATACCGCATTCGAAACACAGCTGGAGCGATTTGAAAGCAGAACGCTTTGCTTTGGTTTTCATACAATGTTATGAGTGCCGGTCGTTTAGAATAAATGGCAAACTACTGAATGTTAACTTGCCAAGAAATCACGAACAACCAAAAAAGTCTGGGGTTGACCTCGACGTCCTGAAAAGCATATGCAACGAACTTTAAAAACATATATTATGTTATATTATGTTATGTTATGCCATGTCAACCGACCTCATAGTATATCGGGAATTCGATGTGTGCTAACTGTCGTGTGTGTAAAGAATGAATGTTGTATTAGTTATTTGTTCTTCTTTACCACTTTAGTGTCGTCCCTGGAGTGAAGAGAATCAACACCCACATTTGTTTTAATTCAATATCTCTATTCTGGAGATATCCAGCAGACTCCGTCCCCACACTCCTTCAATCTGTAGACACCTTCCTCTCACTCTTACTCATCCTTGGATCATGCCCACTCTCATTTTTCCCCAAAATAACATACTTGACAACTCTCGCTTCAACAAATAAAAAAACAAGAAATTTATTAAAGCAAAGAGTATATGTAGGAGAAGTGTATGTGTGTATAAGGTGTAGAATGCGTGACGTGTATTCTAATGGTAGACCAGTGATTTAGAAGCAAAGTCTGTAACATCATAGTGCTTAGCACACAACAGCACCATTTTTCCCGGACAGTGAACCTCACCCAGAAGATGACGACTTTCTCCAATCACTCGAACAAACAGGATGCTGGTAATCCGATAGACACTGTTGATCTTGGTCTTCACTTTACCACACGGTGAAGTTACTCTGTTTCCTAATATTTGTTTGAACTGATAGTCTTCCAATTAACTGAAATGTCACTTGGGGAAACTCTACTGTTTATTAGTTTCTGGTTATAACATTTTCCCCTCTTTTAGAACACAACCTATTAATGTTTGTTAGGTAGATGTGTATATAGATATATATATATATATGTCCTTAGTATGCGAGTTATTAATCTTCGGTGATGAAGCTTATCACTCATTAAACACAACACTTCTGTTCATACAATTCCACTCAGCAGAAGCCAGGTTCCCGCAAACCAACTTGGGTATAAGCCCTATGTAGCGGCCTCTCAGCAACCTCTGTCTTCAGATGCTGAGCCATCATTGTGTCAAACTTTGAAACTGCTTCTTCGTAGTAAACCCTCTCACACTCACGTGGAACACTCAAGGGGAACTGTACATGGAACCTGTAGAGGAGATAACATCATGGTGAGGGCAACTCAGTCCTGGCCAGAATTAGGCAAGTGTAGGCCAATAACAGCACTCAGATCTATAACAGAGATCCGATCTCTGTCATACGGCCAAATAACTCAATCATATGATCTGAGACATGGCAACACCAGGAAAGAATAAAGGAACGGGTAGAAACCCATCAGATGCCCTACTGGAAGATCCTACCATTACACATTCCCCTCCTTCCCTCTCAACCATCCTTAATCTCTCTAATTATTATTCCACTACATTGTCCTCAACTTCCTAAGTAAAATGATATATACCACAAGCTACTTGAAGCCACACAATAGAATACTAGTGCCGACGCTCCTATGATACTTTCTAGCACCGCACTTATAGAACATTCTATCACTAATCATAATACATTATATCACTACACAGTACTGTGCTCTATTCCTAATCATACTCTTAAGTAGATATAATTAATTGCCTACCATATGTCTATTCCTGTTGTTACTCGAGAAACTAGGCACTCCGATTGGATCTATGTCCGTGGATAACTATCACTACTAAGATAGACTAGTCCCTCTAATATAACCCAACTCGGAATAATCCCCAATTCTAACACTTCAGAATGTTTTCCTCGACTCCATCCACCTGTTTACTGCACTGGGTTTTATATGGGTTCTTGAGTGAGTCACAAGAAAGTCCAGACGCCAATCAGTCCAGAATCTGGCTTTGTCCTCCTGTTTCCAGACTAACCAGAGTCAATTAGCTGTCAAGTTTCCTTTTCATCTGGGGAGTTCTTTGTCTCATCCAACAAATATCCGGGTTGTCGGTGAGCCAGAGACCTTTCTCCCATTACAGAATCCTTCTGACCTCTAGCAGGCATTCTGTCTATCACTTGCAACGACCAACTTCCGTTTTGTAGACAAATGTCGTCAGTACACACCTCTCGAACAACATCCTGTCATCAACTTGTCGACTATGTGTAGACAGCTCGACGTGACTCCCTTTGATCTCATACACACTGTTGACCAGGTATCGAGAATCTGTACCGACGTATTTCCTCAGTTTGTTCACCATAAAAGCTTCAATTGTGTTAGCAAAATAATGTCAGGTTTGGTTATCATCGATCGACTGACAAGTTTATTTATCCTGTGACACTAACTCAACTGAAGCAGCAGCCATCCCTAAAGTATCTCTGATCATTATTCACACACGAAGTTGTAGTATCTCCTCTCTTGGCTTGAATGGCAGTCTTGTCGTGCTTACAGAGACATCAATCTGAGTTAGTGTCACCGGACTAGCTTCGAAGTCTCGTCAGTATTTGATCGCCGTGTCCATATTGTATTGATTATATCAGCCCTGTCTACGCTTCTTCCTGTTTTTATATTGTCATCATTATCATGTGCCATGTCAATAAGCATGGACGGTCATGTTTCACCATCTTACGCTATCACCAGAGTCGTGGATCAGCTCAGTGTTCTTGTCTCGATCATGCCATGTGGTCAAGCCATTCAGATGTTTACTTCTCTGCCCTCCCTTGTTGTTTTCCCCATCATTCTCGCCATGTATCACCAATTTCTCTATTGTATTTCTTCTTATAATTTGTCCATAATAATTAAGACTGTCTAGATCTATTTCTCTAATCAGTTTACAATTTTCATCTGTTTCTTGTAGGACTTGCTCATTGTTTTTTTTTTTCTTTCTGTCCGTCTTATGTTTGGCATTTTCCTCCGAAATGACATATCCACAGCCATAAGATATAATATTTTGCAGCTTTTCTGTTCATTGTTTACGCTTCACATCCATAAAAAAGTACAAGTTCTATGTAACACTTCAACATGTTTTTCATGTTTCTGTTGCCATTTTTTTTCCTGATCAATATGTTTACCATCTTACAAAAGGCTACCTTCGTCAATTCCTCCTATCACGTGTATGACTGTTTCGACTTAAGGCACAATATAACATACACACTAACAACACTGGATATTCAGAGGCAACTGTTTCATCGGACTTTCTCGGGAAAGCACCAGCATGTCATTCAGATAAAGCTATTGCGGGCATTTACATGAGAGATACCTACCCATAACAATGAGCAGCACTTAGTAACCAGTATTCATCTATTACCACAGCCCCACAGATATGGATGAATTGATTCCCACTAAGCACCTGGACACTCGCCTGCCAGGGGATTTCACCATGTAAGGCTTCACTGCCTCCCACAATCCTGTCTAGCACAAGGTAATCATCTTCATAGACGTCTGGTGTGGCTGATCCTCCACAGTCGGCCGTGCCATATTTGACTGTTGTAGTAAATTGAATAGCTTGAATTAATGTGAAATGTTTGCGGATCACTCGTTGCATTTGAGACATTGTGATTGTAACGAACAGAAATGGATCAATTCAATAATGAATCTACGACAGGTCTAGCAAATGGGTAGGGATTTATTTTGGTCCTAAACTATAATGCTCTGATGCAATGAGAATATTGAAGGAAAAGCTGTACATGCATTGGCGCTGAGCCCCAATTACTCTTTTCCACGATGCTTAACAGTAAAAGTGGAAGACAAAGAGAAATTGGGAGAAAGAAGAAGAAGCAGGTAAATGAAAACTACATACATACAGTTAAGTGTGTGCGTATTTGCTGGTACAAGTGTAGCGTCAACAATACGTTAATCAATGCAACGTGTATTGATGCTGAATATGATAATGACCATAATGTTGCTGGCCTCAACATTTGTGTTAAAACAAACATAATACCCTCTTGAATTAACTGGTTATTTCTATTGTACTCATCCTCTTTTGGACTATTGTTTGCTTCGTGAAGCTTTGCATAAAGAAAGCATATGTAATTGTCTGTGTTTCGCTTGTATTTTTGCTATTT
>JACEFZ010013906.1:7500-48275 GCA_014155875.1 Cepaea nemoralis | reverse complement strand
TTTAATATGATTTTGCAGTCTGCCCTCGTCGCTGTTAAACAGGCACTGATCATCTGCAAATAGAAATCCATTTATTTCCCGTCGATCAGTTGTATCATCTGAAGTAACGAGTTCTAAATTTTCTGAATCTTATCTGTCAAGGTTTGCTTCTTTGGATATTCTGTCAATGTAGATATTAAATAGCAAAGGAGAGAGCACACATCCCTGACTCACTCATGTTTGACATAGAACATATCTGATATACCTTCCTGTCTTCTTACTGCACTTTGGCTCGAGTGGCACATGGCTATGTTATTTTCTAGCAATTGTTCGTGTACCCTGTAATCTTCAAAGAGGGTCCCTAATGTGTATCTGTCTACTCTATCAAAAGCCATTTCCTGATCTACAAACATAATATTCTACTGGTTACTATATTCGATGCCATTAGCGTTTATTAAACATCCGTTTTCTGTTTGTCCTGGTTGTAAGTTTTAATATTCGCTTGAATGTAATATCGATAATATATGACAAAACATTGATTTGTTTACGTTGTAACAGTATAGTGTCATCATCATGTGCTATGTTTACAAGCGGTTATGCTTTCTCCACCTCACATGATCATCAGAATCGTGGATCAGCTCAATGTTTTTGTCTCAACCATGTCAGCCAAACTATCCAGATATTCACTTCTTTGCCTTTCTCCATGTTCTTTTCCCCTCAATCGTATCATTTGTACCACAGTCTCTAGTTTATTTCTTCTCATAACGTTTCTAAAATATGGTGACTGTTTACCTCTAATTTCTCTAATCAGTTTACGGCTTTAACTGTTTCTTGTAGGACTTGCTTATTGATTTTTTCTCTGTCCATGGTTTTCTTTGCATTTTCCTCAGAAACCACACACCCACTGTCATTGAATGTTTTCCTGCTTGTCTGCTCATTGTCTACGTCTCACATCCATGCAAAAGTTTTATGAAGTACTTCAATACTTTCTCTTTTTCTCGTTGCAGTTGACATTTTTTTAATGGTCAGTAGGTACCAGTATAGAAAACTTCAAAGTCAGAAGCATATTGCACCAGTTATAGTAAACATTAAATGTTCTTTATAGAATACACTATTTTTGTTGTCTAGGGGAATTTGAAATTTTCCCTTTTTTTGAAATTTGAAACAAAATTTTTTCCCTTTTTTAAAAAGTAACTAAATTCCTTTTTTCAAAGAAATGTAACTGAATGATTTTTAGATATCATTCAAAAAAGGGTCTTTTTTTTAATCTAAAAAATTCAATTTCAAACTCCCAATTCAAAAAAAAAGAACGCGGCTTTCTAGGGAGAATTGAGATAGAAAAGAGTGAGGGGAACCCCGGGGAAACAAAGGCCCCGCGTTTTGGGGAAAAAAAGGTGTGTTCGGTCAGAAATCACCCTTGAAAAAAGTTTGGGTTAAAATTTTAAAAAATGCCCTTTAAACTAAAAAGCGTATTTTGAGCATTGGGGGCGGGAAAAATTTTAAAAGGGTTTTTGGGTTTCTTTAAAAATTTTTTGGTAGGGGGATTATATTTTAAATTAAAGGATTCTTTTCGTTAAGGAGTTTTGGATTTGGGTACCCCCTTTTTTTAAGTCGCATGGTTTTAATAAAATTATAAAACGGGTTTTTTTGGTTTAATTTGGGAAAAAAAACTTGGAAAATTATGCTCAAAAGGGTCGGGGTTTATTGGGAAACAAAAAAAATTATTCTTTAAACGGTCCCAAATAATAAAAAAAAATTTACCCCAAAAAGAAAAAAAAAGGGGAAAGGGAGAGGGGGGGGAAAAAAAGGGGGGAAAAAAAAAAGGGGGGGGGGAAAAAGGGGGGAAAAAAAAGGGAAAAAAAAAAAGGGGGGGAAAAATTTAAAAAGATTTGAAACTTGAGTTGTTAGGGGTTTTTAAATAAGAATTCACCATTTTTTTTAATGGGTGGTTTTTCCCAAAATGTCCTTGTCCCCATAACCACAAAATTCATTTCAGTTCCTCTTTCACGCCAGAATGCACATTGGGAATATGGTACTAGGAATTCTGTAAGAGCTTGATGAGTGTTGTCATCATTTACTCAATCTAGCCAACTCTTCCTAGGGTAATCCTCTCGCCTTGTATCCCGATGTTCTCACACAGAGCGCTCTAGCCGTTGGTTGATCTATTTCAATTCTAGCTAAATATCTGAATAAGTTAATTCTTTGTCGTTCTATAAAGTCAGTAATTGTTTTTTTTTGCCTTCCCCCTATTTTTAGCTTCTCATCTGTCACTCCCACGTAATGTGATTTTACGCCTGTGTGTTTCTAGGATTGTCCATGTCTGACGTTTTTAACACAGCGCTGGGACAAATAAAATCTATTATTTCGGTGTATTCAATCCATGTATCAATACTCATCTTAGTCAAGACAAAAAGAAATGTTCCTTATGTATAAAAATAAAACACAGTGCTGAGACGATTACAACATCTATCTGTGTATTTTTCAATCCATCTATCAATACTCAGATATGTCCATCATATATACAAATAAATGTGTGGGAACAGCTTCCCGTATCTCGTGAGAAATATGAACATTAGAAATAGCACATGTGTCCCTCTGCGTCACCATCAACATCATCCAGTGCCTTTCCGGTGATCGTGGGCGAGCATGCCTCTCCACAAATTGCGATCTCCGACGTCATGAATGAGTTCGTGTGTTGACTCCTTTCCGTGCCATGACACACGACTGCCAAGATTCTTCTCACACTGTCTTCCTCTATCTTTCCTTCCGCACACCTTTCCGGTTGTCACAATATGTTCCAGTTTTTGTCTCTCATAACGTGCGCCCCAACAAAAAAACAAAACGATGACTACATTTTTTCTAATGTCATGTTGGCTTCTCAAGTAATTCTCAGCATTGACTTATAGAGACAAAATTAACAGGCACGGTAATCTTGTGAGACTGAGGCCAAACAGGTACTGCTGTGTGTCAACAACCAATGCAGCAATGGATATAGAGTTAGGGGTTTACGGAGGCTAATTAAATCAAGAGTATGCTAGACAATGTACACAAGCAGACGTCCAATCGTCTGCGATGAATTCGACAAATTAGGAGAACTCTATTGAACATTGGACTTATCCATTTTAAGTTTGGTGCTAATTTCCAAAGTTTGGCACACAAAGTGTAACTTCCTTTGTGTTCCACATATTTCATAGTGCTGTGAAAGTTCCTTTTTCTGCTTTGTGTATTCCTATTTAGTATCTCTATCTGTTCTACCATGTGTGTAAAAATTGCTTCTCAATAGGTGTATGATTCGGACCCTTGAAGTTGAGTTTCATCAACGGATATTGTGTTGTCACTTGCTTGGTTTAATCCCATTATCTTTGTTTTATCTCAATTAATGTTTAGCTCTAATTGTTGTAACATGTCTACACGCATGATGAGCTTATCCTGCATTAGATTACGTATGTGTGGCAGAATTGCAATGTCGTTGGCGAAGTCCAAATTATGAAGTTGCTTTGTCCATTGAATTCCATTTCTGGCGGTAGTTGTTGCTGTTTTCATAACCCCCGTCTATAGTCAGTAAAAATAATAATAGTGGGAACAGACATTTATGTCGATCCCCTTGGTTAATTCCAAATACATTTGTCAATTTTCCCTCATTAAGACCTATACACTTCATAGATATATATCCTGTCCTGCACAGTGAACTGCATGTTCGTAACAATGGCTACAAGCGGTTGCTGAATTGACTGTTTTGCCCGTTCGGTTCACGAGTGCATTTTTCGGGAGACTCCTGGGAGTCAGCGCTGAAGCTGCGGAGTTCGTGCTTTGTGCGACACTTTCGGCGGGTCGCCCTGCGGTAAGAGACCGAGCCATGTGAGAAAACCCGGGTCAATGAGGTCTTTCTGGTGACTGCCGAGTCCATCGACGATGAACTATGGTATTCGTGGATGAATTTTGTGTTGACATTCTGACGGCGGCATTATGCACAGTGTACCTTTGTGGGCTTGTTGGATTACCGAGACTCCCGTCTATTCCACTTTTCACATTGGACAGTGGGGAGCATTTTGTGTGATATTCGCTGGCACGGGAATGGAGCATAATGGGGAGGACCCGTTGCCGTGAAGTTGGAACCTCGACTAACTAACTAACTAACTAACTAACTAACTAACTAACTAACTAACTAACATACTAACTAACTAACTAACATACTAACTAACTAACTAACATACTAACTAACTAACTAACTAACATACTAACTAACTAACTAACTAACATACTAACTAACGAACTAACGAACTAACTAACTAACTAACATACTAACTAACTAACTAACTAACTAACATACTAACTAACTAACATACTAACTAACTAACTAACATACTAACTAACGAACTAACGAACTAACTAACTAACTAACATACTAACTAACTAACTAACTAACTAACATACTAACTAACTAACATACTAACTAACGAACTAACGAACTAACGAACGAACGAACTAACGAACGAACTAACAAACGAACTAAAGAACGAACGAACTAACTAACTAACTAACTAACTAACTAACTGACTGACTAACTAACTAACTAACTAACTAACTAACTAACTAACTAAGTACCTACCTAACTAAATATTACCTTATATGATTTTTTGTAGGATCCCATAATGCCACATCAGCCACCAAAACATTATTTCCTGTGGCATTTACAGGGCGTTGTCATCAACACCAGCATTTATTGGTTGTTTATGATTTACTTGGAAATAGTGCTTTGAGTAGTTTGTCATTGCTTTCTAAACGGCAACGCCTCATACCATCGGAATCAACAAAGCCATTTGCTCCACGTTTCCTGATTTCAAACCCTCGACTCGGTGTGTCGGGACATTGCGAAACCCAGTTTTATTAACCCCCGTCGTTTGCCCATCAAGAATGATGATGACCATTCATTTCATCCAGTGAGGTTGAAAGTATAGAGACGTGAGTTCTAAGATGACTGATAAAGCCTATTTTGGCCCGAAATATTCCTTGACAATGTGGGCAAAGAATTCTTGACGTTCCAGGAGGAGGATCTTTTTTTTTAATGTCCAGCCTCTTCTTTCACAGCTCTTGCTTTATTATTATTTATTATTTTATTAACCCCTAAGCTATAGACGAACTGGATAAAGAGGAGCTATTAATCTTGGCTAGTCACTTTTATGAAGTGTTTTCATTGTTTCAAATGGCTATATAGTATTTTTTTTTTTTTAGTCGATAGATCAACATCACGGCACACGGGTGTAACCCATAAGTGCTCCGTCTTCCTCCTAAATCAAACCTGTCTGGACAAACTCAGCTCAGTGCACGAACTCCGTAGCACCAGCGAGGATCCTGAAATACTTTGGGTAGATTTTTAACTGGAAATTGTGCCCAGGCAGCGCCGTTAGTCTTCTCTTTTTCGATTTCCAACTGCCAAGAGAGTTTTTTACGTCCGCAACAATACACACGGGCGTCCGGTCTCACTACCCAGAGACCAGGGGAAATTTCATTACTAGAAGGCCACGTGAACAAATCCCGGTCCTCACCGGGGCTTGAACTCGGGACCTCCAGCACTCGAGGCGGACACCATACCTCTAGACCACTCAGCCCCCCGGCTATATAGTATACATGGTTCCTTTACAAATACACGTGATATCAAAATATTAATGAAAGCATTGCGTGAAAATAAGTAACTTCCACCACTATCTACTGCAGGGGTTATCACACTTTATGGCCCATGCACCCCTTCACCATATGTTCAGAATATCACCCCCCCCCCCCCACACACACACACACACCTTTCGTATTTCCTCTATATAAATCCCCCACCCCCGCCCCTACATAGTATCCGTAAAAATGGAAGCTAACTTTAATAACACATACTAGAACAAGTCTACGGTCTACATAAAACGTGATTTGCGGGTCTACTTACGTTATAAAACGAATTTCAGAAGGGGGAGAAGCACACCTGAACCGTAAAGTATGGAGGGAAAAACGATATCAAGTAATCGGATCGGTTCTTGTATTAACGCGATCTTGAAATAATCTTAGTTCCCCCCCCCCCCCCCCCCCCCCCCCCCCGGAAACATTAAAATTTATTCCTATGGGGGAATTTCCCCACCGGTTGAGAACCACTGATTTATTGGCTTGCCCTGTGTAGAAGTGTACCCAGCATAACTCTCTGTTGAAATGTCTCTCTTGCATAAGCCGAATGCCTTGTTTCTATTGCCGCTATGTGTAAATTATCTACCACGTCTCGAATCCACTAACAATGTGGTCTTCCTCTTTTCCGTATCACCGATATACTTCACTCGATAGTTATCTTTTCCAGACAATCGTATCTTTTTGCATGCCCAAAGTATTTCATTTTATCAAACGTTAACCTTTGTTAAAACTCAAGATACAGAAAACTCCTCAAAGAGCAATGGGGAAAACCCACGTCGCTTTACACGTACACTGATGGCCCCATGGTTATGATATAGTTGAGCTTTCCTTTTGGGGAGTAGTAATGATGAGGAATTGCGTCGATACTGCTGGTCATTCACCTGTCTGGCAGATCTTATTTCAGATTGTAATGAACAGGCCTATTAAGGCGTCTCCACAGGGCTAAATAAGTTCTCCCGTCATGCTATTAAGCTCAAACTAACTTTCCATTATGTCTGACATTTCCCACATACTTTCTTGATACGGGTAGTAAGTAGTAAGTAGTCTTAGTATGGTTTCTTTTCGACTACACTAATTACCATTGTTTTGACTACTTTAAAACTCAGAAAATTCGTGTCACCATCTCTTCATTGTGTCTGCTACTGTGGACTAAGTATGTCATATTCTTAAGTGATTCTGTTTGGATTTCTAAGAGATGATTTGTGAAGTTTGAAACAATTGGAAAGCTCTTATGGTATTATGTCTGATTATATATTTCCTTTTTTTTTTTTGCATCGTTAAAATGTCAGAGCTTTTTGTTACAGTGTGATTGTGTGTGCGTGAGTGTGTGTGTGTGTGTGTGGGGGGGGGGGGTTGATTGGTTGAATGTTTGTATTTATTTTAATTTCAATATTTCTGACTATCGTACTGGCTGGGACATTCGCCTATCAAACCTTTGGACATGGGGGTCATTCATTCCTACAGAAGTTGTTTTCCATGAGAATATGACTCCAAGTTAAATAAAGTCACGTACAGAGAGTTCCAGAAAATGGACACCATTTCATCTTCCTGTGCTTTGCCAGCTAGCGTGAGCGCCAATATTTTTCTTATCCTGTGATCGCCATTGTTTTTGTTATTTCTCCATGCCACATTGTTAGTCATTTCTCTTACTCTGTCTCTGCCTCATTTCCCACTGATCTTTCCAGCTGTCACGATATTCTCCAATGTTTCTCTTTTGATTACATGACCCCTGGAAGGTTAAGCTGGTCAACAAATGCCTGCAGAAGTCCGATGTGTCGGCCTAACGGCGCAAGAACGCAGCTCTGCTGTAAACAGGCGCAAAGCAATCACGTCCGAAAAAAACTATCCGGATGAACGCAGAAGAAGAAGAAGAAGAATAAGAAGAAGAAGATAGAGGAGGAGGAGGAGGAGGAGGAGGAGGAGGAGGAAGAGGAGGATGAGGAGATGGAGGAGCAGGAGCAGGAGGAGCAGAAGGAGCAGAAGAAGAAGAAGAAGAAGAAGAAGAAGAAGAAGAAGAAGAAGAAGAAGAAGAAGAAGAAGAAGAAGAAGAAGAAGAAGAAGAAGCAGAAGAAGAAGAAGAAGAAGAGGAAGCAGAAGATTACATGACCAAAAAAAGCTTTCTTGTCTCATGCTTATGGTTGTATATACTGCTCTAATTCCAGGTACTCATTATTACTTGCAAGGCATTTCAAGATATTCGCAAGATTCGTTTCAGGAAACACATCTCCATTGCTTCCAAGATTTTCCCAATTTGTTCATTAACAATCCATGATTCGCTGTCATACAGCAAAGTATGTTCTTTTTGACATTTCAAGATTCTCTTTCTTACATTAAAAAATACTGACTTATTTCATACGCTTTAGCTAACATATTCTGCGCTTAATATCTGTCACTCATCTTCCATCTGACCTTACAATTGTCCATTAATATTTAAATTGATCAAGGTGATTAACCATTTCTCCATCTGTAGCTATCTCAGATTTAGGTGTCCATTCCCAATATGTCTAGATGACATGGACACGAGATCTTTACCTCTATAGAAATGTGTGTGTGTGTGTGTGTGTGTGTGTTTATGTATGTGTGTCTATGTATGTGTAAGTGTGTGCAAGAAGGACCCATTTTACACGGCTTGAAACTTGTGCTTACGTTAGTGGGCCCCATATTTTTATAGAACAATCGGCGTGTGATACAGTGAGTGTCACGCTGGCCGTCTTTACTTCCAGGAACATTTTCTAGTACCCATGACAAATGTCTGGGTCATTTTTTTTACAATTCTCTTTGATGGGGACTCGCACACATGATCACCGAGCCGACTGGCAAGCATGGTAGTCGCTGAACCGCACACATGATCACCGAGCCGACTGGCAAGCATGGTAGTCGCTGAACCGCACACATGATCACCGAGCCGACTGGCAAGCATGGTAGTCGCTGAACTACCGCAACTCTCATGAATTCATGCTTGTATGCATTAGACATCTTCTTTGGTTATGTGATGAGAACAGAGGCATCAGGAGAACATCGTGGCAACTGGAAAGATCAAGGAGAAGAGAGGATGGGACAATCCAGGTGAAATTATGATGGGTGGATGGAAACGGTGGCACGGAGAATATAAGCCAGAACAACACTGACCGAGATATGTGGTGAGCCATGGACGCTTACGTCAGCTGGCAGGGCACTTCATGATGATGCATTAGATTAGACATTCGCACATACTAATTACGGCATGATAAGACAGATAATATAAAACATTTTATTCCTGGACTTTTTTCTTTTTTTTTTTTGCGCAGAAAATAAATCCAGAGATTTGTGATAATAACGCAGTGTCCATTTTAGCACATAGGTGTCATGGGGCAATTAAAAGCTCCGCTGATACGATTGAACTAGGATCACTGTCTTGATAATTAAGCACATTAGCTGTGTGCTATATTTGGTCAATCCATGAGCCCAACGCCATCATCTTTATTTAGATTTTATTTCAGACGTTTCTTTGACACCTCGTTTTCTAAATGTATTATGGGATATGTGCTCGAATATTTGCCTACCGACCCGGTGGCTATGTGTTCAAATCCCCATCGAGGCTGGGAAATTTTTCGTTGGACGTTTTCAAGGTCAATTCTGCCTAAAGAAGGTTTCAGGAAATTACGTGAGAAGTAAAGACAACCGGCGTGATATTGATTTCATCATCCATCAATTATCATTTGATCTAAATACAGAGAAACCTCTGTTTTCGTTGCCTTCGGTTATCGTCGGTTTCGGTTTTCGTAGATTTTTTTCCGGCGTACAATATGTCTCGGTGTTCGTCGGTTGCCTCGGTTTTCGTCGAATTGCTAATTTTGCGAAAACAAAAGGATCTACGCGTTCGGTTGCTCAGTTTGGCCTTGTTTATCGTTGCGTGAGCATCACTTGCTAATACTAATATATGAGAGCGGCATTAAGATTGTTGAAATCGGCCGCATTTACGGAAAGTCGCCATCCACGATAAATTCTATTGTGTCGAAAAAGAAAGCCATACAGGGGGCTAATGTAGCGAAAGGTATGAATGTGCTAACGAAACAGAGATAACAAACAATTGAAGATGTCGGACAGTTATTATTACTTTGGAATCAACACTAGTTAGATGGCGATTGTGTTTTGGAGGCAATCATATGTCAAAAGGCCAGACTGGTTTGCGATCTCATTAAGAAAATGCATGGGACGAGTGCTAATGTATTTAGTGATTTTAAGGCCAGCCAGCAGTGGATGGTTTAAAAAATTCGAGAGGCGTAATGGCTGGCATATAGTTTTACCAGGCACGGCGAAGGTGCGAGTTAGGGACCGAATGATAGTATTAGAAACTATATTTATTCTCTATCAAATGTATTTTTGTTTTGTATGTTGGAGTGTTTAGAACGAATTAAATGGACTTAAATTGGTTCGTATGGAAATAATTGCCTCGGTTTTCGTCGGTTTCGGATGTCGCCGATTGTTTTCAGACGGATTATCGACGAAACCCGATGTTTTTTTACTGTATGTGGAACTAGCATATTGATTTGCATAGAACAATGGACACTCTTTATGGTGGGGTCATGGATATTCACTATCAAAGGAGAAGTAAGCTGCCTTTTACCCTCCACTGGCCTACGTGACACCCTTGGACAAGGTGTAAACAATATAAAATGACACAAAGTAGTGCATCTTTACATAACAGAATTTCGACACATATACACATTCTGTTATGTAAAGCTGCACTACTTTGTGTCATTTTATATTGTTTACATTTTCACAGCTTTACCGCAGTTCCACAAAATTTTATTCATATTTGGACAAGGTGGGATATCGGTTTAGCCTCCCTCCTCCTTTTTCCCCGATCAGGGTACAGTGAAACCATGTGAACAGGTTGTGGATGAAGCTGAGGAGCAGCCAACAGAATCTTTTTGGTTATGGACTAAAGTTTCACGACAGTAGGCAGATGATCTCTCTACAGAGACAATGGCAATTGTTACCGATCAAGATGGTCACTACCAGGAAGGAAAGCTGTGGCGATCTATCGTTTTTTTAACATGCCTCGCACATCATGTTACACTTCGGACGGATAGAGAGAGCAATGAAGATATCTTGACAAAATTAACTCACAGTGAGAACTGGTTATTCTCATTCTCTGAAGTCAGTCCACATTGTCATTGAGAAGGGGAAAGCTGGAGTATGTTGTCACAGTGGGAAATTTACAATGGAAGACTAGCAGGGGTAGACAACGAGTGAAGATCCTGGACAGTGTGACATCATGGCGTGGAGGAATATTGATATCAGAAATGATTGACAATACACAAGACAGAAACCCATCGAAAGACATGATCCATCTCAAGTTTTTTCTTAAGACGCCAGACTGACACTTGCTAAGAAATTAAAGCAGACAAATTAAAATAAAATGTTTTGCATCATTCATGTGTCAACAGGCGGATTTGAGCAATACAGCATTAAGCAATCCCCAAGGAAGAAACTCGCGACATATGATCTTACATATTACCGGAATATTCATAGAATTTCGAGAAAGAAGAAGTTGACAAATTGCTACGTAGGAAGAAAACTGACTCATAAATACAAGTAGCATCACGTCTCGAGTAGATGGTCAGCATGGCCGAATGGATAAGAGAGCTCGTTCTTAAACATCAGGTGTGCTGATGCCGAATGTGTTCAACTCCAACACCAGTCAGTTAGACTAAAATGTTGTCCTCTCGTCCTTGACTTGGGAACGTAAATTACAAGTACCTCTGAAGTCGGAGTGGGTTCGCCATGTGGCGAGGGACACTGGTAATAGTGAAAGCCAATCCACACGCACACATCACTCCTGTGCTACTAGAAGTAGTAGCACGCGTATGGACCGCTCTTGAGTTCATTCACTGCGAGCGAACGCAAACAAACAAATCTCGAAAAAGTTAGGTACAGGGTCTATTTTTAATGGCTGTGCAGTGTTTGAAAATATTGCCGGTCCAAGTATTTACCTGTTATGTTGCATGACCTGTACAGAGGGTGAATACAAAACTTGGACCGGCAATATGTTCAAACCCTGCACAGTCGTTAAAAATACAGCCTATACATCAACGCCACACTGGTTTGGAAGGAACGGTGATGGAAGTGCATATACATGGAAGAAGAGGAAGAGATCGACCGCCACGAAGTGGGGAATTAACCTGTTTGACGGTCCGTGGCAAAGGGACGGTCTACAAGAAACTTGGTACATGATGATGATGATGATGATGATGATGATGATGATGATGATGATGATGGTGATGATGATGATGATGATGATGATGATGATGATGATGATGGAAAGGACAGCTTTCATTAATATATATAACCAGCTGGAACACGTATGGTACCCTATCAATTGAAATAGAGATGCGTGCCATCTTGACTGTGTGTGTGTCTGTGTCTGTGTGTCTGTGTGTGTGTGTGGGTGTGGGTGGGTGTGTGTGTTTGTGTGTGTGTTTGTGTGTGTGTGTTGTGTGTGTGTGTGTGTGTGAGTGAGAGAGAGAGAGAGAGAGAGAGAGAGAGAGAGAGAGAGAGAGAGAGAGAGAGAGAGAGAGAGAGAGAGACTCTGTGATATTGTGTATACACATATTTAAACTATGAAAGTCAAATCAAACTGACAATTACTATTGATAAACGGGTATTAGATTTCTTGTGTACAGAGAATCCGACGATGGATAGCTCAGAAGTAAAAGAATGTGCAAGGCGGGATTAGCCTGTCCCGCGACGTGAGCAGTGAGAATTCCTTGTGGGAAAAGCAGACATTTGACATTTTGTACGTCAATTTAGGATTTTGGCAAGCAAACGGAATATGATAGGAAAATCGTCTAATCTGAACTCATCTGCAGCAGTATTACCAGCCCGAGCTCTGAGAGACTATTGTTGTCATTGATTTACAATGGTTTCTTAATAGACAAATAATTTATGTTTGCATGTTTACATGTGTTCTTCAGTCGTCATCGTCGTCATTCTTCTTCTTTCTTCTTCTTTCTTCGTTCTTCTTCTTTCTTCGTTCTTCTTCTTGTTTCTTCTTCTTCTTCTTTCTTCCTTCTTCTTTCTTCCGTCTTCTTCTTTCTTCCTTCTACTTCTTTCTTCCTTCTACTTCTTTCTTCCTTCTTCTTCCTGCTTCCTTCTTCTTCCTTCTCGCTTCTTCTTGTTTCTTCTTCCTTTTTCTTCCTTCTTCTTCCTTCTGACCTCCTTTTTTTCCTCCTCCCACTCCCTCCTCCTTCCTCCTCCTCCTTCGACCTCCTTCCTCTTTACTCCTTCCTCCTACTCCTTCGTCCTAATTCATTCACTAAAGGTCACTTCCCATCAGCCTTTAAAAAACGCTAAAGCAGGGGTGGCCAACACGAGGCCCGCGGGCCGCATGTGGCCTGCCGGGAGTCATGTTGTGGCCCGCGGAGTAGGAAACGACGATATGGTCGAAGCTGTAGCACGCTTGCTTGTTTACTTTAATTAACAAAGAAACAAAATTAGGTGCGTGGCCCGGCAGGAAATATTATTTCTGCAATTTGGCCCACCTGCTGAAAAAGTTGGCCACCCATGCGCTAAAGTGTATCCTCACTTAAAAGCTGGTTCTCTAGACGATTGTCTCATGAGTAATTATAGGCCAATTTCCATTTTATCATCACTATCCAAACCACTAGAAAAGCACATCCACAAAACAACACTAGAGCACTTAGTTCGCCACAAACTAATAGTTGACAGTCAGTCAGGATTTCGGCCAAAATATTCTTGTCATACGGCCCTAACAAACATGATAGAAAACTGGCATCAAAATATTAACAACAATACTCTATATGGAGCGGTGTTTATAGACTTTAGAAAAGCGTTCGATATGATAGATCATAATATTCTAATTAGAAAACTAGAAACAATGAAAGTAAGCTTTAAAATAGTGACATTAATAAAGTCATTTTATTAGACAGAAAACAAATAGTATCACACAATCAATCTTTATCTCAAGCCATTACTATTAATATTGGAGTACCGCAGGGATCTATTCTTGGCCCTCTGTTATTTGTCATTTATATAAACGATCTTCCCTTATATCTGTCGTCGTCCTGCGATCTATTTGCAGATGACTGCACAGTATATACAAACGCTATTGATCGTATTGTGCTAGAAGTATCATTGCAACAGGAAATAAATAGTTTAGTTAACTGGAATCATACAAACCGCATGCAAATTAACATTTCTAAAACAACATCTGTGTTAATAGGAACCAGGCAATGACTTCACACGCTAAACTCGCAGAGAACTCTACAGCTGCACATTGGTAGATGCCTATAGAAAGTGTAACCGAGCACAAGGCACTGGGTCTTATCAAGAGTTAGATCAAAATCTAACCTTTAACTCACATGTTCATGCTCTCGTTAAACAAATAGCCAAAAAAGTATATCAACTTGCCAAAATTAAAAATTTCCTTGACGAAAACACAAGAAAGATATTCTATACTTCCCACATACAAACACATATTGATTATTGCTCCACAATCTGGGATGGATGTTCCAAATCAATAACAAAACGCCTATATTCACTCCAGAAAAGGGCAGTACGTTTAATTAATGGTGAAAAGCTCACCGACAATTCTAACCTACATAAACGTCTTCGGTTACTGCCACTCCACAAACGACTACTTTTTAATAAGGCCAAACTAATTCACAAAATCCTATTCCAAAATGCTCCAAGCTACCTTTGGCCATTGTTTAAATATAACGCAAGACATAGCGAGCGACTAAATATACTTCATGTCCCTAAACCTAGGATATACTTATATAAAACAAGCTTAGCATACTCTGCCGCTCACTTGTGGAACAATCTTCCACAAGAAATCAAAGACACCACAAATCATCATACATACATTCGCAATCTGTTTGAACACTACCTCAGTACTGACTACATTCCCCCATAAACAAAAAAAAACAAAAAATACAATAATAATGGTAAATTATCTCAAACGACAACAAGCCAAAAACATTCCTATATGTATGACACGTTACACCTTCCTTAGGTATTTATAATGCCCATGTTAAACATTGCCTCAATGAGTCATTTGTTATTGATTATTTTTCATGCGTTATAATGCTATTGTTCTTTTGTTGTCAAAAATAAGTGATGTTGAATGAAAGAGTGTATGAGAGGAAATTGTGAAGAAGGGCAGAATGTCAGACGGGCCTGCGTGCCCAAATTCTTAACCCTTTGAAAATAAAGATGTTCATTCATTCATTCATTCATTCCTCCTTCCACCTCCTTTCTCCTCCTTCCTTCTCCTCTTTCCACGTCCTCCTTCTCGTTTCTCCTCCTCCTTCCTCCTCCTGCTTACCCCTCCTTCCTTCTCCTCCTACCTTCTCCTTCCTCCTCAATCCTCCTTGTCACGGAACCACTGTAATGAACGATAAGATGATAAAATAACAGAGACAATCGTATTCACAGCTGCAATTGTTTGTTACCAGTGGGGACACACTCACGGCGGATCAAAGGAAACCGCCAGTCTTTGAGAATTCCCTAGGAAATGGGAAAATATGTCGGCCTGTTGTTTTGCCGAATCGCAAGTTGAAAGGTAAGACGGGGGCGTTAGTTGTAAGAAGAGAGACAACTCTTCTTGTTAAGTTAGGGACGGATTGTCTGCCCCTAGAGACACCTGTTGTTGACATAGAATGACGTCACTAGGACAATCCCAGGCTGTATGAAAACAAACTTGTGCTGCCAGTGTGAAGAATGTGATTTAACTAGACTGACGTGTTAGCTGGCTCGGTTCTAATATTGAAATGAATCTCGTGTGTTCGGTATCAATTAATGTTGAGAAAACATGTGTCTTTCATGGCAAGGTGTAGATTCAATTCAGGATTGAGCTAGGATTTCATAAGGTATTTAGAGATAGCCTTTACATGTAAATAATGTAGAACAGTCTAGTGATAAATAGAGTGTAGGACTTTAACATAGTGTTGTTGCGTTGTGGTTAGGTATTCAAGGAGTGTCGGCGACAGTAGGAAGTCGATTGTTAAAATTAACTAGTGTGAGACGTCAATTAGCTCAGCTGATTGGAAATAGTGAAGTTGGGTGATATTTAAAAGGATTGGGGATGGTTTGGGGATGGGGGAAATGTTCAATGGTGGGATCTTCCAGTGGGGGTCTACTGGGGTTCTGCACTTTACTTTTGGTCTTTCCTTGTCTTACCCTGATTCGGACCGATGTGATGAGCTCCTCTGTCCCATGGCAGAGTTTGGTTCACTGTATATATCTGAGTGAGGCCATGGCCTACACTCATCTAATAGGGATCAGTGTTCGGTTGATCTCACCCGGTGTGTGTTCTCTCTCTTTCACAGGTTCCCTCAAGTTGTCAAGAAAACCAATTGAAACATCACAACTTTCAGATCATGGATAAACTAGTGCAGGAAGATGTATTCAGTGGCCTTTGCACTGGGCCTATAATAGAAAGGGTCTTAAGAAACAGGGCTCTGTTGAGCTGATACATATAAGTATCCGACAGGATGACTTCTTAACGATAGTGAATGTTGTTTCACACCACATGGGAACAGAACGATAATGATTGTGTTTTCACACCACATATGAACAGAACAATAGTAGTTGTTTTCCACATCACATGTGAACAGAACAATAGTATTTGTGTTTCCACATCACATGGGAAAAGAACAATAGGGAGTATTTAGGAAATTAGTATATTCCTATGTGACTATGTACAATAACTGTGTAAGGGTGAAAACTTTAGGACATTTTTTAGAAGGGAATAAAGTTATTTCAAGGGACAGTGTTCCATGTTTTCACGATGCAGGGATTGTGAAGTCTCCGACTCTAAGGACATTTAGGGAACATTGTGTATGATCAATTTGGGATCAGTACCGAACTATATCTGAGATTGGTGACCAGGTATCGTGGTTATCAAAAGCTACTGGAGATAGTCAACATCTAGCAGGACGGACACATCGTTTGGTGAGGTCATTTTGTGCTGACTCTGATGATGTGGTGCATTCCTTACCGGGATGATAGGACTTGGCTCCTGAGCTGTTCGGTCTGATTCTGCTGACACACTAGAGTATACGACATACATTCTACACATACACTTCTCACATACATACACTTTTCTTCATTAAATTAAGGTGTTATTAATTTTAGAAGCTAGAGTTGTATAGTATGTTGTCTTGGGAAAGTGTGAGAGGGGGCATGATCCAGGAGAGAGAGAGAGAGAGAGAGAGAGAGAGAGAGAGAGAGAGAGAGAGAGAGAGAGAGAGAGAGAGAGAGAGAGAGAGAGAGAGAGAGAGAGAGAGAGAGAGAGAGAGAGAGAGAGAGAGAGAGGTATCCAAGGAAGGAGTGTTGTGGACGGAATCTGGTGGATTCTCCAGAATAATGATATGGGGATAAAAATAATTTGGGTGTTGATTCCCCTCATTCCAGGGACAACACAATGAAGGAAATCCACGACACTCCTCCACCTTCCTTCTCCTCCTTTCTCCTCTCCCCTTCCTCCTACTTCCTTCCTCTTCCCTCCTTCCTCTTATCCCCTTCCTCCTCCTCCTTCCCCCTCTTTATCTTTCCTCTTCCTCCTTCCTTATCCTCATTCCTCCTCTTCCTTCCTCCTCCTTCCTCCTCCGCCAACCTCCTCCTGCTTCCTCCTCCTCCTTCCTCCTCCTCCTTTCTCCTCTTCCTTCCTCCACCTCCTTTCTCCTTCTCTTTAATCCTCATCCTTCCTCTTTCTTCCTCCACCTCCAGCCTTCTACTCCCTCCTCATCCCTCATCCTCCCTCTTCCCCTCCTCCTCTTTCCTCCTCCTTCTTCATTCATCCTCCTCTTCCTCCTTCTCCTCCTTTCTCCTACTCCTCCTCCTCTTCTTCTTCTTCTTCTTCTTGTTTTTCATTCTCATCCCCCTCTGCTCCTACTACTCTTCTACCTATTCCTTCATATTTTCTTTCTGCTCACTCTATCCAACCTCTTTCCATAGCTGAATGTATGTCATTTAAGTTCGTAAAAATATAAAGTTGACGGAAAAAAACCTCAGAAAGCGAGAATATTCTTAGGAAAGAGTTATGCAGAAAAGAAATGTACGCTTAAAAACTCTTTACGGGAAAATTATTGGCAACATTATTTCAGAGGTGTGGTTATTAAAGAAAATAAATTATGTCCCAAAATATCTCATGGCTAAAATGAATTTGGGAAGAATATATGCAGATAGTGTACGCGAAATCGTCTATTCCGAGACTGATAGACTGGAGAAATAGAATTAAATCGACATCATCTAACATCATTGCCGATTGGCTTGTCTTGACGCAAGAATTGTCAAGAATTGTCTCTTGTGTTCATCCTCTATGTCTTGATCCACACATCATTCCAATTAACACAGTATGTTCTAATGTGTGGCTTCTCATAATGTGGCCTATAAGGATGGCTGTCTCTTTCTGATGCTTGTTCTGGGTTGTCATTGTGAATTAACATCTTTTAACAGGTTAAGATTATTCATTTGGCTGTCCAAAGAATTTTCAGCATTCTTCTATCAAATCAAATCTCTAAAGCTCCTAGATATTTCTTTGCTTGTTTACTAATTGCCCAGAATTCGCAGCCATATGTTAGGGCTGGTTCTATATATTAATGAAGAATTTTGTTTGTAACTTCCGATTACAATGATTTTTATTGCATCTGTTATTATTAATTTTACAAAATGCAGTTTTCCTTCCCATATTGTGTTCTTAACTTCTGTAATGTATCTTCTGTCTAATGTTATCCATTTGCCTAGATATTTGCATTTCTGTATATTCCCTAAAATAACACCATTTACTTGCATTATACATTTAGGCATGTTTATTTGTTATCTCTATTACTTCTGTTTTTCTATTTTTCAAGCTTTCTGAACCAACAACAATATATCCTGGCCTGCCACAGGGATCACCATTATCTCTGGTGCTGTTTAACGCCTACCTACACTGTGAGAATCACCGGCGAGCAGATCACAGGACAGGAGAGGACATTGTCATATGATGACGATGTGTTAGTGTATCGTCAGGGTAAGTATTGAGATTGGGTTGCCATGGAACTACAAACAGAACTCAATCGTTTAAGTACTTGGTGTGTTGAAGTTGATGCAATAGTCAACCCAACAAAGGCAGCAATGACATGGTTCTCATTGAACAACTATATTGTCAAAACTCCAACACCAACTGTACACCTGTGCTCAGAGAATGCGGAGCATGACAGAGTATTATCCAGGGACAACGATGAGTTGAATGGCATGACAACACTTCATGCAGTTGCTTTAAGAAAGTACCATGACGTCAATGGGTTCCTGCCACAGAAGATGGTCTTTTACAGAGATGGCGTTAGTGATGGGCAGCTGGTATTTGTACATAAGCATGAATGTGTGTAAGTGGTTGCAGCCTTCAACGCTGTAGGAAAGAAAAGCTACAAACCCAGCTTTTGTTTCATCGTCGTGAAGAAACGGAGCCACACTCGCCTGTTTGCCCTCTACCGCAACCAAGCCATCAATCCAATGCCTGGAACTATTGTTGAGTTACATATAACAAAACCGGATTGGTATGGCTCATTTTTGGTGAGCCAGTCAGTGAGGCAAAAAACTGTCTCCAAGCAGCTATAATTTTGTTTATGATAAGACTGTTTTACAGGAACATCACGTGCATCAACTTACATACAGGCCTATGCATCTCTATTTCAATTGGCAGGGTACCAACCGTATTCCAGCCCCAAGCTACTATGTACATAATTAGCCTTTTTGCAAGGACAGAGTCGTCACAGCTACTTAGCAGCTTTGCTTGCAGACAAGTTGTTTTATCTGTAGTAGTTTCCTATTTCATTAAACAGCGTGTCAGCATTCCAGTCTACAGAACTAAACTGGCCTGTTTAGTAGTACGGCTTTAACTCAGACAAAGCACCTCATATGTTTTGTTCTTCATGGCATGAAACTAAATTTGTTGAAGACGGTAGAGACTAGAGGACGCACTAGACAACATACAATTTGAAAGCTATAGTTACCGTCCTGGATAACTGGTAACAATAGCTTTCAAATTTTATGTTGTCTAGTGCGTCATCTGCCGGCTTCCTGGCCTAGAGGTTAGAGAATTTTCCCCGTAATCTCATATACTCTCGTAAGTAACGTGACGACGGTGAGAATCAGCAGTGGTTCGAATCGCGTTGGTAACTTACAGGGTATGTGAGCCGGCCGCTCAGAAAGCAATGGCAAACTACTGAGCGTAATCTTGCCAAGAAATCAACAATAAACTGAAAGATTCTTATGTTGACAGCGATGTAGTGTAAAGGATATGCAAACATTTTGTTTAGTGCGTCATCTAGTCTCTACTTTCTTCTTCTCCTTCTGTGAGTGCCAAACAATACTATGTGTGTTTATTTATGTAACTGTTTCAGTGGCCTCGAAGGATTCCCAATTTGATTTCCTGTGTAAATTTGTTGACCCGAAACAGCATCTGTTAATAGATTTTACTTAATTTCTTTTTTACAGTGGATTAAAACAGTTCATATTTTAATTGTTAACAGTATAATTCTTTCTCTAACACTTAATATGCCAGTTTGGTAATTGTGTAGACACATTTGCATAAGTGTATGTCCATTGGTTTGCGTATATATACACATATACATACACAAATATATATGGTAGTTGATTGCCGCATTTATTTCAGTATGCTTCATAATACAGTTAGGGCATCGCTTTGCTGATCTGGTAGCTTATGCAGCTTGTCTTGTTTCTGATATATTGGTGTTACCTTTCCTCTGGAGTAAACTAGACAGGCCGAGAGAGGGATCATGCACAATGGGCAACACATGTTCTCTACAATTCAGCCCGACTTTGTGTTATGGAAAGGTTATTATGCTTTTTTTTAAGTATAAGTAACAAACACGTTCTGTGTATTCAGTTAAACATTCGTCCGTTTGTTAACAGTGCCGATAGGTCTAGCGAAGAATACCATCTCTGTAACCTACCATGCATGAAGAATGAACCGACTAAGGAGGGTTGGCGTGAGACTATCCACAAAATCCCTTAAAAAACTATCTGCAAAATCCATCCAATCATGAACGTCTCTACAACTATTTGGCGTGAGCTGCTTGAGGTCTCTGGCTCCACAAGGCGACGGCAGGAAATATATAAAGGGTAAATGTTGAGAACTACCTATAATTATAAAGGTTAGTCCACCCGGGGTAAATTTAATTAATTCAGTGCCAACAAAAAGTAGGTTTAGATCAAACGTGGTCTTTCTTTATTCTATCTCTAAATGAAGACTTCCTAACAACTGCGCAGTCTTCAGGGTATGACTTATATACATACGTGTACATATATACATGGGCGGTCATTGTTTGCCACTTCACACGATCAGTAGAGTCTTGGATCTCTTTGTTTTGCTTCCGATTATGCTATATGGCCAAGCCATCCATGTATTTATCTCTGTGTACATCCCCTTGCTATTTCCCTATAAATATTGCCATTTGTCACTACGTTTTCAATTTAATTTTCAATTTTTAAAAATTCAATTTAAATTTCATTTGATAATTATTTTCTTTTGGTGGTATGTAATGGGCACACCAGTCTCTTCTTCTTTTGCTCATTCCGGAGCCAATCGATCAGCTCTGTCGTTTCCGGGTACTCCACAGTGGGATGGTATCTACTGTATGGTGATCTTATGTTGACTGCTAAGTTCAGAAAGTAGTGTCCTTAGTACTGGCAATTTCCCAGACAGTAGCGCCTCGAGTACTGATTTTGCATCTGTCACTAGCACCACAGGTTGTGTACCATGGTTGGTATTTAGTAATTTCTCTGTTGCTATCTTGATTGCCTCAATTTCAGCATCGTAGTTATGGCAGTACTTTCCTGTCGGTACTCTGGCTGTGTCCCTAGTATTATTTGGGTATTCTATGTCCACTCCCGCTCCTCTATTTCGAACAACATTTTGTGTTGACCCTTCTGTGTAGACTCGGATCCAGGGGTCCAGTTGGTATTCTTCATCAAGGAAGCTGAGAGTAGCTGTACCGCGCTGTACACTGTTCTGTTCTTCCTTGTCAAATATTCCTCTCACTTTTGTCTGGATTGTAGTGATAGTCTATGTTCATCTTTCCATGGAGTTCGCTCTGGAATAGTTATCAGGGGGATACCAAATGTGGGCAGATCGGTGGTTTCAGAGTTTGCCTGGTGGATAAAACTATTTCTTTTCAACCGCCCCATAGTTAAGTTTTCAAATCTATTCTTCATAGGCTGGCATGGCAAGCTGAGGAACATTTCTGCTTGTATTAGCGTTTTCGAATCACTGAGCTCTCTCAGTGCTTGTGTCCTCCCCATCTTCTCCATTTCCACTATAGGGGTTGATCTCATCCCTCCTGTGGTGACTCTAAGTGCTTGATTTTGCACCTTGCCCAGCTCTTGTAGTGTGGTTTTTGATGCTGAACACCACGCAGTTGACCCGTATTCCAGGTGTAGTCGTATGCTCTGTTGATAAACTTTGCTAAATATTTTCTCACTGGCTCCCCATTTGGTTCCACTTAGCTTTCTCAGGATGGCTATTTTCCTTCTGGCTTTTGCTACTGCTTTATTGGTGTGCTTTCTCCTTTGCAGCCTGTCATCAAATGCTATTCCAAGGTATGTTGGTCCTTTATCTTCTCTTAGGGGTGGTCCATTTATCTGGATCACCCCTGCCTTTTGTTTCGGAGAGAGGGTAAATTGCGTGTTCATGCTGACACACCATCTATTTGCTCATGCAACAAATGTATCTACAGTTCTTTGTAACAATCTGGTGGCCACTGATGCATTTGTGCTCCATAGAACCAGGTCATCAGCGCACACTGCAGCTTTAATTCCATGCGGTAGATTAGCAACAAGATCATTGATGAAGATTAGAAAAAGTGTTGGGGACAAGACTCCGCCCTTGGGAACACCGTGACGCAATAGTTCTTTCTTGCTCTTGAGTCCGTCTATCTGTAGTCGGGCTCTTCTGTTGTGAAAGTATGCTTTCACCCATTTGTACATTCTTCCATTGACTTTACGGTTTCTCAGTTTCTTCATCAGACATTTCCAGACTTTGTCAACAGTTTTCTTCAGATCTATCCATGTTGCAAGCACCTGCTTCTTCTTTTGGAATTTGTCCTCAATTTCTAAGAAAAAAAGCTGGTGCTTGCGGCATGTATAGATCTGAAGAAAGCCTTTGACAAAGTCTGGAAAGAAGGTCTGATGAAGAAACTGAGAAACTATAAAGTCAATGGAAGTATGTACAAATGAGTGAAAGCATAGTGAGATTTAAAGTGTTCGTGTGGAAATTCATCTATCTCGTGACCTGTATGATGCCATGTTCTCAAAGTATGCACGCAAGAGTAAGAAGAAGTAAACACTCTCTATGGCTTTTTCCATGAAGCCATCATAGTTCTGGCACTTTTGGCGAATACGAAGCAGCTACGAGTATGAGATCGAATTTTACAGGTAACAATAATTGCCTTGTGCATCCGCATAAAGGACAAAGAGAGTGAGATTTAAGTTACTTTTGACGGTAGTGAAATTCAGGAAACTGTCAGCCTTGGCGAAAACTTGTGAAGTAAATTAAATGGAGAGATGAAAGTTGTGAACAGAGTTGATTAAATAGTAACGCTCCTCCTCTCTCAAGTCAGCGAGACCAATGTCATTATCCATACATCAACGGTAAAATGGAGAGCTAGGTACATCATATCTGTGTTAATTCTATAAATTTCCCATCAATAAACAAGCATAACTCAGTCCCAGTTTCGTGCTAACGAGGACACCACTGATTTGTTCAGAGTAATGGCCCTAGAACTCTTCAGAGTTAAATAATAGAAACAATTCAGGGAGTCCCACGAGAAGACGGCTAAGAACAAATGGATCAGTACGTTGATCAAAGACAGACGGTAGGGCCATGGGGATATCGGTGCGGGTAATGTAGGTTCAAGAGAACTGACATCTCATCTAAAAGCAAGAGGTTATAACTATTAACATATGTGAGGTGAAGTGAAGGACACTAAGATGTGTATCTGTCTCTCTCTCTCTCTCTCTCTCTCTCTCTCTCTCTCTCTCTCTCTCTCTCTCACACACACTCTCTATCTCCGTATACACGTATACACACACACACACACACACACACACACAAAGTGCGCCAGAAAAATTTATACATAGTAATAGTCCACCATTTTAAATGTAATCGCAGTTTCGATCTATGAACATCCTGTTTACGTCATCATTTTAAACATATCATGCAACACATTGCTACCGTAATGCGTTCTACAAATGTTGTAATATGACAAGTTTTGATGACGTTATTAAAATAATATACTCAATTGAAATGCGATTACATTTAAACTGGTAGATGATTACTATGTACACATTGTTCTGGCGCACTCCAGATATATATATATATATATATATATATATATATATATATATATATATATATATATATATATATATATATATATATATATATATATATATAAGGGTGCCATAACCAAGAGTACATTTGGATAGTATTTGCAAAAGATGGCTGAATCAACAGTGCATTGACCCTGGAATAACTATGGAAAAGACTCACATGCCATGTATCAACATATAAATACAATAGCAGGTAGGAAAACAAGATGGAACAAGATGATATAGTCAATAGTTAGTTAGTTAGTCAGTCAGTCAGTCAGTCAGTTAGTTAGTTAGTTAGTTAGTTAGTTAGTTAGTTAGTTAGTTAGTTAGTTAGTTCGGTCGGTAGGTCGGTCTGTCGGTCGGTCGGTTGGTTGGTTGGTTGGTTGGTTGGTTGGTTGGTTATTTAGTCGACAGATCATCCTCATTGCACATCGAACCATTCAGTCCATTAGTGCTCGGATCCCCTCCTCAGTAAATCCCGCAGCGGGTAGCAGCTGACGACACCAGTTCTGTGTTGGTTGATTACACTTCTTTGGCTTCCTGCCTAGTGTTCTTGTTTGGCTACGCTTCTTTTAATTTGTTGTGCTCGCAGCCTGACCACGGTTGTAGATTCTCAGTCATCGATTTGTTCTCGTAAACGACTTACTTCTCGTAAAGCATTCAGAATGTCTGCTTGGTCCATGGCTCGCCCACCTACCACAGTAGCAGTACCTGCAAGCCTGCTCACCAATTTATTACCCTTTGAAAATAAAGTCCGTTAGTTCGTTCGTTCGTTCGTTCGCTTGTTCGTACACCCGCATGCCCTGGCACGAAGATGAAACTAATCTTTGCCAGCAGAAACCGCTCCAGAGACAGCAGCAATGCTCTTCGGACCCACCCCATCTCTATCCTCCTGAGCATACTCAAAGAGTCACTAAGGATACAAGCCCTATTGAATGTCTGTGTCTAGAGCCATGTTATTGCTTTACTTACTGCCATGACTTCCATAGTCAGGCTGCTTGTGGTCAAAGCAAAAGCGCCACTCTTCCTTCACTGTTTTCCCTCCGGCCTGAGCCTTAAAGACCCATGAACTTCTCACTCCTCGGACGACTGACCCATCCGTGTAAATGACTGCAACATCCTCTAACGAATTCTCGAAGATCAGAGCCTGTACTTTGGCCTCCACAGCAGCTGGGTTTTCTTCCTTAGACGTCCACAAATGTCATAATGTCATGACGCTACTCTTGCCTTTTGTATTCGTATTTTAGTATTTCTACTGGTTCCCACAATTTTGCATAAATTGCTCCCCAAATAGGTGTATGATTCCGCCTCTGCAAATGAGGTTTCATCAAGGGAGATCGGTTTCTTAAAATTTAATTTCCTTATCTTTGTCTTTCCTCTATGTATTTTAGACCTACTAGGTGTGACCACTTATGAAGTAAACTTAGTTTATCCTGCATCTGATTACGTGTCTGTGACAGGAGTGCAATGAACGTCTGTGAAGTCCAAATCACCAAGGTGCTTTGTTATAGTCTTTTAAATTACACTTCAGGAGGTAGTTATTACTGTCTTCATTACCTAATTAGTTAGTAATGACCTTTGGTAAGGATGACTCTCATGTCCTTTTCAGGACCCATCCCCCACTGGTCCAAGCCAGATATCCAGCGCCCGCCTGTGGCTCCTAGTAGCTGTCAGCATGCGACAGCGGCCACCCCCACCCCACCCCCCCACCCCCCCCCCGGGCAACAGCTGTGAGAGGCTGACTAAACCAGGCGTGGGTAGCCGATTTGATGTCAAACCATGCGGTAAATTAGGGTATGCCTACACAGCATGCGAAGACAGGATTCGGCAGACTGCGCGGATGAAATCACCTTCCCACGAGAAATAGGACATCATGGATGCACCCTCGCTCGAAACACTGGCACCTCATTGACTATGTCATCATCAGGGGGAGTGACAGACAAGACGTCCGGGTGACAAAATCCATGTGTGGTGCCGAATGTTGGACAGACCATCGTCTCATTACCTCGCAAAATAAACATACACATCAAACCACCACGGCGTCCTCAAGGGACAAATATGCAAAGAAAACTAAATGTCACCAGCCTAAACAGCAATAAAATGCAGCTGTCGTTTGAAAACATGCTGGAAGACAGCCTCAAGCCAAATGCTGCAGCTAAACAGGATGTGGTAACAGAGTGGAGAGCCCTAAAGGACATAACTTACAATACTGCTATGGAAATCCTGAGCCCCCCCCCCCCCCTCCCCTTTCCCCGGGCAACAGCTGTGAGAGGCTGGCTAAACCAGGCGTGAGTTGCCGATTTGGTGTCAAACCATGCGGTAACGTAGGTTATGCCTACTCAGCATGCGAAGACAGGATTCGGCAGACTGCGCGGATAAAATCACCAATGATTCAACGGGCAAGAAGGCGTTTACCTGCAAAGCGTTGTGGAACGTAATGAGCACGGCAAGGCACGTAGAGCGCCCTGGTCATCCACTGCACCTGTATTCGTCTCCAGTCGTCTTGACTTGTCTTGCCACTGGACTCAGATGGACTCAGGCGAGAGAGTGAGGTCGACGAATTGCACAACTCTTCCTCACTTTAATCCAATTCATCGCGCAAGTCATTCTTCATCCAACTTCATATATCACCTTCAATCTCTGTGGCGATGGGTGAGCGGCGAAGCGGCAGGCGTGGGTACGCTGGCAGTCGTAGTCGCAGACCTGCACACAGGCGGCTCAGGCCATATGGTCGTCTTCTACTGACCGGGGCAGCAGTGGGATTCGGCAGCCTCCTGAGTGACTGAGCAGCCCTCTATAGGAAAGGCACTGCTCACCTCCATAACATGAGGAAGGGGCTAGAAAAGTGCCTAAACATTGTTTGCTCCATCATTACCTAACCAGCTATCCGCGGTTGGTGGGTACCCTATACTGCGGTCGACATACAAACAAAGTAAAAACAGGCAAAGCTAAAAGAGCTAACCATATTCCCTTGACAATCGGAACTTGGAACGTACCCACCCTACTTGATAGAGACAGCGCGTCGGGCCCTGAGAGACGAGCACCACTGACTGGGCAGGTACAACATCGTCATTGCAGCCTTGAGCGAGACACGACTTGCAGATGAAGGCCAAAACTGCGAAGTAGGTGCCGGCTACACATTTTTCTAGAGTGGAAGGAAAAGCGACGAAAGACGCCAGTCTGGTGTGGGATTTGCCATTAAGTCCTGGTTGGCCCTGGTTGGAAAACTAGCTGAATTTCCGAAGGCTATAAATGACAGGCTTATGCCTATTAAGTTACCCCTGCTGAAAGGAAAGAAGTATGCAACCATCGTAAGTGTCTACGCACCAACTATGACAAATGAAGATGACGTCAAAAACAAGTTCTATGAGGATCTGCACAACGTATTTACATCTGTTCCCAAAGGAGACAAATTTATACTCCTTGGGGACTTCAATGCAGAGTAGGCAAGGACACCGCCTCTTGGAATGGCATCCTTGGAAAGTACGGAGTCGGAAATTATAACAGCAATGGGCTTCTCCTCCTTCAGACCTGTGCCGAACACGATCTCCTAATCACCAACACAATTTTCCGTCTTCCCACGAGAAATAGGACATCGTGGTTACACCCTCGCTCGAAACACTGGCACCTCATTGACTATGTCATCGTCAGGAAGAGTGACAGACAAGACGTCCGGGTGACAAAATCCATGTGTGGTGCCGAATGTTGGACAGACCATCGTCTCATTACCTCGAAAAATAAACATACACATCAAACCACAACGGCGTCCTCAAGGGGCAAAAATGCAAAGAAAACTAAATGTCACCCGCCTAAACAGCAATAAAATGCAGCTGTCGTTTGAAAACATGCTGGAAGACAGCCTCAAGCCAAATGCTGCAGCTAAACAGGATGTGGAAACAGAGTGGAGAGCCCTAAAGGACATAAATTACAATACTGCTATGGAAATCCTGAGCCCCCCCCCCCCCCCCCCCCCCGGCAACAGCTGTGAGAGGCTGGCTAAACCAGCGTGGGTAGCCGATTTGGTGTCAAACCAAGCGGTAAACTAGGTATGCCTACCCAGCATGCGAAGACAGGATTCGGCAGACTGCGCGGATGAAATCACTGATGATTCAACGGGCAAGACGGCGTTTACCTGCAAAGCGTTGTGGAACGTAATGAGCACGGCAAGGCACGTAGAGCGCCCTGGTCATCCACTGCACCTGTATTCGTCTCCAGTCGTCTTGACTTGTCTTGCCACTGGACTCAGATGGACTCAGGCGAGAGAGTGAGGTCGACGAATTGCGCAACTCTTCCTCACTTTAATCCAATTCATCGCGCAAGTCATTCTTCATCCAACTTCATATATCACCTTCAAGCCCTGTGGCGATGGGCGAGCGGCGAAGCGGCAGGCGTGGGTACGCTGGCAGTCGTAGTCGCAGACCTGCACACAGGCGGCTCAGGCCATATGGTCGTCTTCTACTGACCGGAGCAGCAGTGGGATTCGGCAGCCCCCTGAGTGACTGAGCAGCCCTCTATAGGAAAGCACTGCTCACCTCCATAGCATGAGGAAGGGGCTAGAAAAGGTGCCCTAAACATTGTCTGCTCCATCATTACCTAACCAGCTAGCCGCGGTTGGTGGGTACCCTATACTGCGGTCGACATACAAACAAAGTAAAAACAGGTAAAGCTAAAAGAGCTAACCATATTCCCTTGACAATCGGAACTTGGAATGTACGCACCCTACTTGATAGAGACGGCGCGTCGGGCCCAGAGAGACGAACAGCACTGATTGGGAGAGAGCTGGGCAGGTACAACATCGACATTGCAGCCTTGAGCGAGACACGACTTGCAGAAGAAGGCCAAATCTGTGAAGTAGGTGCCGGCTACACATTTTTCTGGAGTGGAAGGAAAAGCGAGGAAAGACGCCAGTCTGGTGTGGGATTTGCCATTAAGTCGGCCCTGGTTGGCAAACTAGCTGAATTTCCGAAGGCTATAAATGACAGGCTTATGACTATTAAGTTACCCCTGCTGAAAGGAAAGAAGCATGCAACCATCGTGAGTGTCTACGCACCAACCATTACAAATGAAGATGACGTCAAAAACAAGTTATATGAAGGACCTGCACAACGTATTAACATCTGTTCCCAAAGAAGACAAACTTATACTCATTGGGGACTTCAATGTCAGAGTAGGCAAGGACACCGCCTCTTGGAGTGGCATCATTGGAAAGTACGGAGTCGGAAATTGTAACAGCAATGGGCTCCTCCTCCTTCAGACCTGTGCCGAACATGATCTCCTAATCACCACCACAATTTTCTGTCTTCCCACGAGAAATAGGACATCATGGATGCACCCTCGCTCGAAACACTGGCACCTCATTGACTATGTCATCGTCAGGAGGAGTGACAGACAAGACGTTCGGGTGACAAAATCCATGTGTGGTGCCGAATGTTGGACAGACCATCGTCTCATTATCTCGAAAATAAACATACACATCAAACTACCACGGCGTCCTCAAGGGGCAAATATGCAAAGAAAACTAAATGTCACCCGCCTAAACAGCAATAAAATGCAGCTGTCGTTTGAAAACATGCTGGAAGACCGCCTCAAGCCAAATGCTGCAGCTAAACAGGATGTGGAAACAGAGTGGAGAGCCCTAAAGGACATAATTTACAACACTGCTATGGAAATCCTGGGCCCAGCCCCCCGAAAGCATAAAGACTGGTTTGATGAAAATTCTGAAGACATCAACCAATTGCTGGCCGAGAAACATCTTCTCCTCAAGGCACATTTGAATGACCCGAAGTCAACATAAAAAAAAGATGCCTTCAATAACATTCGGAGAGTAGTGCAGCAGAAACTTCGGCACATGCGGGACTCCTGGCTGAGCAACAAAGCTGATGAAATTCAAGGCTTTGCTGACAGACATGATATGAAAAACTTCTACGACTCACTGAAAGCGGTCTACGGTCCTCCATCACCAGGCATAGTTCCCCTCCTCAGTGCAGATGGGGGAACATTGGTCACCGATAAGAAAGAAATCCTTCAACGCTGGGCAGAGCATTTCAGCAACATCTTAAATGCAACTTCCTTCTTCGATGATGAAACCATCAACTGCCTTCCTCAAGTTCCCACTAATGATACACTTGATGACCTGCCAACCATAGTGGAAGTAAACAAAGCCATCCAGCAACTTTCCAGTGGAAAGGCGCCTGGTCCTGACTCCATCCCAGCAGAGATATACAAGGCAGGTGGGCCGGTCCTAATAGAGCAGCTTCACCAAGTCTTTACAAACATATGGGTGAACGAGACCATGCCACAAGATTTCAAGGACGCGTCAATAGTCCACCTTTACAAACGTAAAGGAAACCGCCAATCCTGTGACAACCACCGAGGCATCTCCTTGCTCTCAATCGCAGGGAAGATACTCGCCAGAATTCTTCTCAATCGCCTCACGGCCCATCTCGATCAAGGTCTTCTTCCTGAGAGTCAATGTGGCTTCAGAAAAGAACGAGGAACTGTTGACATGATTTTCGCTGCAAGGCAGCTGCAAGAGAAATGTCAGGAACAGAACTCTGAAATGTTCTCCACTTTCATTGACCTTACCAAGGCTTTTGATACAGTCAGCAGAGAAGGACTGTGGAAGATTATGGCGAAATATGGCTGTCCACAAAAGTTTGTCCAAATAGTGCGGCTGTTTCATGATGGTATGCAGGCAAGAGTACAGGAAAATGGTGACCTGTCTGAGCCCTTTCCTGTCACCAATGGAGTGAAGCAAGGATGTGTCCTGGCACCAACACTGTTCAGCCTCATGTTTTCAGCTATGCTGACGAATGCCTTCGAGAACAATGACATTGGAATAGACATCAACTACCGCATGGATGGAAAGTTGTTCAATCTCAGAAGGCTGAAAGCCAAAACCAAAACTAACAGCGACACCGTCAGAGAACTGCTGTTTGCTGATGATTGCGCTCTATATGCCAACTCAGAGGCAGACATGCAACACAATGTTTCTTATATGTCTGTGCCAACTTTGGGCTCAATATAAACTTGGAGAAGACTGTAGTTATGTACCAGCCAGCTCCAGGGAATAATCACACCGTGCCGAATATCAAGGTGAACTGGTCATAGACTAAGTGTTGTGGACAAATTCACCTATCTTGGCAGCACTGTGTCACAAGCTGCCACAATTGATGACGAAGTGAATGCAAGAATCTCCAAGGCCAGCGCGGCCTTTGGCAGATTGTACAAGAATGTATGGGACAGAAATGAAATACGCCTACAAACAAAGCTGAAAGTCTATAAAGCAGTTGTATTATCCACACTGCTATATGCTTGTGAAACATGGACTGTTTACCAGCGACATGCTAGGAAATTAAACCACTTCCACACAGTCTGCCTTAGGAAGCTATTGAAGATTAAATGGCAAGACAAGATCCCAGACACTGAAGTTCTAGAAAGAGCGTCCATGCCCAGTATTCACACTCTACTAATGAAGAATCAGATTCGCTGGGCTGGTCACTTAACTCGCATGCCAGATCACAGGCTCCCTAAACGAATTTTTTTACGGCAAGCTGCGTTGTGGTAAACGCTCCCAAGGCGGCCAGAGGAAACGCTTTAAAGACACTCTGAAAATCTCACTGAAAGCTTTTGGAATTCATCTTGACACCTGGGAGACTGCTGCCAAAGACCGAAATTCGTGGCGTACATCATTACGCAAGGGTGCAGTCACTTGTGAAGCAACCAGGACTGCAAGAGCTGTGAAGAAAAGGCTGGACAGAAAAACCACTGCATGAGATCCTCCTCCTGGAACGTCAAGCATTCTTTGCCCGCATTGTCAAAGAACATTTCGAGCCAAGGTAGGCCTCATCAGCCATCTTAGAACTCACGGCTCCATACTTTCAACCCCACTGGATGAAATGAATGGTCATCATCATTCTTGGTGGAGAAACAACACCTAATTCATTCATTCATTCATTAGCATGTCCTTTGCAGAACCTCGCTCTCATAACAACCCTCCGGAAAACCTCTCGATCATAAGCAAGATGTCCCGCGTCTGATACACCCATCTGGAGATCATCCGCCACATCCTGCACCCATCTTCTCTTTGGCCTTCCTCTTCCTCTCTTCCCAGGCATATACCCTTCCATTATTGTTCTCTCCAAACTTTCGTGACGTTTCAAGTGACCAAAATATTTCAATTTTCTTTGTTTTATCGTCTTTAATAGCCAACCTTCTTCAATATTCAACTCTTGAAGTATGGATGCATTTGTTCTTTTCTTTACCCAAGATATTTTTTAGAACTCGTCTATAACACTTATATTCAAAGGCGTTTATGCGCTGTTCAGCTTGTTTAGTAAGTGTCCATGTCTCACAGGCGTATGTTGCAATGGGAAAGATGCATGCTCTTAAAAATCTAATTTTTGTAGTTCTGTCTGTCCCACTCCATAATTTATTCAGTTGTTTTAGTCTTTGAAGAGCAATTGATAGTCGCCGTTTAATTTCTATCATTGTGTCCCCGTTGTTGGTAATCAATGACCCAAGATATTCAAAATTTTCCACCACCTCCAATTTTTCCCCATTAATGTATATTTCTTTCTCCATGGTAGTTTTATCTGTATGCATTATCTTTGTTTTTGCTATGTTAAGATATAAGTTGTGATTTTCACTATTCAATTGGGTTGAGGCTATTAGGTTTTCCATGCCATTCTGTGTTGTGGATAGTAATACTGTATCATCAGCATATCGAATCTCCGGTATGTCATGACCGCCGATATTTAGGGCATCATATAGCTCCCTGTTTATATCATCTCTTACATTTCTCATTATATTTTCAGCGTACAGGTTAAACAAATAGGGTGACAGCACGCAGCCCTGACGGACTCCTTGCTTGATGTCAAACCAATCTGATGCCTCGCCATCTATTCTAACTGCTGCTTGTTGGTCTAGATAGAGCATTTTTATGAGTTGTACTACATGTGATGGAAAGCCCATAGTCCTCATGATTTCCCAAAGTTTCTGATGCTGTACACAGTCAAATGCCTTTGAATAATCCACAAAACATGAGTATAGGTTTACATTAAATTCTCTGCACTTCTCTATTATTAAACGCATGTTGAATATGTGATCTCTTGTTCCTCTTCCTTGTCTAAATCCAGCTTGAACTACGTTAATCTCTTCTTCCATTTTCTTGCCATTATGACTTTTAGTAGAATTTTACTTGCATGACTGATCAGGGCAACAGTTCTATAGTTGGTGCATAATTTCAGGTTGCCCTTTTTTGGTATTGGAATGAAGATAGTTCTCTTCCAATCTTTTGGCCATATACCATATTTCCAAATCTTTGTACATAATGCATGATATATGTGTATGCTTTCTTCTCCTCCCGCTTTAATTAGTTCAGCTGGTATCTCATCACATCCAGGAGATTTACCATTCTTCAGGTGCTTTATAGCCCAAGCAATTTCATCTAATGAGGGTTCAGGTTCTGTCTCTGCTGTCGTTGGCTCATGTATCTCATTCATATCCTCACTGTCACTCATATCATACATTCCACTGCAGTACTCCTGCCATCTTTCTAGAATTTGTCTAGATTCTGTTAAGGTATTTCCCATCTTGTCACAGATAACATTCAATTGAGGTTGAACATTTCTTGTCAATAACTTCATTTCTTTGAACATTTCATAATCTCTTCCAGTCTTATGATATTGCTCTATTCTGGTACAGCAATCTTGTATGTATTGATTTTTGTCCTTTCTTGTGTTCTTTCTTATTTCTCGAGTTAAAGATTTATACTTCATCTTGGTATTATCGGATTCACCTCCTTTCTGTTTCAGTTCCCTTCGTTGTTTTATTAATTCTAACGTGTCTGATGTAATCCATGGCTTAAGTTGCTTTTTCTTGGTCGGAATTAAATCTTTGGCTGCAGTTATCAAGATATCTCTAGCTTGTACTGCCAGTTCGTTATGTGTCATTTCCTCTTGTACAGACATCAAGACCCCAAAACGATTCCTAACTTCTACGTTGTATGCATCTGGTATTTTTGTGAGATCAAAACGAAGTGGCCTTGGTCCTCGGGTAAGCTTTTTGAGTTTTAATTTCAGATCTGCTTCTAATAACTGATGATCTGTATCACAGTCTGCACTACGTAGGGTTTTTGCAGATGTTATGCTTGATCTCCATCTTCTTTGTATTAAAATATAATCTATCTGATTTTTGGTAATACTGTCTGGAGACTTCCATGTGAAGTGTCTTCTTGGATGTTGTTTAAAAAGCGTTTTGGCTATCGTTAACTCATTTTCTGTGCAAAATTCAATTAATTTGTCACCTGCATCATTTCTATTTCCTAATCCAAATTTTCCTAAAACGTGTCTCTCATTTTCAGCTCTTCCTGCACCTACTTTTGCATTAAAATCTCCCATTATTATTGCTATATCATTATGACCAATCTTATTTAATGTGTCTTGTAGTGTGTTGTAAAAATCTTCAATTTCGTCCTCCTCTGCTGTTGAAGTAGGTGCATATATCTGTATGAGAGTTGTGTTTTTTGGACGGCCTTTAAGTCTAATAGTGAGGATTCTATCACTAACTGGATTATATCCCATTAAAGATTTTGCAGTTGTCTTATCTAAACAAAATGCCACTCCACTCTGGCCTCCGACGTCTCTACCAGAATAAATGAAAAGACTTCCATTTTCAGTTGTAAAATGTCCCTTGCCGCTCCAGCGATGTTCACTAATTCCTAAAATTTGAATGTTTAACCTCTCAATCTCATCACACACTACTTTAAGCTTTCCCTCATACAGACTTCTCACATTCCACGTTGCTATTCTCACTCTGTTTCTTAGTCTGACACAGGGGATTTCCTTGGTAACACAGTCAGGATTAACTCCGTCATCACGATTACTAGTACTGGTCCCTGTGTCACACTCTTCCCCAGTGTTATCTGATCTGCCTGGCCTGGGGGTCTCGCCACCAGATCTCTTTCTTATTATGTTTTCTTTCATGGTTATTATGGTTTCTTGGCAAGTTTTGCAGAAAGGTAGTTTGCCATTGCTTTCCTTCTGGGCAGTGACTGTACTAGTCGGTGGCCATAGCCACTGTCTCTACTGATGAGATCATCTGCCTATCGCCGCAGAGTGCAAGACCATAACCAACAACAATCTGTCGGCTGCTCTCACACTCCATCCACCACCTGCTTCCATGGCTTCACGTAACCCTGATCGGGGGGCTAAACGGGTACTCCACCTTGCCCAAGGGTGTCCCGTAGACTAACGGAGGAAAGGAGGCGTCTTACCTCTCCTTTGATAGGGGATACCCCTACCCCGCTAACCGGAACTCCTAATTAGATAGTAATAATAATAATAATAATAATAATGGATACAAAAGACATCCATGTTGTACCCTGATTTTAATTCAAATATATTTGTTAGTCTTCCATCATAAAAAACTCTACATTTTATATCTTCATATGTGATAGTCGCATCAAAAGTCAACAATTGGCCTTGCACTGCCAGTCAGGAAGGACGATTGAAATTTTTGAACCTCTGCCATACTCAAAGATTGTGCACAAAGTGCGTTCTGTGAAGTTTTACACATGAGCACATATTTCAAAGGAAATTAATTTGTTCTGAAATGTTGGAGGCGGAGAATTTGTTTGTCAAAGGCAGTTACAGACGATGCATATGAGAGGATAATGCAGTCAATGGTGTGGCATAACCCACAATCACCAAAAAGAAAGAAACCGAAGACATCATCATCAACAATAACGGTTATAATAATTGTCGCCTGGGTCATTGAAGGTGTGATTCTTCTGGAAATGATGCCAAGAGGTGAGACAATCAATTCTGAAGCTTATATTAAAACATTAACAAAACTCGATAAGCGGTTCTGCCTAACATGAATACAGCAGAACGGTGTTGCTCCAACTCGACAACGCACGCCCTGACACAAGTCAGAAAATGTGAGTGACAATTGCCAAACTGGGCTGGACTGTATTGCATCATCCACCCTGTAGCTCCATGCGCTCTCTCAGTTTTTATTTTTTTTATATTTTCGGTCTACTTAGAAATGCACATTGTCGGGCAAGTGATTGATGTTTATGTTTATATATATATATATATATATATATATATATATATATATATATATATATATATATATATTCACACAGTGCAGACATGGCTACGTGAGCAGGACAAAACCTGGCACAGTCTATGCATGCCTCCACTTGTTTCTCGCTGGCATAAGGCCGTTACATTTGATGTTGATTACGCATACAAATAGTATATTTAGACAAATGTTCATGTTTATTGTTTGTAAATTTAATTCATTTTGAACAAATAGTTTCCGACAAAAATTATCGTGCATTATTGTCTGTCCGTTACTATATAACTAATGTATAACTTGCACAGTTAAGTTTCCTAAACGGCAACTCGTCGCAAACTATTCTATTTCCCTTGTAATGTAATCCTAGCACACTTAACTTCTCAAGCAGTATATGTCATTGAACTGTCATACTTTACGGGAACATGATTAACGCCACCGACTGTCCTTGCCGGTTAGTTGTCTTAATGTTTTGTTTTTCAAATCCTGCATATTTGCGAACGCCTGCTGAGAAAAAATGTCACTTGTCCGACGATAAATTGTACATCTCAGACTCGTCGAGATAATGGCATCAATTACCCAACATATTACAGCCCATCAACTTCGTTTATCTTCAAGTATTCGCTTCCTACATATTGTAACAGGAAGTAAAGTGCAAGGACATGAATCTGCTAAACGTATTTTGGAAAATATCGATCTATTACTAGCAAGATAGTTCTAATTGTGGCAGATAAGAAAACATGAAACTAACAAGAAACTTGATGAAACATTAGATTGTATGCGTGTACGATTGTGAATAGCTGAACAGCGCATAAATATGTTTGAATATAAATGTTATAGTCGGGTTCGAAGAATATATTGGATATAGAAAAGAACAAATGCATCCATAAGACAAGCGCTGAATACTGAAGAATGTTGGTAACTAAGACGATAAAACAAATAACATTTAACTATTGTGGTCACTTGACACGTCGTGAAAGTTTGGAGCGAACAATCATGGTATATGCCCGGGAAGAGAGGAAGAGGACGGCCAAAGAGAAGATGGGTACAGGATGTGGCAGATGATCTCCAGATGGGTGTATCGGACGCGGGGTATCTTACTTATGACCGAAAGGTTTTCTGGATAGTTGTTATGAAAAGCGAAGTTCTGCAAAGAACATGCTATTGAGTGAATGACGATTGATGAACTAGCATACAATATCCTTCTTACTCTTTTTAACATTATCATCATCGTGTGACTTGCACAGCGATGTAGACATTTGTGTTTTTCCACATAACTCAGCCTTTTTTTTTCCTGAGTTCATTTTAGTGATTACATTCCTCCATGCCATCGCCTCAGACCATCAAACATCCTCTTTCTCAACCTTAGACTGCCTTTGCTACCTCTGATCTTTCCAGTTGTCACGATGTTCTCCGATGCCGTTAGATGAAAAGACTTTCTGAGTGCAATATTTCTTTCATGTAACACCAGACTGTCAAATTTCTTTTAAGTTTAATGTTTTCTGAGTAAGAAGCATTTCTAGATCCGTTAAAATGATCCATGTTACATGGTGCTTGAAGCAAATAAAAATGTTAAAGTTGCTTAATGTGACACTTTTACTGTCTTCGAAATGTCGATTTTGAGAGTCAAGCCCACATATTTGGGTTTCGTTTGATTTGATAATTCTGTTTATGCTAAAAGATGATGATGATGATAATCACCATCTTCTTCATCGTGAAACCATGCAACGGGGGATCAAAATCTGGGGACATTAATGCTTTAATGGCACATTGCGCCATGTGTCTTGACGCTATATTACATGCCCTTTAAAAATCCCAAATTAGGAAGTTAGTTAAAATTTAATTGCATATCCTTTACAGGAAGTAGTAGTCAACCCCAGCATTTTTTAGCTGTCTGTGATTTCTTAGCAAGTTTATGTTCAGTAGTTTCCATTGCATTCTGAACGACCGGCATTCATACCAATGTAGGAAATACCAGCGCAAAGTGGTCTCCTTTCAAATCTCTCGAGGCTGTGTTTCGAAATGGGTACGTGGGATTACTAATTGCGTTAATAAGTCATCCGCCACGGCGCAGACTGAAGACAATAGCGAAAAGGGCAATTTTTACCTATGATTAATTGTTCGCAGTAAATACAGATATGAAATACAAATAGACACGGGGAAGCGTAAAATACCAGACAAAAATCAAACTTTCAAAATGAATGCCGAGAAACCAGCCTATGACAATCGCAAAGAGAGAAGTAGCTTAATTGTATTATATTTTATAGAAGAATGTTGGACAGACAAAAAGAGCAATCATGATGTTTTAAGGAAAGCTGAGTCGCAAAGACAACATATTACAAACAACATAAAGAGGCAGTCCTCGTTGGTTGGTCAAGTTATGAGATGACAAAAACTGGAACGTGTGACAACTGAAAAGTTTGCGGAAAGAGAGATTGAGGAAGACAGCGTGAAATGATTATTGACAGTCTTGTGATATGGCACGGACAGGAGTCAACATACGAATTGATCTAGGCTAGCCGGCAAGGCACTGGATGATGATGATGATGATGATGATGATGATGATGATGATGATGATGATGATGATGATGATGATGATGATGATGAAAGAGAGAAGTAGACATAAAATGATAAAAAATGAGTTAGAAATCTTTATGGAACATATATCATCTGATGGAAGAAGGTAACAGAAATTGCAAGGAAGAAAATCACATTAGTAGATATAGTTCATCAATATTGCAGAACATGGAGGTAACATTTCACACACAAAACAGCACCGCATAACATAACCATGGGACCACGGTAGTCTAGTGTTTAGATGACAGCCTGCCCCTGAGGTGGCCATGGCACACCTCCATCGAGCATGATTTTGACAATTGATCGAGACTCTCAGGTAGACCCAGCGTAACATTGGTGCAAGGACATGTATTGGGAAGTAACGGCGATGGACGGGATGCTGGCCAAATCACTCACCTAGTGCCGATTGTTCTATATAAATCACTCACCTAGTGTTGATTGTTATATACTAATCACTCACCTAGTGTCGATTGTTCTATACAAATCACTCACCTAGTGTCGATTGTTCTATACAAATCACTCACCTAGTGCTGATTGTTCTATACAAATCACTCACCTAGTGTCGATTGTTCTATATAAATCACTCACCTAGTGCTGATTGTTATATACTAATCACTCACCTAGTGTCGATTGTTCTATACAAATCACTCACCTAGTGTCGATTGTTCTATACAAATCACTCACCTAGTGCTGATTGTTCTATACAAATCACTCACCTAGTGTCGATTGTTCTATACAAATCACTCACCTAGTGCTGATTGTTCTATACAAATCACTCACCTAGTGCCGATTGTTCTATACAATATCGTCTTGCACCATATGCTACATGTGCCTTAAAAGGGTTGTTTAATAACTTTATTTACAACACAAACCACATTATGACACCAATGTCTGACACGGACACTTAAAATAGACGTAAAAGGAAGGCAAAGCTTAAACTGAGCTAAACTACTACACTCCCTCTGGGACTGACAAATGACATGATATGTTCCTCAATGACAACAATGAACAAACAACAACAGCAACAGTTTCAAATTCCCAAAAATGAAAACAACAATTATAATGTCAAATTCCCACGAAATGAAAACAACAGACAAATAAGTTAACTGTTTTCCAGGAAAAGAAAATGACGAGTACTCACGTCAGTTTCCCGTGCAACAAAAATGTTTGCTTTTGCCGTTTCCGTCTAGTTTCTAATTGTATTCCTACTGATTCACGTGTGTTTCTTGGTTCATCTAAAGACAGGGTTGCGCTATGTTCTTCCGTTGGTAATTGTGTTTATTATTTGCGCAAGGTCATTGGTGACACCGGAATGAAGTCATCACAGTCAACAGAATCTGCTAGACAAATCCACTTTCAACGCAAACAAGCAGGAAGGAATCATATAACTGGACACATTATACACAAGAAAAATACGACGCTATAGTTATTTCATGCATCGAACCTTTCAGTTATAAATTACTTCACTGTTCATCTGAAATATCAAGTGTACTTTGATTATTATCTATCCAGACTTTTACATTGTAACTATGAAGGCAATTGAATTTTCTAATTAGCAATTCCTTTCCAAGTGATGAGCATGTCTTTTCCAATTTTGTCAATTTCCTTGCTAATGGTGTCCATTACCTTCCCAGTGTTGTCCATTTCTTTCCACGTGTTTTTCATTTCCTTGCAAATGTAACCAATTTAGCCAATCCATTTTGTTCATTTTATTCCGAGAGTTGCCCGTGACATGTTTGGTATAGTCAACATTTTCCGGAATGTGAATCGTTTCGCTCCGAATGTTTTCGATTTCCTTTTTAATGTTTTCAATGTCTTCACAACTTTTATCCTTTTTCGACCGAAAGTTGTCCATTTACTTCCGAATTGGTTCTTTGTTTTTTTAATGTTGTTTGCTGCCTCAAAACTTAGTACATGTCCACCATAAAACGGTAAAATTTTCTCCCAAATTATATTAATTTATTCCCACTTATTGTTCATGTTGTCTTGCAACTATCCTTGGAGTTAAGAAGAATAAGATAGAGGGTGAGAGGGATGAGGAGGAGGAGGAAGAAGAAGAAGAAGAAGAAGAAGAAGAAGAAGAAGAA
>JACEFZ010013906.1:0-5000 GCA_014155875.1 Cepaea nemoralis | reverse complement strand
CAGGCTAGTTTTCTTTTTACGACGGACATACAAAAGCTCCACACCTTACCGAGAATACGAACCCGGGTCTCCCAAATGAGAGCCCGGCATTCTAGACACTCAGCCAGCCACTCCCCCGTCACACTTAAAATGTTTAATCCCAGGGATACATCGTTACTAAAATAATTCTGGAATGTGGGTAATTTGTACGGATTCAAGTACGTGGAATATGGAACATAAGCAGCAGACTTTACGAATTCGTGTAGCTGGTTACAGGTTGTGGGCAATATTTACGGATCCAAATGTGTGTGTGTGTGTGTGTGTGTGTGTGTGCGTGCGTGCGTGCGTGCGTGCGTGCGTGCGTGCGTGTGTGTGTGTGTGTGTGTGGTAGAATATGGATAATTATACAGATTCAGCTGTGTTGTGGTAGAATATGAGTAATTTTTTTTTTTTGCGCTCGCTTTGAACTTAAGCGTAGTTCACACTCACAGTGATATATAGTAGTACATATACTAGTGATGGACTGAATTTTGCGTGTGGATTTGCTTTCCCTATTAACAGTGTCCCTCGCCATCAGGCGAACCCACTCCGACTTCACAGGTACTTGTAATTTACGTCTCCAAGTCAAGGACGACAGGTAAACATTTTAGTCCAGCTGCCCGGTGTAGGGGTTGAACCGCTTACCTCGGAATCAGCACACTGGATGTTTAAGAACATGCGTTCTTACCCATTCGACCATGATGACCTGCATATGGACATATTCAATTGTGTCTGTGGTAGAATATTGGTAATATGTACATAATTCAGTGTGTTTGTGTTAGAATATGGGTAATATGTACATATTCAAGTGTGTCTGTGGTAGAATATTGGTAATATGTACATAATTCAGTGTGTTTGTGTTAGAATATGGGTGATATGTACATATTCAATTGTGTCTGTGGTAGAATATTGGTAATATGTACATAATTCAGTGTGTTTGTGTTAGAATATGGGTGATATGTACATATTCAAGTGTGTCTGTGGTAGAATATTGGTAATATGTACATAATTCAGTGTGTTTGTGTTAGAATATGGGTGATATGTACATATTCAATTGTGTCTGTGGTAGAATATTGGTAATATGTACATAATTCAGTGTGTTTGTGTTAGAATATGGGTGATATGTACATATTCAATTGTGTCTGTGGTAGAATATTGGTAATATGTACTTAATTAAGTATGTTTGTGTTAGAATATGGGTGATATGTACATATTCAAGTGTGTCTGTGGTAGAATATTGGTAATATGTACATAATTAAGTGTGTTTGTGTTAGAATATGGGTGATATGTACATATTCAATTGTGTCTGTGTAGAATATTGGTAATATGTACATAATTCAGTGTGTTGGTGTTAGAATAGGGTGATATGTACATATTCAATTGTGTCCGTGGTAGAATATTGGTATATGTACATAATTCAGTGTGTTTGTGTTAGAATATGGGTGATATGTACATATTCAATTGTGTCTGTGGTAGAATATTGGTAATATGTACATAATTCAGTGTGTTTGTGTTAGAATATGGGTGATATGTACATATTCAATTGTGTCTGTGGTAGAATATTGGTAATATGTACATAATTCAGTTTTTTTGTGTTAGAATATGGGTGATATGTACATATTCAAGTGTATCTGTGGTAGATATTGGTAATATGTACATAATTCAGTGTGTTTTGTGTTAGAATATGGGTGATATGTACATATTCAAGTGTGTCTGTGGTAGAATATGTAATATGTACATGATTAAGTGTGTTTGTGTTAGAATATGGGTGATATGTACATATTCAAGTGTGTCTGTGGTAGAATATTGGTAATATGTACATAATTCAGTGTGTTTGTGTTAGAATATGGGTGATATGTACATATTCAAGTGTGTCTGTGGTAGAATATTGGTAATATGTACATAATTAAGTGTGTTTGTGGTAGAATATGGGTGATATGTACATATTCAAGTGTGTCTATGGTAGAATATTGGTAATATGTACATAATTAAGTGTGTTTGTGTTAGAATATGGGTGATATGTACATATTCAAGTGTGTCTGTGGTAGAATATTGGTAATATGTACATAATTCAGTGTGTTTGTGTTAGAATATGGGTGATATGTACATATTCAATTGTGTCTATGGTAGAATATTGGTAATATGTACATAATTAAGTGTGTTTGTGGTAGAATATGGGTGACATGTACATATTCAACTGTGTTGTGGTAGAATATGGTTATTATGTACATGTCCAATTGTGTTGTGCTAGAATTGATTAATATGTACATATCCAAGTGTGTTGTGGTAGAATTTGTGTAATATACATATTCAAGTGTGTTTGTGGTATATTATGGGCAATATATACAGATCCTATGTGTTTATGGTAGAATAAGGTTAATGTGTACGTATTCAAGAGTGTTTCTGATAGAATATGGGTTATATGTACATAATAAAGTGTGTCGTTGAAAGAATATGGATAATATGAACGAACGAACGAACAAACTTTATTTTCAAAGTGTTCAGAATTAGACACGCAGGCCCGTCTGATATTCTGCCCTTCTTCTCTATTTCTTTTCATACATTATTTCATTTAACATCACTTATCAAGCTAATCATAGACAACAAAAGAACAATAAGCATTAAAACGCATGAAAAATAAGCAATAATACATGACTCACTGATTCAATCTCTAACATGGGCATTATAAATACCTAAGGAAGGGAAGGTGTAACGTATCATAAATATGGGAATGTTTATTGGCTAGTTGTCGTTTGAGATAAGCTTCCATTATTATTGTGTTTTTATTTTTTTATTTTTTACATTTTTGGGGGGGAGGGGGGAGGGGGGGGGGTAACGTAGTCTGGACTGAGGTAGTGTTCAAACAGGTTGCGACTGTATGTATAATGATTGGTGGTGTCTTTGATTTATTCCGGGACATGCCGGTGTGCCGGGGAATGAACAGGCGGACAGAATGGCTGGCTCTGCAAAATTTGGTGGAATATTGATGCATGACAAGGCAGACGTGGTTGCGGCCTTGTGGGAGCACGTGTACACCTCGGAGGAGCAAATGGATCATCATGGTCTGGCAAGAATGAGGCAGCGAGGAGTGACGAGGGGATCTGGCTGACGCTCGACGCTCAGAGGAAAGGCGAGACGGACATATAATCAGATTGCTGCTGGTACTATTGGTGTTGGAACTCTTCGCTGGCTGCTGAGGATGGGGACGGAGCGCCTATGGGAATGCCCCGAATGCTGTGATGTCGGTTCCAAGATCAATCAATCAATCAGTTTGATTTCTTGTGGAAGATTGTTTCACAACTGAGCTACAGCGTTTGCTAAGCTTGTTTTATATCGGTGAACAAGTGAAGTGTGTCTGTGGTAGAAGAATATAGGTAATATGTACAGATGCAAGTATATGAATTATGCCATACTAGTAATATTTACCGATGCAAGGCTTTGCAAAACTGTATTGACGTTGTCCATGTCTGTAATAGAAATAAAGTTAATTGCGTGTCTTTTACAGGACGTCACAATCAACCACAGAATGTCTTGGCTGTTTGTGGTTTACTAGGAAATGTTTACGTTAAGTAGTTTACGATAGGCTTCTGAACGACCGAATCCTCATCCCCATCAAAGTCAGCGGAAAGGGGTCAGTAATAGAAACAAAATAATAATAATAATAATAATAATAATAATAATAATAATAATAATAATAATAATAATTAAATAAATAAATAAATAAATAAATAAAAATAATTATAACCAGACAGAATTGAAACAAACGATATCGGAACATTTAGTGCTTCCTGCCTAAAACAATTACACAACCTTCATCTTCAACTTTAAAGAAAGTGTTCGGTACAGGGAGAAAGAACGGGTTGTCGTCAACGCCTGGCAAAGAACGGATCTTGCTTGGCTTCGACTGTACACTGCGCAATGACAGAAAGGGCCAGGGACAGTTTAGAACCAGTTTTTTAAACATTCCACGAGATTACTTGTAATGAAAAAATTCCCGATGGATAGATAGATTAGTTTAACTGTCACTTTTAATTTGTCTGGAAAATGTCACAGGAAACAATGATGAGATACTCTCTCTCTCTCTCTCTCTCTCTCTCTCTCTCTCTCTCTCTCTCTCTCTCTCTCTCTCTCTCTCTCTCTCTCTCTCTCTCTCTCTCTCTCTCTCTCTCTCTCTCTCTGATCATATCAAAGTGTGTGGTACACCTCTCCTTCTCGAACAAGGGCCAACATATCTTAGTTGCGCACGTCTAATGCCTCTGTGCAGCTGAAAGTCTACAAGAGTATGACAGTAGAAGGTGAAATTTCAATATGTGAAAGTACAACCACACAAAGGTTATTCACTACATTTGTGGCTCTGTGAATCTGGGACACAATTTCGTATCCGCGCCGGTTATACAAGGTTTGTGATCTGTGCTGCAAATATACAAATGTGATCGATGGGAACAAACCGGTGGGGAAGGTAAATAGTGTGATTTATTAGAGGACACTGATAGAGAAGTATAATAGTGTGATTTATGAGAGGAGACTGGTGGGGAAGTCTAAGAGTGTGATTTATGGGAGGAGACTGGTGTGGAACTCTGATAGTTTGATTTATGGGAAAAGACTAGTGTGGAAGTCCATAGTGTGATCTATGGGAGGAGACTGGTGTGGAAGTCTAATAGTATCATATATGGGAGGAGACTGGTGGGGAAGTCTAATAGTGTGATCTATGAGAGAAGACTGGTGGGGAAGTCTAAAAGTGTGATCTATGGGAGGAGACTGGTGGGGAAGTCTAATAGTGTGATCTATGGGAGGAGACTTGGTGGGAAGTCTAATAGTGTGACTCTATGGGAGAAGACTGGTGTGGAAGTCTAATAGTGTGATCTATGGGAGGAGACTGGTGTGGAAGTCTAATTAGTGTGATCTATGAGAGGAGAACTGGTGTGCGAAGTCTAATAGTGTGATCTCTATGGGGGGAACTGGTGGGAAGCTAATAGTGGATT
>JACEFZ010013904.1:0-81922 GCA_014155875.1 Cepaea nemoralis | reverse complement strand
TATTGTCCCACTTCATCATCAATCCTCATGGCAGCTTGTTGTTTCCAATATATGTTTTTTTTTATAAGTTTAATGTCTTTCCCATCAATTTGTAGACCTGCAAGCATATCCATCATGTTGATATGTCTTACTCTATCGAAAGCCTTTGTGTAGTCAGTTTACTTCCATAGAATGTTCAATAACTGATTGCTTTTCTTCCTCACTCATTGCATCATAATTCGCAGCAAAATCTTCGTGATGTGACTAATTATGCTAATTGTTCTATGCTGATCACATTCCAAGATTCCTGATTTCTTTGGGATTGCAATAAATATAGAATTATGTAATTCAGAAGGTATTTCTCCGGTATAATATTATGTGTTAATTAGTCTGGTGACTTGATCTATTCCATATTTTTTCTAAAGCTTTAATCGTTTCTTTTGCCATGTTATCTGAACCGCGGGCCCAGCTTCCGTATGTTTAAGAATATTTCGAACCTCCATCTTCAAACTTGGCCGTCCATCATTATTAAATCGAATATCATACTGTTCATCTCGGTTATCATAACAAAGGTTTTTCACATAATCTGACCATACATGTAGAATCGGATCTTTTTCCATTATGATTTTACCACATTTAGTTTTTAGACAGCCTGCTGATGTACTTGTTCTTTTATTAGTAAGTTCCTGAATTCGTTTGTGCACTAATTTTGTATATTGACTATTCTGTTGATTGTTTGTTTCAATTTCTAAGCAACTTTTCTCAAGCCATGCTTCTTTTGCCACCTTCCGTAATATTCTGACTTGTCTGTGAATTTCTTCATATTTGGCAGGATTATTTTTGTTGAGTCTTCTTGTTTCCATTAGTTGTAAAATTTCTTCAGTTATCCATTTCTTACGACCTACCTTCTTTAATTTTGGAATAGTTGTTTCTGCAACCAAACTGATTGAATTCTTCAATATTTCCCATTGATCATCCACATCTTGGAATATGATCTCTAGATCAGACAATATATCAAATAGGTTTTGTACTTCTATGTTGAATTTGTTTTGTATATCCTTGTCATTACTCAATGTACACAAATCATATTTAGTGTTTCCAGTTATATACTTGACTTGCTTTAATTTTACCTTCAATGTACCTGTAAGTAATCTGTGGTCACTATAACAATCAGCACTGGGAATTGTTTTTGCTAATGTTAACACATTTCTAAATCTTCTGCTAATTAGAATGTAATCAATATGGTTTCTAATCCTGCTATCAGGACTCCTCCATGTCCATAATGTTCTAGGGTGTTGTTTAAACCAGGTGTTTCCTACAATCCTTTCCTGCTCTTTTGCCCACTCTACAAGTCTGTATCCTCTTTCATTTATCTCTTAAAAAAGAAAAAAAAAGTCGACAAGGTCGACTTCATTGCACCGGGTTTTACCCCATATGGCTCGGTCTCTTTGCGTAGCGCGGAAAGCGTCGCATAAAGCATAAACTCCGTAGCTCTAGCGACGACCCACAGGAGTCTCCGAAAAATTTCACTTCTGAACCGAAGGACGCGGCCCGGAATCGAACCCGCAACCTTCGAAGCCTCAGTCAAACAGCTTGACCACTTCGCCACGGAGACTCCAATTTTCATTTCTCTCTCATAAACCATACATATAAATGTGTGTATTCTACCATCGTGCATCCTCCTCACAATGTTTTCTATTCATATAAGTCTAAACAGACTGAACATAGAACAAACTGTCACACCATTCGATTTTTCCAATATTTCCATATTTGCTATTTTATCTTGTCACTTAATGCCAAGTTTGCATCGCAAGGACACCAGATTAAGGTGATTTCATCGTTTCTCTTCGTGGGGGTATAGCTGACCAAGATTCACTGCCATAGAGAAGAGTAGCAACGACACAGGCCAAACAGATCAGGAATTTTATTCCTTCAATAAGTGTCCTCACAGACGTTCTGTGTTGACATGTCCATTAATCCGGCTGCCTTACCAATCTTGATGTTGATTTCCTGATGTAAGGATAATTTATTGTTTAATTTCTATCCTAGATATGGGATATAATAAACTATCTCGAGCTATGCGTCGCTAATAAAGATTGAAGGCACCTCATTTGCAACTGGTAGCATAATCTGTGCCTTCTATTTATTTTTGCTAATTGTTAAAGCACATTCACAAGATGCATTGGTGAATGCTGATATTAGGCGTTGCAAATCTTTCTCCGAGTGGGTGATAACTGCAGCAACACATCTATCTGATAAGTACCCTCCAAATGTTGGTCTTCGTTTTTAATCTCTGAGTATTGTAGAGAAAGTCATCTGAGGGTGAATAGATGTATATACCACCATCTGGATAACAATAGTAGTAACAAGTATATTCCAAAGAGGGTAGGGAAAAGTACATCATCTTTGTTAACTCAACTGGTGATTTCACACGTCTCTTCCGAAGACGCACTATAAAGCTTCATTATAACCTTCATGCCGACGTGAAGCTATTCCACGATGGACAGAAGAGTTGGCGGGCAGCCGATCTTCCTTCGTACCTTGAACAGAACATCACGATTGAACAAATTAAATGTCTTTTTGAGATCGACAAAAGCAGCTGTCGCAATGTGGATATCACAGCAATAGTAGACCGGTTCCGATTAAAACCACATTGATTCAGGGTTGACGTGATCTCCTAGAACTTGAATAGTGATCAGAACAATCCAAGCAAATGTTTTCGCAGCCATACATCGTAGTGAGACTCCCTTATAGTTGTTACACTCTGATTCCCCCTTGTTACCTGTTAAATCATGTAATGTGTAATACTTACTCTTATTGCGACAACACATAATTGTTAAAGTGAAATACGTATTCTTAAATATGTAATGCATATATTCTTTAAGTTATAATACTCACTCGTTATATATATATATATATATATATATATATATATATATATATATATATATATATATATATATATATATATATATATATATATATAGTCTTTAATACGTAATATATACTCTTCGTTAGCAAACATGTAATCTTTAATATGTAATACTCATTGTGGACTACATGTGGTCTTAAAAATGGAATGCTTACTCTTAATGGGATTACATCTTTAATATGTAATATTTACTCCTAATATGGCTACATTAGTCTGTAATAAGTAATATTTACTCTTAATGGGGCTACAACGCTGATGCATTTCTCCAAAGCAATCATCGCCGTGATGCAACTGCTCACTCGAGTGAAGGCAAAATGCGGCATTCCTAACACGATGTACCCAACATCAATACCATCGAATGGCAAATCTGCATCCGCAACAGACGGAGTTGCAAAGATGCACATCCACACCATCATAAAAAGGCTGCATAAATCAGAGATTGATAAACCTGCATAGAAAACACATAACATTGAGATTAATGTTATACAAATATGCGGGAAAACTATCCAAATGGTTCATTGCTTATTGTATTATATGAGAAACAATTACTTATTGTATAACAAGACCGTGTGGCTAACTTGACAAACTTGATTAACTATCTGCCCTTTTATTCTCTATTAATGATCATAGATTTCAAAGATAGAAAAACGATCTATTTTGGTCACATGAAACGTCATGAAAGTTTGGAGAGAACAATAATGGAGGGATATATGTCTGGGAAGAGAGGAAGGGGAAGGCCAAAGAGAAGATGGATGCAGAATGTGGCGGATAAACTCCAGATGGGTGTATCGGACGCGGGACATCTTGCTTGTGATCGGGAAGTTTTCCGGAAGGTTGTTATCGGAACGAGGTTCATACAAAGGACACGCTACTGACTGACTGAATGACTGAGTAATTCAATAAAACAAAAATGGAGGCAGGAGATATATGACGTTTAGGAATATTTTCGGAATGCAAGAAAAGAAACGTGAATAAAATCAGGTATTAACGATTTATAAGATCAACCCATCGAAACCATCAGGAAATGACACATTAAATTTATGGCACCATATCAACAAAGGATGCGGGCTAGCATAATTAGCCTTCTGTGCGATAATGTTCAACAAGAGAGGCAGAAGAAGCCATATCTTGTGGAAAGTTTACAAACTGGGCAACACATATTAATATGTAACAGTCTCAACAACAATGCGCACGTTACGACACAACTGTAAAGTAACTTTGCCATGAAAATGCAACTGTTAAATGATGTTATCAATTAATTGTACAATATCAACAATAATGTCATTTTATGCACATAAAACACAAACAGTAGGTTGCATGAGTAGTGCTTGGCTTCTGTGTTTAAATTCCCCAAAGGAATCATTGTTTTGAATCAAGTTTATGTAAATGTTATTAGATCATGCATACAGCCTGTGTCACCAGAGTAAGATGTACAATATAGGATTTCGCTAATTTAATCTCCATAGTGCATGCCTAGTAAGTACGCACGTTATGAAAATTCATCATTGGAGGGGCAGCATGAATGCATAATGAGCGTTCATTTGAAATCTTTTCGTGCGTCACTGCGAGTAATTGCGTACGTTGAACATGGTCATGTCACAGTCATGTGATAAGTGCTGAGCAATGAATAAAAGAGCACGTGCTTATCGTCCCATAATGCATAGGTTCTGTTTCTGACCGTTGATAAAATGGCCGGGTGATCCAAAATCCGTCCAAAGAAGCTCAAAGAGCGGTGATTCAGTTTCTTTCATTTGAAGTATGTGGACCAGTGAACATTCATCGAAGAATGCAGGCAGCGTACGGTAACAAATGTGTGTCGAACACACCAGTGAAAGACTGGACACGAATATTTCGGACAGGACGTTAGTTCACGACAGATCTTCGAAGGCCAGGTCAAGAGCATATTGTTGCAACAGAAAAAATATATCTCCAAAATTGATGCAGCAGTAAAGATGAACATTTGTCGAGGCATACGTTCGCTAGCGAAAGAATTTGTGTGAATTGGGACAATTCAAAATGTCGTTCGTAAGAAACTGCTATATCGGAAAGTGTGTTCACAGTGGGTACCACGGATGTTGACCGACCACCAAAAAGAAGAACGCATGGGATAGTGTTTGAACCACTTGCTGCGTTAAAGAGTGGAGGGCGATGCATTTCTCTTCCGCATACTGGCAGGCGATGAATCATGGTGTCACCACTTTGAGCCGAGCATCAAAAGAGATAGCATGCAATGGAAGCATGCTGGATCACCAACAGCCAAACAAATTCAAGTTAGAGGTGTTCACTGGTAAGGATATGCTTAGCGCATTTTTTTTTTTTTTTTTTTACCATGAAGGGCTTTTGTTGGACGACTTTTACGAACAATGTGTCAACATCAACTCTACCCACTACTTGCAAACACTAGACAAGCTACAAAAGGCCATCAGGAATAAACGCCTCAGCATGCCTTCTCGCGGTGTGATTTTGTTGCACGATAATGCTCGTCCGCATGTCGCAAAGATTGTGTAGGAAGCATTAGCAAGGAAGAAGTGGAAAATTCTGCAACATTCAGTCTATAGTCCTGATTTGTCACCATGTGATTTTCATTTGTTCGGACCTCTAATAAAAGTTTTTAAGGAGCAAGATTTCACACGGATGCAGACGCAATGATCGCGGTAAACACTTGGTTCAGTGAGCAACCACAATCCTTTTTCGCGGACGGTATTCGCCGCCTACCTAAGCAATGGGATGCTTGCCTGAATGCCTACGGCGACTTCTTCTGACCAACCCATGGTGCATAATTCATTCAAAAGGAATGTTTTGTTTAATTCTACCACACCTGTTAATGTTTATTTCAAGCTTTTATAATAAAGCCATTGGATCGGGTTTCAAATGAACGACCCTAACAGTATCAGATAAGTCTTGTAAGGTGCATAGGCAATATAGGTTACCACATACTGTTCTTGAGATCCAGTAGCGCCATGTTTCATTGTGGTGATTGCACTCTATTGAAATAATGGTCTCTCAGTCGAACGATCAAAATCAGGCTTTCTAGAAGAAGAGGCACGAAGACAGACATATGACACTCCAGACAGTGCTCGCATGAAGATGCATGCGAAGATGAACTGGCAAGGATTAGACAATCTTTGCGACGGGCGTTGATAACAGCGGCCTTCTGCTACTTCATAATAATCATGACGGAGACAATCCATGACTGACTTTTAAACACCTTGTGGAGTAAACCTTTGAAGACAATGATTCCAAACGGAGACTTAAGTAAAATCTGGAAACCATCATCAAGAGATGAGCTAATAGCAGTCTGTCAGTTCACTTTCACAGCGGGGACATTGCAATTTTGATTCGCTCACTTTAAAAAAAGTCGCTTAAAAGTCGACAGGGTCGACTTCATTGCACCGGGTTTTATCCTAGATGGCTCGGTCTCTTTCCGCAGCGCGGAAAGCGTCGCACAAAGCACGAACTCCGTAGCTTTTAGCGACGACCCACAGGAGTCTCCGAAACATTTAACTCGTAAACCGAAGGGTGCGGCCCGGAATCGAACCCACAACCTTCGGAGCACGAGTCAAACGGCTTGACCACTTCGCCACTTCGCCACTTCGCTCACTTTGATTTCAAGCATAGTACACATCCTTGATACTACTGCTAATTGTTTATATTACTATTGGATGTACTGGTCTGATTTTAGCGTGAAGGTTAGCTTTCTCTATTACCAATGTCACCGGTCATCATACGAACTCACTCACACTTCCAGGGTACTTTTAACTTACGTCCTCTACTCAAGGAAAATAGTTAATCATCTAAGTACATTTGGCCAGCATCTAGAATGAAACTACTACGGCGCGGTCAGGTGAACGCACTTATTCTTTATGATTTTAAATTGTGAAAACAGACTAAGTTAATTGGTTGAGGAACGCATCTTAAATTTATTATCAAGTGATTATCATTCAAATTATGTTACGTCTTTCTCCGTAATCCTGTATATTCTCGTGAGTAACGTAACCTGCGCGAGAATCGGTAGCGGTTCTCGCCGGGTTGACAACTTACGGAGTATGTGAGCCGGTCGCTCAGAAATCAATGGCAAACGACTGAGCGTAATCTTGCTTAGTACATCAACAGCAGCTGAAAAATACTGATGTTGACTGCAACGTCCTGTAAGGGATAAACAAAAAACAAAATGTATATATATATATATATATATATATATATATATATATATATATATATATATATATATGTATATATATATATATATATATATATATATATATATATATATATATATATATATATATATACACACATATATAGACACACTCACACACACACACACACCTAGCAGAGTGATGTTGATTGTGTCTTTGAAACCTTGTTTCACAAAGCACGTCATATTGAGAATGTTTGTGACGATACCAAACATGTTTATTAACTGGCACAGCCCAGTTAACAAGGTGTACATACATATACGCACTACTGCCTCATTTAATACTAAAATTGTTGGAGATTCCTCTTGATTCGACAATCTAAATAACGGAAACTTCGTTTGATTCATATAGTGCATACTGCAATCTAACTTTCAGTTTTAACTAGGAATGAAAGTAAAATCTAAGTTAATAATATTATGCATGCGCACATTAAATATTGTTGCTTAACAGTGTACACTAGTCTATTTTTAGTTATGTATGTAACAAAATACCTTGTTTTTTTTTGTGAGCAAATTGAACATTGTGTGTTCATTAATCAAACATTTCATTGCACAAGCTGCATGTGTATGTAATTCAAAACATAAGATAATAATAAACCATGGCACGGACACTTTGTTGTGTGGTCGAAATAACAAGAACGTGACAAGTATGTTCTAAAAATGACCATAACATTTAATAAATTATACATTGTTGTGACTGGTATACGGTGTTTTCAGATCAGAATTGCTTCGTCACTGCAATGTACTCAATTATATATTATTTACTGTAGGATGCATGCTAAAAGAAAATATCTGTATTTAGAATATGCACACTACGTTGTATTCAAGCGGGTCTCCTTGTTTAAAAATGACAACACGCGTTTACCCCTCCATTTACATGTCTCCGATGAACTAATTATGTCGCTACACAGGGATGAAACATTGATGAGAGATGAGAGTAATGATGTCATGTGAATGTTATAAATCAGTATCCAGATACGTATATTATCCTGGGTAGGCCTGGGAGCCCAGTTCTATTGTAAAAATCCGTCTCGATGAGAATCCAAACTGATGACCGCCACTTCGGTAGGCAAACGACAAGCCATTATGCTACTCTGCCTCACCTCCCAGGTGGACACAGCCTTGCACTGTCTTGGGAAGTAAACTCAGCCTGCATTATATAGGCTACGTTGTGTCGCACTGGGTTCAACGTGTTAGTATAGGAACCTGTCGTTCAGAATGCAATAGCAAACTACTGAACGTAAACTTGCCAACAGTGGTGTTTTCGCTAGCTCTGTTGGAATTTGAAAAAAACATCTACCGTGTGTGGGATTAATTAAATTTAATTTACACGTGCCTGTCATGGCAGATTGTAGATGTAATTCAGGAGAAAAGCAGTGGTATATAAGTTGCACCATAGATTGTATTTAGGTGTAATGAATGTGGGATAGACTGGTGATAGTAGAGTTTAGGACTTTAACGTAGTGAAGTGATAATTAGCTCTGCTAGTTGAGAATAGGGTAGTGAAGTGAGAATTAGCTCTGCTAGTGAGAATAGTGTAGTGGGGTGATATTTGGAGAGATTGAAGATGGGTTGGGAGATAGGGGAAATGTCCAAGGGTGGGATCTTCCAGTGGGGGCCTACTTGGTTCTGCACTCTGTCAATGGGTCTTTCCTTGTCTTAGCCTGATTCGGACCAAGGTGATGAGCTCCTCTGCTCTATGACAGAGTTTAGTTCGCTGATAAATATCTGAGCGAGGCCGTAGGCCTACACTCAGCTAGTAGGATCAGTGACTAGAGAGCTCACCAGGTGTGTTATTTCTCTAAAAGGTTCCCCGCCAGTTACGAGGAAGCTCTACACTGATGTTGATGAAGTTCTACTCCGATGAGGAAGAACACAGGATGAACAGTCAATGGTTTTTTTAATGAAATGAATAATGTCCGAGAAGAAAGTTTGTACAATAGTGTTTACGCTGGGCCCATGATCAGGAGGGTCCACCAGAACATGGCTCAGATGAGCAAAACCATATAACGATTCCTGTGTGATAAGGTTCACCTAGGATGGGTGATGGTCGTCGATACACCACATATCATATGAACAATAGTGACTAAAAAGGAACATTAAACGTAACACCCACATGGAGCTGTAGAGTCCATTGGAATAGTACAAGGGACATTGTATTTTAGACAATATAGACAATAGATAGGATCAAGTGTATTAACAATAACAGTGATACCTATATTCACAAGTACAAGGATTGAACATTTAAGAACTATAGGTACCTATAGGATACAGTGTGTAACCGGTCCATGATCAGTGTTAAACGATGGACTGTATCTATTTCGGATGATCATGTAGATGGATTACCAAGTAGCTACAGAAGAAAGTCAGCGTATGGCAGGAGAGATACATCACTGGGTGAGGTTTTCTTGTGCTGACCTAACGTGCTGTGGTATGACCTTGCTAGGATGATCTGACTGGGCTACTGATCATTGGTGTGATTCTACATACACATTAGAATATTCGACACACATTCTACATATTACACACACACACACACACTTCTCACACACATACTCTTTGCTTTAATACATTATTTGTTGTATTTATTTGTTAAAGCTAGAGTTGTTGAGTATGTTGTGTTGGGGAAGAATGAGAGGGGGCATGATCCAGGGGTGAGTGAGAGTAAGAAAGAGGTGTCTACAGACTGAAGGAGTTTTGTGGACGAATTCTGGTGGTTTCTATAGGACAATAATATTGGGTTAATAAAAATGTGGGTGTTGATTCCCCTCACTCCAGGGACAACACTAAAGTAATAAAGGATTACTACGACTGTTAGGTCATATATCTCACTCTTATTCTTCTCACCTTCTTGCAGAATTTTCTAGCCTCTGCTCTTTCATCTTCCAGCCATACCTCTCCACACTTCTCCAACGACTATCACTTAGCACTTCTCATTGTTCTATTCGTTTCGCCTCTGATTTATTTCATTGTTGAACAATAATTGTCGTATGGCAAGTGGGAAAGCACACATGTAAATTGATGTATAGTATGTGACCAAACCCAATCATTGACATTCCCGTCCCAGTCCTGTTATAAAATATAATGCGATTGCTATGTTCCCCTCATGGAGGACTCGTGTTGCTGTTTGATTCATTTACAAAGTTATTGTCTTTTTTCTGTAGAATCTCATAATGCTTCATCAATTTCCAAAGAAACGCTCTATATACGCTATCAAAGGCTTTATCAAGTCCAATAATCAAATTTAAACAGGTGAGTTCACGTCGATGGCTCGTTAAATGTTTATGTGTCTTGTGGCTAGCTAATCAGTGAAGGATCTATTTAATGGAAATTATACCTGTTTTTCCTTCAGTTGTTTCTCGATGGCATCGCTTAGTCCTTCTAAAATGACGACGTGTAATATTTCCTCAGAAACCAAGGTGACGTTATTCTTCTATAATTATCGTACTAGGGACATTTATAACATCAGATGGAAGTTGCACAACAGAGATCAAGAGCAGAATAGTGCACGCTAAGGCTGCATTAAAAGAAAATGAAGAATATCTTATGCAACAATTCGCTATTATTGAATGTAAGAAACTCCCCCGATGTGTCTCCACCTTGACGTGGTGGGGGAGCTTGCGTGTCCCATCGACCCCATTTGCTTGCTGATGGATGAAAAACTACATATCGGACAGCTTATGGGATAGGGACCAGACTAAGAGAGACACAACCTGCTGCTCTGCAGGTGAGACTGAGGATAGCAGTCTAAAATTTAAATCAGGCGCACGAAGGCAGAAGTTCTTGGTCCGGACAAAACACTAAAGGCTCCCTGTCGAGGGCTGTGGCTGAACGCCTCTAAGCCACAAACCCTCGGACCTGAGAGCCGGGCCGATAGCCACCTTTCGAAAAATAAAGGCGTGATACTGAGCAAGCTACATGCTCAGGTCTGATAGAAGTTCGAAGGCTCTCAGCTGGGGGATACGAGAGATTCCCGGATGAGAGGGCCAGGCCGAATCTCGTTCACGTTGCACGAAGGTAAGGTGCTGAGCCGGCAGCACAAGTAGCCTACCTCGTGAGCGAGTACAAAAAGTCAAAAAAGTGCCCCAGTCGAAGAAAATGGCTGCGAAAACTGTATCTAACTCATAGAGAGTGTAGACAAAAGTGGAAGAACGTCCCAATGACACAAAATGGAACGCACGGCGAGCGAACCTATTGCGTGGTCCGAAGTCAAAAGCAAAAGCTTACCGAGTGGGTGCCGCTTGCAGTCTGACCGTCCCTGGTGTGTGCTAGAGCGATCAGTGGCAAACGAGTTGCCCAACACATGGAAGTGAGGAACTAAAGCAGCCATGAGCAGGACGTGGCAACTCCTCGGGTGAGCCCAGTCACAGAGCAATATGTGCCGGCTCTGCAATTATGGAAGCCTCCTTGGATAGCGAGGGAATGCTCATGGTCTGCCCCTGCCTTCCCTTGAGGGCCGACCACGATGTCGTTCATCGTTCTATCTTGACCAGCTGAGATGTTAGCGACATCACAACAGTCCAACGTGCCTCGAAACCAGAGGAAGGCTAACCTCATTAAAAAATGCCCGCTGAAGTCGGAAGTGTCGTCCTACGGGTGGCAAACTAAAAATTGACACTACGCAATTACGTCCGAGTGAAATGTCTCGTCCGAATGTCTCTCGTGCTAGGAACAGCTCTGACTACCTAGTTTCCGAATGCCGCTCTTGTTTGGAACAGCTCTGACTGGGTAGTTTTCCGAATGTCTGTTGTGCCTGGAAAAGCTCTGATGGGCGCAACGACAAGCACATGTCCGAAAACTCGCTGAGTGGATGCCGTCTGCAAACCTGTCTGGTTTGTGCGGGAATGACCCGGGGAAACGAAATGACCAATATATTGAAGTGAGGATTTAAAGCAGCCATGAGCAGGACGTGACGATCTCCCTCGGTGAGCCCAGATCCAGGGCGTTATGTGTCGGCCCTGCAACTATGGAAGCAACCTTGGATGGCGGAAAATGCTATGGACTGTCCCTGCCTTCCTTTGAGGGATGACCGTTGTCTTCGACCGTTCAACCTTGGCCAGCATGGTTGCAGATGGCACTACAAAAGTGAGAGTCTCCCAGGAATGCTACCTGGTCAAAAAAGCACGCTAAAGTCGATGTGTTGGCCTACGGGTTTCGGCCTAAGGGCGCATAACAGACACACCGCAATCACATCTGAAAAAACACTCCGGATGAACGAAAAGAAGAAGAAGAAGAATGTAAGAAATAGTCCTGATGTGCTATATAGAACTTGTTTTGCGGAATGGCTGTGAATCTTGGAATATAAATGAACAAATTAGGAAGAAATTGGAAGCAACAGAGATATGGCTCCTTAGACGAATGTTGCGAATCCCTTTGACTGCCAAAGTAACTAACGACGAATCCCTTAAAGAGGCTGGTGAAACTATAACATTATATGCAACAATAAGAAAGAGACAAACATTTTTTTGGTCATGTGATGAGAAGAGAGGCGCTGGAGAACATCGTGACAATTGGAAAGATCGAGGGGAAGAGAGGCAGTGGCAGACCAAGAGAAATGATGTTGGATGGATTGCAACGGTGGCATGGAGGAATATCAACGACAGAGTTGATCCAGACAACCAAGGCCATAGATTTGTGGAGTATCATGAACGCCTACGCCAGTCGGCACGGCACTTGATGATGAATTATCGCACTTGTGTAAGCTCTCTTCTTCGTCACCAGCTCTCTCTCTCTCTCTATCTCTCTCTCTCTCTCTCTCTCTCTCTCTCTCTCTCTCTCTCTCTCTCTCTCTCTCTCTCTCTATCTATCTATCTCTCCACTCAGATGGTATCTCATTAGTTTACTTGAAGCTGCGTTATAATGTGTGCAGTAATTGAATTGCAATATTTATATAAGTTTTGAAATTATATGCTGAAATTATATATATATATATATATATATATACCTGCTTTGAATTACTTGAGAACTGTAATGAATTTAGTAATCTTTTCTGTGGATTCCCGCATCGGGTGTCCAGCTCTACTTCTGCAGGCGGAATATCTGGAGGGTCTTCTAGGACTGGTCTATTCAAGAGTTCCTCAGAATATTCATCCCGTTGGTTCAATTGATCAATAATGTTAGTAAAACCATTGTCATTTAGGTTGTTTGGTAAGTTATTTGGTTAATTGTGCGTTTCGCCTTGTGGTTTATGTAGCAGACTCTGATTTTTGCTACATCTGTCTCGGTCAGCCATTACATCTGATGGGAGGTGCAGTGAAGAGATTAGAACATTAATCGCTATTGCTTAGATAGCCATTTGTGAGATGGGAAGCAGATTGACCAATAGAAGGATGTTAACTGCAATCAGAAAAAAAGAGTATTGATGGGCTACATAAAACGTGTACTTTGTGTGGATGTGAGACGTGGGCAATTAGCAGACAAGCTGAAAACACATAACAGATGTGCGGTGGCAATGCGGTTTCTGAGGAAAAGCAAAGAATACCATGGGCAGACAGAAAAACACATGAGGAAGTCCTACAAGAAGCAAATGAAAACTGTAAAGAGAAATTAGACGAAGACAGTCACAATTTTGTGGGCACGTTACAAAAAGAAATAGACTAGGGAAATTGTAGCGGGATTGAGAGGAAAGGAACACGGTGAAAGCAGAGAAGTCAATATATGAATGGTTTGGTCAAGTGGCATAGTCGAGACAAGAATAAGGAGCTGATCCACAACTTTAGTAAACTTGTATGATGGCGCAACATGACCGCCCTTGCTTATCGGCATGATGCATAATGATGATGATGATGATGATGATGCTAGGGATGTTGTTTCTTCAGCCTCTCTTACTAGGTCATCTATAAGTTCTCATTCATCCAACCTTATCTGCTACTCACCATTGTTTTGTTTTTTTCCTTTTAATAATTCCAGCGTATATGTTTCTGCTTTCTGGTTTTCATAGCTCTATTTTGCTATTATTTATATCTGCCTGTCTGCGCATATTTTCTAGTTATGTATTGTTTTTGATAAGGTTTCTCCTCTTCCATTCATTACCCACGTCAGTTTTCCCGCATGATCTCTTCTATTCAGTGGTATCCGATTATATCTTCACACAAAGGTCGCTCTTTAAACACTTTTCATATTACGAATTTTTAAAATTACCAATTATCATTTCAGATTGCGTGTACAAGTCCTCCTTCACTGATTGACCTTGATCATTTGTTGGTGCATAGTCGTGGATTATTATTATTATTAGTGGATTCTGGAATCATAAAGATAGGATGATACTTCTCAAAATTAAGGCAATACCGTTCAACATAGTCATTCTTCAGACATATGCTCCAACAACTGATTATGGTGATGAACAGCTAGAAGAATACTATGAAGACCTACAACAAACACTGAAAGTTGTAAAATCATCATAGGTCCTAATTGTCATGGGAGACATGAACGCAAACGTTGGAAAACATAAATGTAAGCAGATAGTAGGGCAATATGGTATGGGAAACAGAAACGACAGAGGTGACCGACTGATACCTTTATGTGAAGAAAACAATCTTATTGTTTGCAACACATTTTCCCATCCTAACCCTAGGAAACTGTATACATGGAAAAGCCCTGAAGATAGAACCAGAAACCAAATTGACTACATTATGATTAGAAATAGATTTAACAATATTGTTTAAAATGCCAAAACATACCCTTGTGCTAATATCAACTCTGGCCATAATCTTGTAATTTTAAAATTACAAATAAAACTTAAAAACACAGGAATAAAAACATCGAAGACACCTCAAGTAGATATATCAGCATTGAAACAACCAGAAATAAGTCACCTATACCTAGTTGAAGCCAAAAATAGATATGATGGGCTAATCAATGAAATTATGGAACAATATGGACGTGAACATCCTGAGGATAAAATCAATACAAAATGGGAAAGTGTAAAAACAAGTATTCAGATTGCAAATACCACCTTGCCAGTGAAGATTAATAAGAAAAAACAATTATGGATAACCGATGAAATCTTGAGTAAAATGCCTCAATGAAAGAAAGCAAAGAACACTCCAGAGTACACAGTAATATATAGAGAAATACGTCACATGTGCAGAGTTGCCAAAGAAGAGTGGCTGCAGAAACATTGTAAAGAAATAGATGATCTGGAAATAAAACACAACTCGAAAGAATTACATGAACATATAAAAAGATTGACTAAAAAGAACAATAATATAACAGGAAACGCTTGTATCAGAGTAAAGAATGGCGAAATTATTATTAATAACAATGACATAATAAAAAGATATACAGAGTACACAGAAGATTTATTCTGGGACAACAGGATCCATAGACCAACATTGTATAATACTCAAGATGGATCAAAAATATTAACGGCTGAAGTAGAAAAGGCTATTAAAAAGATAAAAGAAGGAAAGGCCGCAGGTTCTGACAAGATAACAACAGAGATGATAAAATCCTTATCCAGCTTGGCATTGAAACTATTACATAATTATGTAATGATATATGATGAGATGATATATATATATATAATACTGGGTACATCCACAAAGATTTGAAAACATCAATTTTCATCACACTACCGAAGAAGCAAAGAGCTGTTGAGTGTGAGGATTACAGAACTAGTAGCTTAATGCGCCACATAACTAAGATACTACTCAAGGTCATACCAGAAAGAATTCAACATAAAATAGATGAGGAAGTAGTTGAAGAACAATTTGGGTTCCGCAAAAACAGCGGCACCAGAGAAGCAATTATCTGTTTGAGGATGTTTATTGAAAAATGTATAGAAGTTCAAAGCAGTATATATGTTTGTTTTATAGACTACAGCCGGTTTCCATGGTCGAGGTGTTAGCAGCTTTCTCCGTAACCCCGAATACTCTCGTGGTTGACGTGAGCGCACGAGAATTGGAAGCGGTTCGAGTCGCGCCAGTGACTTATGAGAGTATGAAGCCGATCGATCGGAAAGTAATAGCAAACTACTGAGCGTAATCTTGCCAAGAAATCAACAATCAGCTGAAAGATGCTGATAAAAAGTCGCTTAAAAGTCGACAGGGTCGACTTCATTGCACCGGGTTTTATCCCATATGGCTCGGTCTCTTTCCGCAGCGCGGAAAACGTCGCACACAGCACGAACTCCGTAGCTCTAGCGACGACCCACAGGAGTCTCCGGAAAATTTAACTCGTGAACCGAAGGACGCGGCCCGGAATCGAACCCACAACCTTCAGGGCCCGAGTTAAACGGCTTGACCACTTCGCCACGAAGACTCCCTTAAAGATGCTGATGTTGACAGCGATGTCCTGTAAAGAATATGCAAAAACATTATAACATATAGACTACAAGAAAGCTTGTGATAGAGTACAACATGAACGACTAATTACGTGCCTTCAAGATATAGGAGTAGACGGAAAGGACATCATACTTATTAGTAACTTGTACTGGGAACAAGTGGCGTCTGTTAGATGCAGTAATAACTATTCGTCGCCTATAGAGATAAAAAGAGGAGTACGGCAGGGATGTGTACTGTCCCCAAGCCTCTTCAACCTATACACAGAAAGAATTTGTAAACAATTTGAAATGCCTGGACTCAACATCAATGGAAAATCATAACCAATCCTAGACATGCTGACGATACCGTGTTACTAGCAGAAAGTGAACAAGAGTTGCAAGACCTAGTGGAAGAAGTAAACAGGCACAGTGCAGAATGTGGCTTAGATATTAACATCCAAAAAATAAAAACTATGATAATTAGCAGTGAAAAGGAAAGGTCATCAATGAACATCACAGTAAACGGGCAGATACTAGAACAAGCAACAAGTTTCTCTTATCTTAGACATATAATAACAGATGATGGCAGAAGTGAAATGGAAATCAATAAGAGAATAGGAATGGCCACACATGCTTTCAACGGCATGAAATCAGTATTAACATCTAGAGAGATTAATAACGCATTAAGAAGGAGAATTGTCAAATGCTACGTATATTCAACGCTACTGTATGGTGCGGAAGCCTGGACATTGAACAAGCAACTAGAAAGTCGCATAGAAGCCCTGAAGATGTGAATATACAGACAAAAAGGTCGTGTTTTATGGAAACAAAAACAATCAAATGCAGAGATCCTAGAAAAACTGGGAATGAAGAGAGAGTTGATGAAAGAATTAAAGAGGAGGCAAGTGAAATATTTTGGCCACGTTAAAAGACATGATACTCTTATAAACACCATACTGGAAGGCAAGGTTGAGGGCAAACGAGCAAGAGGTAGACACAGATACACGTGGGCGGATAACATCAAGAGATGGACAAACATCAGTCTGACAGAATGTACAGTCAAGGCGAGAGACAGACAGTGTTGGAGATTCATTGCAGCCAACCTTCATTGCGGAGACAGCACCTGATTGATTGATTGAACTGTGCGGGCTGTTGGTTTGCCGTGACTCCTGTCTATTCCACTTTTCACATTGGGCAGTGAGGAACATTTTCTTTGACATTCACTGGCACAGGAACGGAGCATAATGGGAACGACCAGTTGCCGTGAAGTTAGAACCGCGACTATCTAACTAACTAACTAACTAACTAACTAACTAACTAACTAACTAACTAACTAACTAACTAACTAACTAACTGACTGACTGACTGACTGACTGACTGATTGACTGACTGACTGACTGACTGACTGACTGACTGACTGACAGACTGACTGACTGACTGACTGACTAACTAACTAACTAACTAACTAACTAACTAACTAAATAACTAACTAACTAACTAACTAACTAACTAACTAACTAAGCGTCCAATTCCATTAATGTTTTGTCTGTCTTTTTAAAGATATTACAATTGTCTCACCCAATGTGTGCGTCTGTCTGTGTGTGTGTGTGGTGGGGGGTTGGGGGTGGGGGGGGGGGGGTTCAGGAGGGGATCTCGACATGTCTTGACAACAACACTGTTTCACTTTTGCTTAAAAGGTATTTTTCCTTCCCCCTTGCACTTTCTTTCGTGTAATGCCAATATTCTAATCTTATAATATTTCATTAATGTTATAATCCGTTCTGTCTGTCCTACTCCATACTTAGTATTAACATTCCAAGTGATTTTCACCGGTGAAATGGTGTTAATCAGCGATACAGACGCCTTGTGATTTTTCCGCATCCCGTCATAGGACTTGTAGGTGCGTTTTTCTCCAACTTGGCTGGCTGCGTTATTGTTTCCTAAATGTTACTTGTTCTTGGTTGACTGGAATTTGCGACTGCATTGTTCAACGGAATGAGGTACCTTGTCCTAAGTGAAACCATTCTTAGTCGCCTTTGCACAATGCATAATAAGTTGTAGCCAAACTATTCGTTGCATAGATGGGCGCATACAATGAACCCGAAAGAAAACCACATGTTCTTTTGCATTACCACATACGAAAAAGTAAATGTACAATGCCATGAACTAGGAACTCGTATTTTAATGTTACATTACGTAGTGGATATATGGTGAATTACTTTCATATAATACACGCTAGGTGTGTAATGTATTGAGTATTATTATCAAACCGGCCGGCTTTATTATCTGGAACATTTCGTAATTATCAGTTAACGATGTATCCAAATGCAAGCCAATGTCATCTTCATCTCTAAAGGGATTTGAACTCGTGGCAACTGGCCAGGCGGACATGTGTACTGGCCAACCGCCCGGCCTCATCACGCAGCACACAACAGGGTAATCATTATCTCGATGCGACTTTATGACATGTCAGGTGAGTCATTCTACATAAAGCTAGCCATTTACTCTCGTGTCGCTTGTCAAATGTACGTTTAATTTCCAGATACATCGGCACTACGTTGCTATTTTAATATTTCCAGGTGAGTCACCAATGAACCAAGGCAAACAGAAAGACGTATACGCCAGATGTGAAGAATGTTGCAACGGTAATAAGGCGGCAATCTGAGGGTGGGTGGGGTGTGGGGAAAAGAGTAAAGGGGGAGGGCGTAACGGGTGTGTTGTATGCTAATATTACCTTATGTTGGTAACATCTGTTGTTACTATAAATATATATATATATGTGTGTGTGTGTGTGTATGTGTGTGTGTGTGTGTGTGTGTGTGTGCATCGCTGAAATAGAAATAATGTAGCTATAGGGAGGGGGCGGGGAGGGGACAATTCAGATCTCACGATGTGTGATTTGGAGATGGAGATGGAGAGGTGATATAGATATTTTGCATGTATGAATAAATAAGTTGTGTTAGTGAGTTTGTGATTGTGAGTGAGTGTATATGTATGCGAGTGTGTGCTATATGTCTGCAACTGTATGCTATAGAGTCGGCGCATAACTGTGACCACCTGTGTAAATGATGCAAGTTTGCATGTAGGTTTGTATGGATGTGTGTATGCATGTGCGTGTGGCTGTCTGCCTTTCTCATAACATAGTAATCAATCAATCAATTAATCAATCAGGTGTTGTATCCACAAAGCAATTTAGCGACAATGGATCTCCAACACTGTCTGTCTCTTGCCTTGACTGTACATTCTGTCAGACTGATGCTCGTCCATCTCTTGATGTTATCTTCTCACTTGTATCGTTGTCTACCTCTTGCTCGCTTGTCCTCAACCTTGCCCTCTATTATGATATTTACAAGAGAGTTATGTCTTTTAACGTGATCGAACTATTTCACTTGCCTAATTTTTATTTCTTTCATCAACTATCTTTTCCTTACCAGTTTTTCTAGACCCTAAGTATTTTATTGTTTCTATGTCCATGAAATACGACCTATTCTTGTGTATATCCACACCTCCAGGGCTACTATTCAAATTTATGTTGTTTGTCCAATGTCCAGGCGTCAGTGCCTTACAGTAGTGTTGTATGTATGTAATATTTGAGAATTCTCATTTGTAATGTGTTGTTACTCTCTCTAGACGTTAATACTGATTTCATTCTGTTGAAAGCACATTTGGCCATTCCTATTCTCTGTTTGATTTAATTTTCACTTCTGCCATCATCCGATAAGCATTGTTAATGTTCACAACATTCATTTGACAATATTTTTTGTTTCTCTTTTTCCTATACGGATGTACCATGCTCAAAAGATAACTAATGGATGAAAGATTATAATTTGAAAGGGCCGAATGTAAGGCCCTATGTGTGACCCTTTGAAACTAAAGTTCGTTCGTCCGTTCTTTCCTTAGATTCCCGCTACTGGTTGGTTAAAACAAACTGAATTTGTTTCATAGACATTACTGTGCGGATGTATTTCATGAAGAGAAAGGAACGAAAGTGGATGATATAATCCACTACCGGTACCTTAAACTTGACCCTTGGGTAGTTTGTCGATAGACTAGGCCATAACAGAAAGCAATTAGAGAATCCACGCTTTTGTTGCACACTTTAAACTTTGAGTCAAAACGACCCCAGCTTAATAGGGCGCTACCAAGCTTAATTGCAAATTATGAAGACAAACCTATAGTCGCAGTATGTTTGATTCAGGTACGCACACAGGTGGAGTTAACTGAGGTGCTGAGTATATCCTTACATGGCCTTATCTGCTGCTAAAAAACATAATATTCACTTATCTCGAATGGGAACAGCAATAAGGCAATGGCTAGCATTCGTCGCACACTGTCAGGCCTTCAGGCTTTGGAATCCGTATAGTCGTAGATTGTGTGTGTGTGGTTGCTTGTGTGTGTGTGTGTGCGTGTGTGTGTGTGTGTATGTGTGTGTGTGTGTATTGAATTGATCTCTGTTCTAATGTGAACTCTGTCTAAAATGAGTACCTGAAAAATGACGATACGTGTGATATTGTGATGTTGATCACCTAATCCATCGACTGCCAATTGAGCTATAGAAACTTAGGATGACATCATATATCTGATAAACATCAAATCATGTAACATCGTAATTTAATTGTAACTATATATATATATATATATATATATATATATATATATATATATATATATATATATATATATATATATATATATATATATATATATATATATATCATCTCATCATTTTCCTCTTGTACCTTGCGGTGTCGAGGTGAAGTATAAACATCGTGAGAGTGCCCGATTATGGACTTCATATATCGAGGGGAACAGACCAAGAGGAAGACCGAGAGGAAAATACCTGGATGGCTTGGCCACATGGCATGGACGAGACAGGAACACTGAGCTGATCCACGACACTGGTGATCGAGTGAAATGGCGAGTCATGACCGCCCACTCTTTCCGGCATGGCACATGATTGATTGATTGATATCAATATTCCCATGGACTCTGCTATTCCTTCCGTCCAACGTTTAATTGGTCGGCCTCTTCCTCTGTTTCCATCTGGTATGTACATCGTTGCTTGTTGTGGTATACTGTTGACTGGTACCCTACTTGCATGGCCAAACCATTTGACTTGCTGCTTTCTAATAAAATCTAGTGCTGCTTTAACCCCCACTTTAGTCCTGATTTCTTCATTTCTGATCTTATCTCTTCTTGATACGTTGGGTAGTCTTCTCTGGAACCTCATTTCTGTTGTTGTGAATTTTCTTTTCTATTTTTCCGTCATTGTCCAGGTTTGGCATTGGTAGCACAGAGTTGGTAGGAAGATTGTGTTGTAAAGTGCTTTCTTAGCAGTTATTGATACATGTTTGCTATTTAGTATTGGTGCCATTTGTCCAATGAGTTGATTTGCCTTATTGCACCTATTTTAGATCTCGTCTTCTGATCAGCCATTTAATGATATTATACTTCCTAGGTACTTTACTTGTTTCAAGGGATGTTCGTTTAGGTGAATTGTTGTTGCTTGTTCTTCTTTAGTTATAGTCATTACCTCTGTTTTGCTTGTGCTAATTTTCAAGGTGTGGAATGCGCCTGGCCCTGCAGCCAGCAGGATTAGGATCGGCTAGCCTCTCCCAGGAGGGGTGAAGAGCAAAAAGTAATTGCCTGCCGATGATCCGCAGACTATACAAGTCAATCCCCACCTCCAATCCCCACCTCCAAGTATATATATATATATATATATATATATATATATATATATATATATATATATATATGTATATATATATATATATATATATATATATATATATATATATATGTGTGTGTGTGTGTGTGTGTGTGTTTTTTATGTTTTGCATATCCTCTACAGGACATCGCTGTCAACATCAGCATCTTTCAGCTGTATGTTGATTTCTTGGCAAGATTACGCTCAGTAGTTTATATATATATATATATATATAAACCAAGAAAAGACAGAATATATGGTAATTTCAAGAGAAGGAACGGCTAAAATCTCTGGCCACATACACATATATAATACGACCATTAAAAGAACGGAAACATACAAATACCTGGGTACAATCTTCAACTGCTCCAACATAGTAAGGGAAGAAATACAAACTAGAATCAACTCTGGAAATAAGATATACTATGCACTACAACATCTACTAAAATCAAAAGCGCTATCTCGTAACACCAAGATCAAAATATACAAAACACTGATCAGACCAGTTGTGCTGTATGGCTCTGAAACCTGGAGTTCAACGAAAGGAGACGAAGTCTTGTTACAAACCTTTGAGAATAAAGTTTTAAGAAGCATCTTTGGACCCATTAGGGATACACAAAGTGGAGAGTGGAAAAGAAGAAGTAACAATGACATTTATGATCTGTTTAATTCCCCGCTCATCACTGGTATCATGAAGGCTAATAGACTACAATGGCTGCGGCATATAGAAAGAATGGAAGATAATAGGGAAACAAAACTCGCTTACACTCAGGAAATACATGACCGTAGACCCCGAGGTAGACCAAGAAGACGGTGGAGAGATAATATTTATACAGACCTACAAGCACTTGGAATCAACGACTGGCAAGAGAAGGTCAATCAGAGTGACGAATGGAGACGGATTGTATCTGCAGCAAGGAACCTCAATGGCTTGGAACGCTGAAGAAGAAGATTATATATATATATATGCACATTACTTGATGGTGCCAACATGTTCTTGTGTAGAATTAGGCGAGGGTGTAGAAGCCGATGATGAAATTAATTATAACGCCTTCTCATGTTCATATCTTGGCTTTAACTGTTCATTATTTAATCATTGTTTGTGACATCGTCTGGTTCAGGAGAAATGCTTTCTGTGGTTCCGAGCTGAGACATACAGACTGATAGCCCAAACAGTCGGCGGCTAGTCTTACAGTTTTAAATATAAGATCTATGTCCTTTATAGGGCGTAGCAGTTAACCCTTGCATTGTTTGGTTATTCGTGATTCCTGCGCAAGTTTACGTTCAGTAATTTGTCATTGCTTTCTGAACGACCGGCAACCATTCCATTTGATAAAAATGCAAACACAGCTGTGGTTCGAACCCGGGTGTGTGGGATTACGAACTGCGTCAGTAAGCACTTCGTCTCGGAGCAGGCGTGTTTAAATATAAGATTTGTTAAACATTACTCCTGTCTAGTCGATGATAGAGCACACCTTCAGTGATGTACGATGCCAACATTCTGTCACCATCTCCTCGCTTCTATTAAAAGGCACGGTTTCAAATCTACATTTTTTTTAAAAAGGAAATAATTGACTATGGCTTTTATGTCGATTGGACAAGAAATGACACCATGATTGCTTCGAAATAAATTCCTTCGTGGAAGGATAAACTGGCTGTATAGTGTGTTTCCTAAAGTATTATGAATGTATAGTAATAACTAGGATCAGTTGCACAAATGTGGCCCATCATTTAATTCAATTAGCCCGAATAATAATCTCGCTCTTGTTTATTTTATACAATTACAAACACAATAAATTATGTTTTTCAACGGACTAAAGATACCCTTACAAACAATTTCGCTACCATGTGGATAGCTTCTGCAAACTAAAGGGCCACTTTACCATCACTTAACAGTTAGAAAACCAAGGAGATACTAGAACAAGTAACACGTTTCTCTTATTTTGAACATGTAATAACATATGATGGTAGAAGTGAAACATAAATTGTAAAAAAAAGAGATAAGGGATGACCAAAAAAAAAGTATTTATTGAAATTAATATTAACTCCCAGCGAGATTAACAACACATTATAAATGAATACTGTCACATGTTATGTATATTTAACCCTACTATATGGCGAGGTAGCTTGACAATAAATAAGCAAACAGAAAGTCGAATAGAGGTAGTGGAGATGTGGATATTCAAAAGAATATTTCGCATTATCTTATCCAAACCATACTGGATCGTAAAGGTGGCGGAAAGCTAGAGTTAGACAACGATACAAGTAGGACAATAACATCAAATGCAGTATGAAAACATGTCTGACAGTATGTACAAACAACGCGAGAGATAGTGTTGGAGATCCATTGCGACAAACCTTCTTTGTTGAGATGGCAACTGATTGATTTGTTGACCAAATACTCAAAACACAGTGAGCCGTTCACAATGGTCTAATTTTATATATGTCACACAACCAATCAGTTCATTTTCACCCGTAGTTAACTGGCATTCTGTCCGTGAATACACACTTAAATGTATGCACACCGTACCACGTGAAATGGGTGGGAAATTCCCTCCAAATAGCAACTTAGTGACGACTGGAAAGATCGAAGGGAACAGACCAAGAGGAAGACCGAGAGGAAAATACCTGGATGACTTGGCCACATGGCATGGACGAGACAGGAACACTGAGCTGATCCACGACGCTGGTGATCGAGTGAAATGGCAAGTCATGACCGCCCACGCTTTCCGGCATGGCACATGATTGATTGATTGATTGAGGACTATATAATTGTGCAGCTGAGGAGGCACCTAACAGCGCCGCTGGTGACTTTATAGTCCAATGCGAGAGTGACAATCTCTGTCAGTTTCCACATCTGTAAGACGAGGCAGGTTCAGCAGTAAGTTACTGCATTTTATGCCTTCCTCCTATCCTCAGTTTGTTAGATCAGATCGCACTCAAAGAGCACCAGTCCGTTTCCTAGACCTCCTCTCTAGGAACATCTGTCTGTTGCAACTCTTTCCCAAGTGTCTGGATATAAGCCAAGGGTTTTCATATCTTGTTTACACACATCCTTATATCGCATTTGGAGTCTTCCGGTTGGCCTCTTCCCCGTGGATAGTTCTCCGTGTAGGAGATCATTGGGAATACGATCTTCCCCCATACAAGATACATGACCCAACCCCTGGATGCGCCTTGACTTTTAGCGACTGTTTTTTTATACAAATATTGTGGCGTTGATAAACATCGACAAATATATTTATTCCTAAATAAGAAAATGTATTATACTACTCGAGCGGGACACAATTGGATTACTAATTTTATTTGAAGCGTTGAATGAAGCTCTAATGTATGCAGTCACAGAACACCATAATCACTTGTGACATGCTGATAATTGTGGACATTTATAGTACGTCATCTCACATATCAGATCCCAGTCCTTGCCCATTTGTCATGTGGCCTTGCCCCACGAGTATTTACCCATGTGCCTCCTTCTTACTCTGTTTCCATAGAGTTTAACAGTTACCACTGTTTCCTAGTTTATTTATCAATAAAAATGTCCAGAAAACTAAACTGTAGATTGTTTACGTCTAATTGCTCTAATCAACGTAAACTTATTGTACTCGTGCGTTTCTTGAAGGAGTGGCTCATTGGTGTTTCTGTCCGTCCGCTGCCTACCTATTCTTATTTCACTGTGTATTCCCCACCGGTGCATAGACCATCCGCAAAAATATCTCGTTGTCGTCCTATTCTTAGCTATCCATTGCAGCTCCATCCATGTCTATCACACATGATTAATGTATGTCTATGTCTCTCTTCACAGTGTGCTTTTTTAAAGGTCTTCTACTACTTTCTTTAGTAATTGAATGTCATACAAAGGGCTTTCTAGTTTTAACATTCGCAAGTTGTCTCAATGTATTTCTTATGCCGCGCCAGCGTCATTTCTTCACAGCTCGATTCACCGATCTGTATCTCCATTTGCTGGAAAGTTTTGATTCCCTTGTACTGGTAATGTCATGTTCTGAGCAGACACCAAGTAATGATTGTATGTACTTTAGTTGTAATCGTTGTATTCGACCTCCGGGGTTCTGATCCATAAAGTAGCATTGATTGAACATTAGAATTGTAAATTCTAAGTTAATTTATTCAAAGTTGGTGATAACTTTAATTTCTTTTGACCTTCACAAATTATCTAGTGCTATAAAAAAAAAAGCATCTTGCATTTTTAAGAAAAAACGAAAAAAAAACAACATTATCTTTGTCTATATTACTACCTGAGTATGTGTACGATAGCAATTCTTGACGTGAGGCTTTATCAGGAGAGAGCGGGATATCACTTGCTTGATGTATTCTCTTCTTTTTGTGGTCTTTCGTTTATAAATGCATATTTTTTGTAATATCCCATGCAAGTGTTCAATGTATTTTGCGTCAAATTTTATGTATGAAACATGAGGGCAATGATCTTGTTTCATGTTATTTCAGGCATACAATTGTGTGTTCATCCTGGAATGTGTATTATACAGATGTCAATAATCATGTTATCTTTCACCTTTAGAAACCTAGTTTTTAGGTATTAACCTTAAATCGTGGAAAGCCATGCGTCTTGGTCCGAACTAAAACACGGATCTAGGTGGGTAGCTTAATCCTGTATTAGACATATATGTGCCTCTCAAATGTGATGTGTCCATGTTTGCATGCCGACAATTGCTTGCATTTATCAGAATGACGACCGTGTAAAGACTGTCCACTAATTCGGTACCAATTTTAAGTGGAGACTATGTGTTAAAGCTTTTGTTCCCATTTGAAGGCCACATATAGTAAGCCGTGATGGACAGTTACATTAATGAAAACATATATGGATACGCATAATGTATGTAAACACGTATGATTCACCGCTGCATATAAATACTGACTTAGAACAGATCAAGTATTGTAATAGCACGTATCAGGTCTTAGTAAGATATGACTGAGCTACCGTATGGCAGTAGACGGTACTACCTGCTTCTGTTAGCGCCGAATGTTGGGCGGCGCTTACCACACCCGACACCCCACATTGTGTCAACGGCTTCGGGCGGAAGAGCGCAACTGGGAGGGTACAAGCCTTACCCTGGTGCGAGGAAATGCAACCTAAAAACAAAATGTCATGGCAGGGCAGACCAGGCCCCAAGCCTTGGTTGGCAGCTGGTCTAGGATCGAATCTCCAACAGGCGGACAGTTAGAGCATTGCTTTGCTGATCCGGCAGCTTCTGCACCTTGTCTTGATCCAGATGTATAGGTTTTACCTTTCCTCTGGAGTGAACTAGGCAGGCCGATAGAGGGATTATGCTGCATGGGCAACACATGATCTCTATATTTTAGCCCAGGCCTTGTGCTATGGAGAGGCAATAACTCCATCCCTGGTCTTAACCGGTCTCGGAATCAAAGCGAGAGGCAATTGTTACGGGTTATAAGTCCCTGTTAATTGGCGTAGACATGGGGCAACACGCGTTGTCTCTGACGATGGGAGACACCTACAGGTGTCACTGATCATCTACCGCCCGCCTCAAGCTGGGCAGCCCCCGGCCAATTGGGTGCTGATCCGCCACAGCCTGCCTGCTTCAATGGGTGCTTGGGATTAGGACAAAATCTGATTCGCAGGCTGTAAAACCAATGCAACAGGTACTAATAAAAAGAAAAATAGAAACCTCAAGCTACGGATTGCAACATGGAATGTGAGAACCATGTGTCCATGATTTTCCACTGACTTGACCAATATTGATGATGTGAGAAACACGGCTGTTATTGATGTCGAAGTCAATCGTCTTAGCATTGATATTGCTGGCCTGCAGAAGACTCACAAATGCAAGAAAAATGCCGTGAACAGAATCAACCACTGTTTATTGCCTTCATCGACCTCACAAAGGCATTTGATTTGGTCAGTCGTGAGGGTCTGTTCAAGGCACTAAAGAAGATTGGCTGCCCACCAACTCTTCTGTCCATTGTGGAATCGTTCCACACAGGCATGAAGGGTAGAATCAAGTTTGATGGTGCAACTTCTGAAGAATTTGAAATCAAGAGTGGAGTTAAGCAAGGTTGTGTACTAGCTCCCACCCTCTTTGGAATATACTTTTCACTTCTACTGAAATATGCATTTCGTGATCAGGATGGTGGTATATACATTCACTCACGCTCAGATGGCGGCCTCTACAATGCTCAGAGATTGAAGGCTAAGACCAAAATTAGGAGGGTACTGATCAGAGAGTTGCTTTTTGCAGATGATGGTAGAATACCAACGGACATCTTTTTTGGTGAATTACAGATGGGTAAGATATCTCAGGGTCGGCCTCTACTACGATACAAAGATGTGTGTAAGCGGGACATGATTGAAACAGGCATTGATAATGTACATTGAGAGCAAGTCGCCGCTGAACGTGCTGCATGGAGGGCAAATATCAGAAATTGAATAAGGGCAAAGGAGAAATTATTGCTGATAAGTCACACACCGAGCGTGTGAGACATACGATGGTGCATGCTTGTGGAAATGACCACGTGTTCACATGCACCCACTGTGGACGAACATTTACAGCCCTAATTGGCCTTATCAGTCACATTCGCTACCGCAATGGGTAATAGTAAAGCCTTTTTGAAGCACAAACTATCGTCTGTCAAGACGGCAAGGTGCCAATGCGTGATGTGTAATAGTAGCTCCATGGCGTTAATGAATGTTACTGTCATCAAACAACTGGAGAATTTGACAGTGTCAATGTTATAAACATTCCTCAATGATATTTCAATATAAATTAGGCGATGCCCTGTTAGTACCAACATAGACTCTGAAACTTGATTAGAATAGATTACCGAATGTGTTTTTTTTTTCTTCTAAGGTTCGTTACAGTTCGTCACCATTACACCGAAAATAAAACCTCTCGCTCACCATACGTTTACATCTCTCACTCACCATTTGAAGCCATGACAACGGATTATCTAAAGCTTCAAGTTACTTTCACCAGGCAGGCAAAACCTGACTTTCTGAAAAGTTTCAAATGTACCTTACAGTTATATGGTTAAGAAATCCACAACAATTTGAGATTCACGATATTGCCCAACGTAAGTACACTTCCCCGAACAGACCAATCTAACATAACTAATGTGGTCTAGGCGAATCTTATCAGACATGTCGTGCTTCAAATTCAGTTTCCATGGGAGCTATCTTGTTAACCTTCATTTATAGATCTACTTCATACCTGCGTGTATCATTTGAAAGCAAACGTTCTGTCATGGTATGTACTTCTTGTCTTCACTTTATTATTATTATTATTATTATTATTACTTGCGTTGGGCAATACATCCACACCCGTGATGTGTTTTCATATTTAGGATATAATTATATACTCAGTATTAATGTTGCTTATAAGGCACATGGATCAAATGTTCAGCAAACAACAATTGTGCATTTAAATGTGAGAGCGTTTCAATAGTGATATTCTAGCATAACATATGATTTCTCATTGAGATATTTGACGTATGGTTATAGCATTTAATAAACAGTGATATATATCATATGATAGTAGGCATATATATCCATTGTCACTTCGAAAATAGTACTGCCTCCGGTGAAACACAAAGTCATGTGAAAATAGATCCCGCTTACATAGCTGGTTCTAAAGCAAGAGCAAGCAACATAATTGCTGCAACAATAAAGCAAACAATACACACAGTTGAAATATCACTACCATCATTTGCAATTTTCTGATTTCAGCTAGAACTGTTATAATCTTGGGATTCAAAGACTTTCTCAAATTTTCTTTGTTACGCAATTGGGCTACAAAAGTGCCTGCGCTTATGGCCACAATTAAGCAAGTGAAGACAAGGATTAGGAAGTTATTGATTAGAAACGTAATTTTCTCAACGTGCTCTTTATCATAAATGAAAACAAGTGTAACATTGGACATGTTTCTTTGTGGTGAAGATTATAAGGTTAAACTGTTTACGACATACATAAGGGTGATGCTGAATGTGAAGACGAGGAAGATGAACACGAGGGCGACTGCAGTTCTGTGTGGTGTCAGAATAGTTTATACCCGTGAAAAAATAACTTGGCAAGGTGTAACCATTGTTAACTGCCAACACAAAATAGTATGTTTAGTATGTGCTAAATGTAACAGGAGCGTCTCTGTAGAGTATAAGCCAGTCACTTGCCTACTGACTCGATGGTCTTCTGTTCGATTCGCAGCAGTGCAGTTCCGATATTTTTTTAAATAATATTTAACATTGACCTAGGTTTCCAGGTTCACCCAGGCTTAACTAAGTACCAAGAACTCACAGCACAGAAACAGAGATAGTAGAACATTTTATATATCTATGATGGGAGGTTAAAAAGTACATTACCCCTAGATCAGGAAATCAACATATTATTAGAAAGGCAGTAGCTACAATGAACAGGTTAAAACAAAGAGAGTCGGAGAACAGGAAGCTTACTGCCAAAACAAAAGTCCTTGTCTATCAAGCCACTGTCCTTAGTATTCTTCTTTATGGCAGTGAAGCTGGTCAACTTGCAGACACCAAGAGATGCGTTTAAACAGCTTCATTTGCGGTGTCTGCGAAGAACATTTGGTATTAAGTGGCAAGACAAAATCACAAACACTGAAGTATTGGAAAGATCGGTTTGTGTGACGGTTTGTGCCAAGCTTAGTCTTCGTAGATTTAGATGGGTAGGACACTTTAGGAGGATGGATGATGGTAGAATACCAAATTACATCTTTTTTGGTGAATTGCAGATTGGTAAGTGATCTCGGGGTCGGTCATTACTATGATACAAGGACAAGCGGGACATGATTGTTACAGACATTGATATTGCACATTTGGAGCATTTTGCCACTGTACGTGTTGCATGGTGGGCAAAGATAAGAAATGGAATAAAAGCAAAAGATAAAATTATTGTAGATAGTTCACATATTGAGCGTGAGAGATGTAAGTTGTGGGTGATAGTGGAAAGAACCATGCGTTTACATGTATCCATCGTGTACGAACATTTACATCGAGAATTGGTCTAATCAGTCACATTCCCTGGTGTGGACAACGCAGTCCTGGGGACCAAATATCCACGGGGATATGTGGACAACTATGCAGCTGAGCAAAGCAGGGCACTCACTTATCGTGAAAGCCGGAAATAACTGTCAAAGGCAGAGATAAAAGATGCATATGTGAATGTGGAAGGCAAGGAGACACCATCACATTATCTTCCCAAGATTTCATGAACAGGCACATATCAAAGGCAGCTATCGACGTTAATGGCTGTCTTCGGATATCCTCGTCCGGTAGGGGCAGCCATGGGCAACAGGTGACACCAGACAGTCATTCGGCTACTGATAGCACAATCATAACGAATTACATTTAAAATATGGATTCTATTTAAAATGCGAAGTAAATCTAACATGGGGACATGGACTGCTAATGCATTAAATCAGTTGAACAAGTTGAGCAATGTTATAAGAGAAATTGAAAGCATAAAAATGCATATTCTAGGCATAACTGAGATGAGATAGAAAGAATCTGATAAAATTATAACCGACAAACACACCATAATTTATTATGGAAGTGATACACACGAGAAAGGAGTAAGACTACCATTTGTGAATATTTATCGCTCACACATGATAACCTGTATTGGAATTCCATCCGGCGACTTGCCAGAAGTAAGTTCAATAATGGTACACTTAACTTCTGTAATGGTGGTGCGTGTGTCCAGGTGGTAAAGAGTTGACAGAGCGTCTATGTCGTTTAAGGAATCTCGCTCACTCTCGTTTGGATACAGCTTCAAAAGCTTCAAATAGTACTCTTCCCATCTAGCCATCTGTTGTTACTTATCAGTGATGAATTCTCCGGTCAAGGTTTTCAGTGATACAAATCTTTTATTTATTGTCCCTTCATGCATGTATGTGATGTATTTATTATCACATGCAATTTGAAAGCAAACGATTAAATGTATTGAATAGTCGTTTGCACATCCTGCCTTACTTGTTTCAGCTCACTAAGAGTGTTTTCGTTTTATTTCCTCATTTCTTAAGAGAGCTGTCTATTTTTCTAAACATCAAGTGCCGCAGTGTCTGGATGTTTGCCGCAAACTAGCCCTGCCTCTTATGATCAGCAGTGTCATAAACACTTGCCCATGTGTTCGAAATCGTTTTCTTAAGTATACCCCGTTTCCTCTTGATGTACACGCTATCTGATATATCAGTGACAACGACTTTACATTGTTATTGGATTTAAAACACAAATCAGGATTGTTGGTGTTAATAATGTTAATCATTGTGGTAGATGTGTGGTTGGCTGTGTATATTCTTCTTGGTCTCAATCTAACCCATGCAACAAGTAAAGAATGAGCAGTAAGACAATCAACATGTGGTAACTGAGTAAATGCTAGTTGATTCAAATGACTAATGTGATGGTGCATTCCAGCTGGTTCCAAGCGCCGGATCTTTGGTGTTTCCATATTACCGTATGTAGTTCTTTTAGATGAAGAAAGGACCGACCTTATCAGAACAAAGTGACGACAATTGCGGTCTAGTAGGAGGCTCAACTTTCTTATTACACATTACAGATATATACATCTTTTATTTGGTTTGATGGTGCGGATAATCTGTAATGGAATAACATTTATCCCTTCTAGCCCCTTTAGTATACATCACATTCTCAGTTAATAGTATATTTTAAAATTAAACTTTAAACTCTTCAAGACACATGTTAGGAGATTAAATATTATATTACCCGATACGTACATGCAAAATGCATGATTTAAAATGACATCTACCTTTGCAGGATGTTATGATAAGCTTCAGGTTGAGTTGCTAAGCAATTTGACGTTCATTAGTGTGCCATTGTCTTCTAAAAGAACAGTCAACGTTTAAGTCCAACTTAATGTCTTTGTACTCAATGCCCTCTACAACACCGTCAAAGCACCGTAAGTTTAAGATCGAGCATTCGCATCTTGAATTATTGCCTGGATGTCAGTGACTAAATATTCATACATTATCCACTGAAAATATCCACCACATCAGATAAGGACTGTAAAACATGCAGGCCAACGTGCACGTATGGGACTGTGATATCTTGGCAGTTGGTAAACTACAAGAGTCCACATGATCTTTGTTGCATAACATATTAGTAATGCTTGATCACAGAATGGTTGTGTATGGTATGCATAACAAAGGTAAAAACATTCTGGATCATTTCCAGCACTACTGAAATCGTATTGATGTTGTCCTGATGTAATATTTAGTGAGTAGAACACGTCTTCAAATGGTATCCACGTCCGGTTACACACAAAAGAAAAGCTTACTTCTCAGAAACGTATTTTTTTGAAAGTGCTGTTGATATAAACTAGCTTTATAGGTGTCAACATAAAACATATGTTACCTGTTGATGGCATTAATGGTTAATACTTACTCTTAATACGGCTACACATAATCTTTAATGTGTAATAACTACTCTTACTGGAAATGCATATATTCCTAATTTGCAATACTTATTCTTTATTGGACGACAAATAGTCGTTAATGTGTAGTACATACTTGTCATGAGACTATATATAGTCTTTAATATGTAATACTTACTTTATATGGGCTACATGTAGTCTTTACAACGTAATATTTACTCTTAATGGAGCCACAACACTGATGCATTTCTCCATAGCAATCATCGCCGTAATGGCAAACTATTGCATTCCTAGCACGGGGAACTATACTCTCATAAGGCACGAGTGCTATTTACAGCGTGTTGCTGGTTCATAATTTACGATACAATTATTATTTCTGAGCAGTATCATGTTATGATAAAACTAAAAAGTACTGGAGAGGTTTGGTCATAGACCATAACTTTAGGAAGGGAAAATCCCAACTGTACCTCCACGTGGTAGAGGATGGAAACACACTACGGTGTGGCTAACACAGCTCTGGGGACCGAGTATCCACCGGAATAAGTGGATAACTCTGCAGTTGAGCAGAGCAGGGCACTCACTTGTCCTGACAGTTGGAAATGGCTGTCAAAGGCAGAGTTAAAAGACCATCATGTGAATGTGGAAAGCAAGGGGAAACCACACATTATCTCCCCAAGATTTCATGGCGACACACATTTCAGAAATAGTGAACGACGTTAATGGCTGTCTTAGGACACCCTCGTCCGGTAGGGACAGTCATGATCCACAGGTGACACCAGACCGTCATCCAGATACTGATAGCAAAACTAAAACTATAACTAAACTAAATAAATTTTGAGTAGAAACATGGAATGTTAGGACATTAAATGAGCTAGGAAAGTTAGACAATGTTCTAAGAGAAATGGAAAAGATGAAAATGAATATACTGGGCATAAGTGAGATGAGATGGAAGGGATCTGGCAAAATTATAACCGAAAAACACACAATAATTTTTTCTGGAGGGTACACACATGAAAAAGGCGTAGGAATAATATTTGATGAAAAAACAGCCAAATCTATGAATGGATACTGGTGTATTTCAGATAGAGTTATAATGGTCAAAATCAAAGGCAAACCAATAGATATAAATATTATACAAGTATATGCACCAACAACAAGCAGTAGTGATGAAGAAATACAACACTTTTACGATGAAATAGAAATTGCAATAGCTCAAATTGGATCACAAGAAATAAAATTAATACTGGGAGATTTTAATGCAAATGTAGGAAAGGGAAAAATAGAGGAGATAGTGGGGAATTACGGTTTATGTACAAGAAATGAACGAGGTGAGAAACTAATAGAATGGACAAATAGTAATGATATGATAATTGGAAACATGGTTTGAACACCATAAAAGACGACTATACACATGGAAAAGCCCTGATATGAAAACACGCAACCAAATTGACTACATACTTATTAATAAAAGATTTAGAAATGCATTAATTAATGTAAAGACAATGCCTGGTGCTGACGATAATAGTGATCATGTACCACTATGTGGACAAATAAAAGTAAGATTAAAGAGAGGGGAAAAATGGTTAAGCCCTTAACCTCTTAATAAAGAGGTTCTAAACGTAGATAAAGAAATTCAAGAACAATGCAAAATGACTGTGAAAAATAGATACAATGCAATAGCTAAAATACAGAGTATAAATGAACAATGGCAAATGTTAAGGGACTCCATTCATCAAACTAGCAAAGAAATATTATCGGAGAGAAACCAAAAAGCTAAGAAAAATGGATGTATGAAGAAATCTTAATGCTGATGGACAAAAGGAAACAGAATAAAAATGACAAACAAGAGTATGCTAAGATAAATAAAGAAATAAGAGATAAATGTGTGAAGGCAAAAGAAAGTTGGTTAAACGAGCAATGCAAAACAATTGAATTAAATTCCATTAAAGAAGAAAAAAAACGTATGCACAGACAAATCAGTGAGCTCACAGGAAGAAAAATAAGAATAAATGCAGGGTGTTTGAAATAAAAAACAGGAAAGATATTATTGGAGGAAGGTGCTCTAATGAAGAGGAGGAATGAGTTTATAAGAGAATTATATAATGGAGAAAGGGAAGAATTAACAGAAGAAAGTAACGTAGAAGGCTCACCTATTCTAAAATAAGAGGTCGCTGATGCTATGAAACATATGAAGAAAGGAAAAACAGCTGGGCCAGATGAAATCACAGTAGAAGAATTAGAAGTATTGGGAGAATTTGGGGTAGATATTAATCAAAATGCTGAATGATATTTACAACAGTGGATATTTACCGAGCGATATGCTAACATCTGTATTTATAGCAATACCAAAGAGACCAGGAGCAATTGAATGTGAAGATTTTCGTACAATTAATCTCATAAACGATGTCATTTAGCTTCTACTCAGAATTGTAATGAGAAGAACAAGAAAGAAAATAAAAATGGAAATTAGCAAAGAACAGTATGGTTTTATGGAAGGAAAGGGTACAAACAATGCAATCTATATATTACGAACATTAATAGAAAGGTCAATAGAAAAACAGAGAGACATATATTTATGCTTCATAGATTATACTAAGGCATTTGATAAAGTAAAACATGATGAACTGATTAAAATGTTGGAAAATATCAACATTAATGGGAAAGATGTAAGAATAATAAAGAATATATATTGGAACCAAATAGCAGCAATTACAATGGAAAATAAAGAGGGTAGTTACGAACAGATAAAGCTAAGAGTACGACAGGGGTGTGTCTTGTCAACCGATCACTTCTCCCTATATAGCGAAGTAATAATGAGAGAGATCAAAGAGAAGCCAGGAATACTAATCGGAGGATATAATATAAACAATATACGCTATGCAGATAACACAGTATTGGTGGCGGATAATGCAACAGACCTACAACAATTATTGGACATTGTAGTATCCGAGAGTGCACAGAAAGGACTCTCCTTGAATATCAAGAAAACAGTAACAATGGTGATATCAAAGAAAATGGGGACACAAAATGTGACATAGAAAAAGAAGAGGAAATTCTCAAACAAATGGATAATTTTAAATACCTAGGGGCACTTATCACATCAGATGGAAGATGTACAACAGAGATTAAGAGCAGAATAGGGCAGGCAAAAGCCGCATTTCAGAAAATGAAAAGCAACTTATGCAATAAGTCGCTATCAATGAATGTAAGAAAGAGAGTGCTAAAATGCTATATAGAACCAGTTTTGCTGTATGGCAGTGAATCTTGGAATGTAAATTAACAAATTAGGAAGAACTTAGAAGCAACAGAGATGTGGTTTCTAAGACGACTGTTGCGAATTCCTTGGACTGCCAGAGTTACTAACCACGATTGCCTGAAAGAGGTTAATGAAACTAGAACACCTATATACAACAATAAGAAAGAGACAAACAGCTTTCTGTGGTCATGTGATGAAAAGAGAGGCATTGGAGAACATCGTGACAACTGGAAAGATTGAGCGGAAGAGAGGCAGAGGCAGACCAAGAGAAATGATGCTGGACGGATTGAGACGGTGGCATGTAGGAATATCAGCAGCAGAGTTGATCCAGAAAACCAAAGACCGAGATCTGTGGAGAGCCATGAACGCCTACGCCTGCCGGCACGACATTTGATGATGATGATCATGTTAAGAACAGTATTAGTGACGCCACAAACAATGAGTGCATAGTGAAAACGAAAATCGATGGGATAATACCTCGAGTACAACGCAAGGAGAAGAAATCAAAATAGAAGTGTTACACGATCTGGATCCTAAGATCATCATCATCATCATGATCATAATCTTCTTTCACTTCTGCCGTCAAGCGTCGTGGGGAGGAATAATTTGCGTTCCAGCGCCCGGTGGGCAGCACTGGATAGTGTCATTCCGTGTGGCTGTACAATGTCTTTGATGTCGTCAATCCATTTTCTTCTTGGACATCCTCGTGGTCTCGTCGCTGATCGAAGATGATCTTTGATGTAAGGCCAGTGATGGTAGTTGCTGGTGTTGCATTCTACCGACATGGCTAAACCACTTGATCTTCTGTCTTTCAATAAATGTGGCACAAGGTGTTGATCCCACAGTCTGTCTGATAGTCGCATTTCTTACTCGGTCTCGGATTGTTAAGTTGGCAGCTTTCCTCAGCCATCTCATTTCGCAGGTGGTGATTTTGCGAAGGTGTAATTTCGATAAAGCCCAGGTCTGAGATTGGTAGCAAAGCGTTGGTGTGAGTATGCTGTTTATTATCTGTCGTTTTGCGGGCATGGGTATATTTAGATGTTTCGGTAAGGGTGATAGTTGATATGTAAGTGCACTAGCTTTTTGACATCTGATTTCAATTTCTCTGTCTAGTCTGCCATCTTCTGGGATCATACTTCCAAGATATTTGAATTCTTTACCTTGTTTCAGAGTTGTGCTATTTAACTGTATACTTAGTGGGCCCGGCGATCTGCTAACTCGCATTACTTCTGTTTTGGCTGTATTTATGCTTATATTGTAACTCCTGCATGTTGAACTCAGATTAGTAATATGATTTTGCAGTCTGCCCTTGTCGCTATAAAACAGGCACTGATCGTCTGCAAATAGAAGATCATTTATTTCCTGTGGAACAGTTGTTTCATCTGGAGTAAAGAGTTCTAAATTTTATGAATCTGTTCTGTCGAGACTTGCTTCTTTGGAAATTATGTCCATGTACATATTAAATAGCAGGGGAGAGAGTACACATCCCTGTCTCACTCCTGTATTGACTGAACATATCTTATATGCATTCTTGTGTTCTTACTACACTTCGGCTCGAGTGGTACATGGCTATGATGTTTTCTAGCAGTTGCCATTGTATCCCATAGTCTTCAAGGATGGTCCATAATTTGTATTTGTCTACTCTATCGAAAGCCTTTTCATGATCTACAAACACAATATTCTGCTGGTCACTATGTTCGATAGTTTTTTCACATATTTGTCTAAGTGTAAAAAGTGCATCAGTGCAACTTTTACCTTTCCGAAAACAGAATTGTACTTTGCTTACCTGTTGTTCAACTATGGGTCTAGCTCTTTGTTCCAATAGTTTTGCAAACATTTTCCCTATATGGCTCAGGAGTGATATACCTCTGTATGTTTCGCACTCTCTCATATTGCCTTTCTTTTTCCATATTGGTACTATTATTGCCTGTTGCCAGTCATCTGGTACTTTTCTTTCTTCCCATGCTATATTAAAATGTCTTGTTAGCCATTTAACTCCTGTTTCCCCACAGGCCTGAATAGCTTCTGTGGTTATTCCATCTAGACGTGGTGATTTGTTTTTAGGACTTTTCTGTATAACTGCTTTGACTTCTGCAGGTATAAAATTTGGTTCTTGTTGTCCCTGGCTTTTAGGCACAAAAGTGAGGTTTTCTATTTATGTGTGGGGTTAAGTAGTTCTTGAAAGTATTCTGCCCATCTTGCTAGTCTTTGTTGTGCATAAAATATTGGTATCCCTCTTTTGCTGTTTATGATCGTGGTTGGGTTGTAGCATGCATCTCTGTTTCTCATTGTGTTGACACGTTTATAAAACTCTCTTGGGAAGTCTTTGCTAAGGGTCGCCATCTGTTCACCATATATTCTACGTGATTCATCTTTTGATGCTCTAATTGTTCGTTTGGCATTACGTCGTGCTATTCTATAAGCTACATAGTCTTGTTCAGATTTAGTTGTGATCCACTTTTTGAACGCTACCTTCTTTTTGATTATGTTATCTTTAACTACGTTGTTCCATAAGGCTGTTCTTAATCTTTTGTCCTGCCCTAGATCCTAAGATAGCATTACTAAATGACGTTAAGGGCAAAAAGTGCAGGGTAACATGAAGGGCTGTTTATAAGACACATTCTTCTCTTCTTTCTACTCTTCCTCCATTTACTTTAGTAGAGACAAGAACAAGGAGATGATGCACTACTCTAGTAAACGCGCAAGATGCCGAAACACGACCACCCTCGCTTATCGACATGGCATATGGTAATGATTATGACTTTCACTGTGGATGATATTTCTTCCTCTTCTCTTACTAGATCATCTATAAGTTGTCATTTATGCAAACGTATCCGCTACTAAACTTCTTTACTAGTTTCATCGTATATGTTTCTGCTCTCTGGCTTTTATAGTTCTATTTTGGTATTATTTATATTTACTGTTATTATCACCTCTTCTAGTTATTTATTGCTAAGAGCCATTGAATTGGTTAGGTTTCCCTTCTTGAATTCATTATCCATTCAGTTTTCTCCTCATAATCTCTTCATATCAATATTATCCAAGTCTATTTTGACAAGTAGGTCACCTTTAAACTCTTTTCATATAGTCTACTATCCTATCGTCGTCGTCCCTGGTCTAGGGGTTAACGTCTTTCTCCTGTTTCCCGTATGTCCATGTGAGAAACGTAACCTGCGGGGGAATCGGTAGCGGCTTTCACCGCGTTGGTAACTTGCGGGGTATGTGAGCCGGTCGCTCATAAATAAATGGCAAACTACTGAGTGTAATCTTGCGAAGAAATCAACACTCAGCTGCGAGATGCTGATGTTGACAGCGATGTCCTGTAAAGGATATGCGAAGAAAAAAAATGTATCCTATCAGATTGCATGTACAATTTCTCGTTTCCTTACTCAAGGCCAGCGCGGCCTGTAGCAGACTGTACAAACATGTACGGGACAGAGATGGAATAAGCCTGCAAACAAAGCTGACAGTCTACACACAAGTCGTTTAAGCACCACTGCCATATGAGAGTGGACTATTTACCAGCGAGAGGCTAGGACACTAAACTACGCCCGCACAGTCTGCCTTTGGAAGCTACTGAAGTTCAAATGGCAAGACAAGATTCCAGACACGGAAGTCTTAAAAAGAGCGTCCATGCCAAGTATTCTCACTCTACTAAGGAAGAATCAGAATCTCTGGGCTGGTCACCGGACTCGCATGCCAGATCAAAAGCAACCTAAACGATTAATTTTTTCGGTGAGATGCGGGGTGGTAAAACCTCCCAACGCGACCAGAGGAAACTCTTTAAATCAGTGGTTCTCAACCTTTTATGACCCTCCTTTACCATATGTTCAGGACACCATCCCCCCTCCCTTTTGAACTTCATCGCTATAAATCCCCCCCCCCCCCTTCCAACCCTTACACAGTATACATACAAATGGAAACTAAATTTAATAACACATACTAGAACAAGTCTTGACATCTACATAAAACGTGATTTGCGGGTCTACTTACGTTATAAAACGAATTTCATTAGGGTGAGAAGTACAGAACTGTAAAATTTAGAGGGAAAAAAAATAAAAAGTAACTGGTTCTTGTATTAATACGATCTTCAAATAATCTTAATTCCTCCCCTGGAAACCCTAAAATTCTCCCCTGGAGGGAATTCCCTATCGGTTGAGATCAACCGCTTTAAATACACTCTGACGATATCACTCAAAGCTTTTGGAATTCATCTCGACAAATGAGAGACTTCTACCAAAGGCCGAAATTTTGGCGTACACCATTTCACAAAGATGTAGTCACCTGTGAAGCAAAGAGGACTGCAAGAGCTGTGGGGGGGGGAGGGGGTGATGGGGAGGGGAGGAGGAGACTGGATAAAAACAAACAAAACACACCACCGCATGAGATCCTCCTACTGGAACGTCAGGCATTCTTTGCCCATATTGTCAAAGAAAATTTCGAGCCAAAATAGGCCTTGCCAGCCATCTTAGAACTCACGGCTCAAGACTGTCAAGTCTCACTGGATGAAGTGAATGGTATTCATCATATTGATGGACGCACACTACAATTCCTCCTTAGCTGATTGACCGAGGTTAGTTTTTGGTGCATAACCCATCGTCAAGTTTATGTTTATTTTCTCTTTTGAGGTTTTAAATGTTCCTTGTGTTTTTTTTAGAACCCACTGCTTCCCACTCTATTAATGCTTTCTCTGTATGTTTAAAGATAATTATGTTTTATCCTTCAAATGAAGGGGTGGGTATGTGGGGTGCGGAAAGAAGGGGCATTTCCTCCTAAACGACTTGATACCGAACAGTTTCACGCTTATTGAAAAAGTTGGTTTTGCCTTCTCCGTTGCACTTTCTTTCGTGTAATGACAATATGCTAACCCAGGGGTGGGCAAACTACGGCCCGCAGGCCGCATGCAGCCCGGCAACTGATTTATGCGGCCCGCGAGAGCATTTAAAAATAAAAATTTTTACTTCTTTTTAAAGTTATTTTGTTGAATTTTACAGAATTTCATGTACTGTTATGATTGTTTTAACATTTTTGATAAAAGTTCTGTCTAATTATCTATTTTTGTAAACAGTCCTTGACCTTCGTAATGTAATGCTTCTTCTTCTTCGTTCGTTCGCCTTAAATATGTCCATAACTGCAATGTTGCCTCTTCTATGAATTTAACTGTCCTTTTTAGTTCACTCAGCAGTCCATAGAGTTTACCTTCCACTGTCGTCTCTCTAGGCCAGAAGATTTGCCTAGACATGTTGTAATTTGGGCAGTCTTTGAGTATGTGTTCTGCTGTCTGCGACGCCAATCCACATGTGCACATGGCTGATTCACCAATTTGGAATCTTGTATACATGTGGTTGCGTAATCTATTGTGTCCTGTTCTGAGGCCCAGAATAATGACTTGTTCTGGTCTGTCCATACCGTGGTAGTCGTCTTGAACAGGTTTTGGTGGCTTTCTAACTGATTTGATCATTCTTTTCTGTTGGTGGTATATAACGGGCACATCAGTCTGTTCTTCTTTGGCTCCTTCCTTAGCCAATCGATCAGTTCTGGCGTTTCCGGGTACTCCACAGTGGGATGGTATCCACTGTATGGTGACCTTATGCTGACTGCTAATTTCAGAAAGTAGTGTCTTTAGTATTGGCAATTTCCCAGACATCATTTCGTTTTCGTTGAGGTGAGTTTCTTGCAAGCAACATACGCTTACCTTTACTTGGTCCAAGATGTTTTCTAGTTCTTTTGTTTTCTCGGTTTTTGCTGACTCTCTCCACATTCCAGTGCATTAGTTTTAGTCTTTGTTTGGTATGGCCAGGCGCTCTATTCTCAGGTCCACCAGACATCTGAGAAGGACCTCCAGTAGCTGTGGTTGTGCCCTTTTGAGGCAAAGGGCCCGGCACTGCACCTGCCTGGGGGTCCAAAGTAGGGCGAGCACCATAACATTTAGCAGTAGTCGACATATTTCATGACGCGTGATTGCGTGACATCCTGATTTCTGTGGTGCGCCTCCTGGCTGGTTGCCTCTAGTCTTCAGCACCTTTCCTTTGCTAGAGTAGATTGTGGTCTTTCTCGAGTTCAGGTGTGTAGACATGCACACACATATCTGCGCATGCATGTACGTGCATACACATCTAGAGCGTTATGGTTATTTCTCGGCGCCAGTGAATCGCCGCCACCCCTTCTTCTGTTAGTTAAAACAGTTCCGCCACGAGAAGGCCAGGAGTTGGACTTTTGCTGCATATGTGATGAATGCACGAGTCATTGGGTTATTTATGCAAGGTTGGGCGCTAATCCCAACACCGCTCCGACTACAGACAGCAACATTTTGAACCATGTAATGCTAAAATGCGAATTTATCGCTTTTCGTATAAAGAAATATTTATAGACATGTAAAAGTTTAATAAGGATAATATTATGAAAAAACCGATATTTCTCCGGTGAATAAAATGATTTACTTTGCAAGAAAATATTAAATTTAAAAGATTTTTTTCTGTTATAAATTATTTCCACATTTACAATGTTCAAATTAATTTATTTGTTGGAGTAGTCTTGATGTATTTCTGAAATTTAGTCTGAGTTTACTACTTGTTTTTCGAATATTTTATTTTCACACACAGCCGGAAGTAGGTTTTGTTTCATTTCCGTCTTAAAGTTTTGAACAATTCAAACTGTTCGAATTTTATTAAAACAATGAGTGACAATAACTAACGTAAGATTGTAGATAAATGCCGTGTTTTTAATGATGAATGGACAACTAAGTACTGATTTATAAAAGTGGGTAGCAAATCAGTTTGCTTGTTGTGTCGTGAGTTAGTGGCTGTCTTCAAGGAATACAATTTAAAAAGACATTATCAAACCAATCATTCCGATTTCGGATACAATTTAACAACCGAAGTGAGGGAAAGGAAATGCCTGGAGTTGTTGAAAAATTTGGAGAAACAGCAATCTGTTTTCATTAAACAGTGTTCAATTCAAGATGCTGCAACTGAAGATGTCGTGTGCTGTCACACATAATTGTAAAATAGAACAATACATTTTCTGATGGCGAGTTCATCAAGGAATGTTTGCTAGATGCAGCAAACATTATGTGTCCAGAACAAACAAAAACATATTTGAAAACATTACTTTATCAAGGAGAACTGTGGTCAGACTTTTGACACGATAAGTGACAATTTGATGCATACACTTCAAGATGCAAGTAAACAATTTTTGTGGTACTCTCTTGCATTGGATGAGAGTACCGATGTACATGATACTGCCTAATTATTGATATTTATACGTGAAATAAACACATTTTTCAAACTCACTGAAGTGTTACTGAGTGTTCAGTCACTCAAAGACACAACCACAGGCGATGATATATGCAATGCTGTTACTAACTGTACTGAAAGAACTAGGTTAGATTGGAACAAGATGGCAAGTGTTACAACTGACGGAGCTCGTGCTTTGACTGGAAAAAATGTAGGTCTGGTAAAATTGATAAGTGATAAGATTAAAGCAGAATATCAAGACCACACATTATTACCACTTCATTGTGTGATTAATCAAGAAAGTCTGTGTAAAACTGTTTTGAATATCAAGAATGTTGTTGACCCAGTTGTCAGTGTCATCAGCCTCATCAGATCAAAAGGACTTAATCACAGACAGTTCAAGGCATTACTTGATGATTTGAAAAAATGAACATTCTGATGTCCTGTACTACACCATTGTTCGATGGCTGAGTCTCGGCAAGGTATTGAGGCGAGTGTGGGAACTCAGAGAAGAAATGGTGATGTTCCTAGAGATGAAGGGCATTGAATGTGACTTTAATACTAATATTGTCAATAAAGAGTGGAAGTTAGACTTTATGTTTGCCATTGAAATTGTGGAAAACCTAAATGAACTGAATGTCAAAATTCAGGGCAATGGTGTGCTTGCACATGAATTGTATGTACTTGTAAAATCATTTCAGGCAAAACTCTCACTGTTCTCCAGACAAGCAAGTGAAAAAAATATTTTGTCACTTCTCTTTGCTGAAACAAGAAACCATTTCTGGTGAAGTGACTGAAAAGTACAAAGCCCAATTAGATGCATTGATTGAAGAATTTGGATGGAGATTCCAAGATTTCAAGAACTTACAGCCACAGTTCAATATTCTCAGTTCCCCTTTTAGTGCAGAAGCTGATACAGCCACAGAGGACATACAGTAGGAGCTGCTTGACTTACAAGCAGATCATGACCTGAAAGAGAAATTCAAGTCAGATGGTTTGCTGGATTTCCATGGATCTTTATCACAAGAATCATTTTCAACTTGAAAAACTTTGCAGCTAAACTGTTATCATTGTTTGGATCAACATACATTTGCGCCCAAGCATTCTCTTGCTTGAAGATCAACAAATCTATGAATATATCTTTATTGTCGGACTGCAACGTGCATGCTGTCATAGGAATTTCAACAAGTAAACTTGCTCCAGATTTCAAGAATATTGTCAAAATGTGCAAGCAATTACATACATCTCATTAGAAGTCAACAATTATAGTGACAATATAGTCGGTTTGTGTCTAAATTAAAGCCATTGATAGATAATACAGAATATTTGTTATAATAACAAGTTGTAAAATATTGTTAACAAATTAGTAAACGTTTTTGTCCATATTGTCAAATATAATGTAAAAGTGTATAAGTAAAATACAATTGCAATACTTAGTTATTTATACTGCTTAATAACCTATAAATAATTAATAATTACTGATTGTGATAAAGTTGTTGTAAACGAAATGGACATTATATGCGGCCCTACGCAAAAACAGTTTGCCCACTCCTGTGCTAACCTCATAATATTGTATTTCTGTTATCATATGTGCCGTCTTTCGTAATCCATACATATTATTAACATTTCAGGTGATTATTACGGGTGAAATGGTGTTGTTCAGCGATCCAAACTACTTGTGGTTTTTCCGCATTCCGTTATAGCACTTCTAGATGCGCTCTCTTCATTATTCGTCGGCTGTTGTTTTTTAATGTGACTTGGTCCTTGTTGATTCTTCTACTAGACGGGGTACCCTACCATAAGAGCAGCCAATCTTAGTCGCCTCTTACAAAATACACGATAGGTGTTACTGATCTTTGCATAGACAGGCGAATACAATGAAAACACAAATGTTCTTTTACATTATCACATACGAATAAGTAAAAGTATTGACATCATCGACCCCTTTTAAACGTTACATTGCTTAGTGGATATATGTTGCCACGTTTCATACTATATGCACTGAGTGTCTAATGTATTTGGTGTTATTGTCACGCCGGTCGGCTTTACTACGCAGACAGTTTCATCATTATTAATTTAAGACGTGTCAAACTGAAAGCCAAGGTAAAAGAAAACAGATCTTCACATTGGAAGGGATTTGAACACACGATAACTGACCCGGGAGCCACGTCTACTAGCCAACTGCCATGCCTCATCACGCAGGACATAACATGGGTTATAATTATGTCGATACCATACGTTATTGACTGTATGACATACCAGGTGAGTCACTCAACAGAAGGCTAGAAATTCATTCTTGTATTGCTTGTTAAAGACAACATGTAATTTACAGATGTATCGGCATTACGTTGTTAGTTGGGTATTTTCAAATGAATCACCATGCATAACACAAAGACGCCATACGCCAGATGGAAAGCATTAAACAATGGCAGTAAAGCGGAGGTCAGCTTGTGTGAGTGTATACATAAGGGTCGGTGTGACGTGTGTGTTTGTTGGCGTATGTAGGTAGTGTGTCAGTTTTATGCAAATATTAACTTATGTTAATATGCGAATCAGTACACTTAAAAAACCTCAAAGACGAGGCAGTGAGGGAAAATTATGAAAAAGAGCTAACTGACATCTTTGTAAAATTATCTATAGAAAGAAAGACAGTGGAAAAAGAATGGGAGATGTTCAAATCAAGCATTTTAAATACTACAAAGATAACACGTGGAACCACGAAAAAAACGCAAAACACGGATAAAGAAAATAACAAATTGGTGGAACGCAGAAGTAAAGAAAGCTGTAAAAGACAAAAAAAGAATACTATAAAAAGTGGTCGAAGAGCAAACAGGAATGCGATTACATAGAACATAGAATAGCGAGAAGACATGTTAATAGAATAGTACAGAGGGAAACACACAAAAAGACGGGGGGGGGGGGGAATATCGAGAAACTATAAATAAAAACTACAAGGAGGCAACTACAAAACTTCTATAAAAAGATAAGTGCAATGAGAACCAGAGGAGATCCCTTTGACCCAATTGAAATAATTAACAACGAAAATGGAGAGCCAATAAGTGAACAAAACAAATCCTAATAAGATGGAAACAGTACTTCGAACAACTTCTCAACATCCCATCAGATGTCACAGGAATTCAAGAAACCAACACAGATGCTACCGAAGAACTAGAACCAGACATACTGAAAGAAGAAATTATAGAATCCATCAGATAAACCCCATTGAACAAATCATCAGGACACGATGAAATATCAAACGAACTAATTAAAGCAGCAAGAGAAGTAGGAACAGCATGGCTACATAGACTATTCAACTACGTTTGGGTAGAACAACAGACATCAGGAGATTGGGGAAACGCCATAATTATTCCAATTTAAAAACAAAAAACCAAAGGCAGCAAAAGAGACTGCACACAATACATATGCATTTCACTGTTGAGTCATACTGGGAAGATATTTTGCGAAATTTTTGAAAAAAGATTCAGAACTACTATAGAACCCCAGCTAATCGAAAAAACTTGGATTTAAGAAAACCAAAGGATGCACAAATTCCATTTTTGCTCTTAGACAACTTATAGAATAATCAATCGAATTCAATGAAACACTCTACTTAGCCTTTGTCGACCAAGAAAAGACATTTGATAGAGTAGATAGAAACAAGATGTGGGAAATCTTTAAACAATATGCAGTTAGTACACATCTTATGAACATATGTAGAAGCTTATACAACAACAGTGAATGCTTAGTGAGAGCGTCTGGAGGACACTCAGAACCCTTCACCATAAGATCCGGAGTACGTCTCTTGTTTATAACATATATAGACAACATATGAAAAGAATCCAGCCAAACTGAGACCTCAAGAACACCGTATGACAAGAACACAGAAGAAGAACCATCTGCAAATCTAACCATTAGAGAACTCCTTTTTGCGGACGACCAAGCACTAATAGCAAAATCAGAAGCTGAATTACAGGACCACATGAGTAGTCTAAACGAAATGTGTAGGGAACATAACATGAAAATTGGCACAAGTAAAACAGATGTATTGACTATAACTAAAGAAGAAAAAGAAACAACGATTCACCTAAACGAACATCCATTGAAACAAGTAAAGAGTTTCAAGTACCTAGGAAGTATAATATCATCAAATGGTAAATCAGAAGACGAGATCGAAAATAGATGCAATAAAGCAAACCAACTCATTGAACACATGGTATCAATACTAAAGAACAAACATGTATCAATAAATACTAAGAAAGCACTTTACAACACAATCTTCCTACCAACTCTATGTTACCATTGCCAAACCTGGACAATGACAGAAAAGGAGAAAAGAAAAATCACAAGAACAGAAATGAGATTACTGAGAAGAATACTCAATGTATCAAGAAGAGATAGGATCAGACATGAAGAAATCAGGACTAAAGTGGGGGTTATAGCTGCGCTAGATTTTATTAGATGACAGCAAGTCAGATGGTTTGGCCATGCAAGTAGGTTACCAACTAACAGTATACCACAACAAGCAATGATGTACAGACCAAAGGGAAACAGAGGAAGAGGCCCACCACGTAAAGGATGGACGCAGGTAATAACAGAGTCCATGGGAATATCGATACGTCAAGCCCATAAGCGGGCACTATCCTGCTGTTTGTACTTCACTTCGACACCGCAAGGTACAAGAGGAACACGATGAAATGAGATGAGAGATTAACTTATGTTGTTGGTTGCATTTGTTTTTACAGCCTCTCTCTCTCTCTCTCTCTCTCTCTCTCTCTCTCTCTCTCTCTCCACACACACAAACACACACACACACACACACACACATATATATATATATATATATATATATATATATATATATATATATATATATATATATATATATATTTATGATTACATGGTAGTAACTAGGATCACTTGCACAAATAATTCGATTAGCTAGAAGAGAAAGCTCGCTCAAGTTTATTTTACACAATGGAATACATCCATCGTAGGATACAAGGATGTAGCACGCCCACAACCCAATTGACCCGGGTAAATGACTCAGGCCTAAACTTCTGGGATACGTATAATATTTCTGACTACCACTGGACAAAAGACAGCGAACGACTTAAAGACACATGGGGACGGGAGATAAAGCCATGCATTGGATAATGTGGGATCGACATGGATGCAGAAGCTTGGAAAAGGTAAAGATAGGACGACATGGGGAGAGTTTATTGATGGCAAATGATGCAGTGGGAGATAACGGTTAAAAAAACATACGAAGACAGTGGACGGGCAGAAAAACCAACAGAGTTCGTCAGCAGATTGCAAACAATTACATCCGAATTCGGTTGGAAATGAAACTAGTAAGTCGCATCAATCCGTTCCGGACGACATATTAGCTAGTAACATTCCTGTCACAATAAATCTTGGCGGTCGATCGATGATAGAAAGTCGCGCCAAACGTCTACAAACAGTCGGCATTTCTTTAATATGTTGTTGATCGAAGAGGGACTATAGCGCCATACGTCTGCAAGGCGGCAGCCATCCTTTGAAGTTGGAGACACTCTGTCTGGATGTAAGGCGGCCACATCTTTTGTTGTGGGGACAAGAATTCTCTAGATTACAGTCGGCAAGTGCCGGGAGAGGTCCCCAGATGAAAGCGGAATAGACGGCCGGTTGTTTCCACCCAGTCTAAACAGGAGAGAGAAACAATAGATTCTAGACGGTCTAGTGTCTAGACAGTTTTGTGACGTCACTCAGACCCAGTATTAAACCAGTTGAGGTAAATAAATTTGGGGTAGGCGACCAAAAGTTGTGAAGCGCTACGGGCGTGTGCAATATTCCTAGTTGTTTATAGAGAGACTATAGTGTCTATTGTTGATGTATATCTGCGGACATCTATCCAGTGTGTGATTTCATAGTCTCCATCTGCAACAGGAATAATTATATGGTATTCTATTAAACATATCTGACTTATATTATTCTTAGGAATAGAATGCAGTACTGTGCGGTGATAGAAAGTATTATAAGAGCGTCGGCAACAGTAGCCTATCGCTTAGCTTAAACTAGCTGGTGTGAGATATCATTTAACTAAGTGAGTTAAGGACAATGTAGTGTTATGATAATTAGGGAGATTGAGGATAGTTGGGGAGGGGGAATGAAGGTAATGTGAAATGGTAGGATCTTCCAGTAGGGCATCTGCTGGGTTTCTACCCTTTTCCTTTAGTCTTTCCTTGTATTATCATGACTCAGACCGAAATGAGCTCCTCGGCCTTATGACAGAGTTTGGTTCAGTGTTATTTTTTCTGAGTGCGGCCAGTGGCCTACACTCACCTAATAAAGGTCGGAATCGGGTTGCTCTCACAAGGTGTGATTTTTCTTCAACAGGTTCCACTCGATTGTTCCACGTTATTCTACCAAAAAGCTAGCAACAAAGTCATAGAAATTCATAACTCGAGTATTGAAGGCAGAATTTACTGAGAGGGTTTTGCACTGGGCCCATAACCCAGATGGTCTGCAAGAACCTGGCCTCTGCTGAGTAGGAAACTATTATTATATAAAGGTGTTTATTACGTGATAGTTTACATCACATTAAATTCAGGACACTGAAAATAACACCTGTACCAGGAACACTAGTATATATGAATACCTGGAACAGTAACATTGTGTGGTAACATTGGGGAATTTATACAACAAGTGAAATACTAACATTTAGATTTTCCAAAATGACAGTAACAATAATTTATAGGGTTCTCTGATCACCGAACTTTTACGCACAGAGTAGTACACTGTGTGTTGGCTTGATGTTCAATATTGGACTGTTTCCAATATTGAGGACCAAGCATCCTGATTGCCCACGAGCTATCTGAGGAAGTCGACACTTGGCCTGAGAGACACATCATCTGGGTGTGGTTTTCTGTCCATGATATAGTGTTGTGGTGTGGCCAGTACGATGATGAAGCAGACTGTGCTCCTTGGCTCTTGGGTCTGATTCTGCATACACACTAGATTATACGACAGACATTCTACTCATACACTTTGCACATACATGACACTATCTTTATCAGGTCAGAGTAACAAATAAAATGGCCACCAATACTGTTGACAAATCTACATAAGTTGTCACCATTATTACATTGAAATCGCAAGACAGCGACCATGCAGACAAACAGCATGCAAACAAAAGAACCCAAACAATTAACTTAACACAGAAACCACATACCCTACTCCCACATATAGACAAACCGGCTTATCGCAAACACAGTAACAGAGAACGAATATCCCCAACACTTAACAGAAGAGAAACAATTGACAAGATCAAAACAGATTTAGAATCTACCACAAATTGAAGAACCTGCATTTGAAGAAATCTTATATGTAATCACATGACTTAAAAACAATAAGGCAACTGAGGCTGTTGAAATTGCTGCTGAATTTATAAAGACTGGTGGCCATGCATTTCATCTAAAGTTATACGAAATAATAATAAGAATCTGGAGGACTGAAAAATTACCCCATGACTGGAAATAGTCATTATTGATAACTTTCTCTAAGAAAGGAGACAAGTTCCTGTGTAAAAATTATAGAGGAATATCACTACTGTCCATAAGCTATAAGATACTATCCGCAGTATTACTAAATAGACTAAAACCATATTCAGAATACATAATAGGTGACTACCAGGCGGGATTTAGACAAAACAGATCAACAATAGATCAGATATTTATCTTACGACAAATATCCGAGAAAAATTGGGAATATAAAAGAGATCTAATAACATGTTTGTGGATTTAAAAAAGGCTTATGATAGTGTCCATAGGAATAGTCTATGGAATGCTATGCAGGAATTTGGAATACCAAGGAAGTTAATCAACATGACCAGACTATGCATGGAAGATACTTATAATATAGTAACATATAAAGGCAGGAAATCAGACCCCTTCCAAATAACATCTGGCTTGAAACAGGGTGATGCACTATCGCCGCTACTCTTCATTCTGGCTCTAGAGAAAGTTGTAAGGAAGATAAAGGAGGAATGTGATATTGGAGGAACATCCAAGCTGCTTGGTTATGCAGATGATATAGATATTATAGGGCAAAGTGAACAAAAGACATTGGAAATATTGACTCACTTAAAGGAAAAAGCCCAACAGATGGGGATGGTTATCAACCAAGATAAGAGAGAATATATGGTAATTTCAAGAGAAGGAATGGCTAAAAACTATGGCCACATACATATAGAAAATATGACCTTTAAGAGAACGGAAACATACAATTACCTGGGTGCAATCTTTAACTGCTCTAACGTCATAAGGGAAGAAATACAAACTAGAATCAATTCTGGAAATAAGATATACTATGCACTACAACATCTACTAAAATCAAAGGCGCTATCTCGCAACACCAAGATCACAATATACAAAACACTGATCAGACCAGTTGTGCTGTATGGCTCGGAAACCTGGAGTACAACGAAAGGAGACGAAGCCTTGCTACAACCCTTTGAGAACAAAGTTTTAAGACGCATCTTTGGACCCTTTAGGGATACACAAAGTGGAGAGTGGAAAAGAAGAAGTAACAAAGACATGTATGATCTGTTTAAGTCCCCGATAATCACTGGTATCATGAAGGCTAATAGACTACAATGGCTTTGACATATAGAAAGAATGGAAGATAATAGGGAAACAAAACTCGCTTACACTCAGGAAATAACTGACCGTAGACCCCGAGGTAGACCAAGAAGACAGTGGAAAGATAATATATATATACAGACCTACAAGCACTTGGAATCAACGACTGGCAAGAGAAGGTCAACCAGAGAGACGAATGGAGACGGATTGTATCTGCAGAAAAGAACCTCAATGGCTCGGAACGCTGAAGAAGAAGAAGAATAGTGGTTTTGTCTGTATGCTTTTGCAATGTTGAGATATAAGTTGTGATTTTCACTTTTCAATTGGGTTGAGGCTATTACGATTTCTATACCAGTCTGTGTTGTGGATAGCAATACTGTATCATCCGGTTTTTCGGACTTCCGGTTTCAAGATGGCGACGGACGGTCGTGTTGTTTTGTGTTCGTTAACTTTTCCGCGTAGGGGATGGATTTATTCATCTCTTGCGTGTAATTGGTGTGCCAGGATGTAAAACCAGGAGTTTCTACTCAAGATCTGCGCGGGTGCTACGGAGTTCGTGCATCGAGCGAAGCCATCCTTGAGTGAATTTTCAGCAGCGTGTGTGGTTATCAGCAGTCTGTGTTTACGTTTTTTCAACATGGCGGAACAACGTGTGTTTTCCGAGCTGTCAACAGTCAACATAACGAAGCGGCGTGGTAGCCGCGCAGGGACAAAGAAGCAAGGTAAGCGCGGGGGTTTGAGACGTTTTAGACTCAAGTGTCACCGTCTGGGACTCAGGAACATTCGTATTCTATATTGGAACTGTGCCAGTGTAAAACAACGGGGCTCTATTTTAGAAACCCTAGTTTACAGGAACGACATTGTAGCACTCCAGGAGACGGACTGGGCGATCAGCTACTCCGAATTGCCGGCTTCAAATGTTTCTACAACAGACGACATCTGGGAAAGGCGATTCTCGTTCGCGACAGCATGGTGGCGTCAGAGCTAGACATGTCCAGTTGGGACAGTGACGATATACAAATACAGGCGTTGAGAGTTCATTCCAGTATACCATTCGTGTTGGTTAATGTTTATGCCCGCAATGCGAGTGTGGACGCCCAGAAGTGGCAGTGCTTAAGTGGCATATTAGGCCATGAGAGAAATGTTATTTTCTGTGGTGACTTCAACGCTAAAGGCAGATCATGGGGAAACACTTCCTCCAATACACAAGGGGAGGAGCTCGAGACTGCACTGGAAACCATCGACCTGGTTTGTATCAACAGTGGCTATGTCACCAGGACAGCAAGCCGTCCAGGCGATGAGGACAGTGCTATTGATCTGGCGCTAGTTTCACCTTCACTCACTACAGTGTGTAGATGGGGTGTCCTAGGACACCATGGCAGCGACCACCACCCTCGCAGCATATTGGTGGAGAAAGGCAGAACCAGGCAGCACAAGCTAAAGGTAAAGACGTTCCAGTATGACAGTACAGGGCAAGATGTGGTGAGTAAAATAAGACGTGACAAGCGCAGAACGTTTCAGGGCAGGAAAAAAAGCCGGGAGCAGCCACCGTGGTGGAGTTTCGAGGTGGAGAAGGCTTGGGTGGATAAGCGTAGTGCTGTAAGGAGATGGCAAAATGCCAAGAAGAACAGAGCTGGTCATCCTAGTCCCTGCTTGCACTTAGAAAGAGAGATGCACACAAAAGTAAGCTATTTCAAAACACTGGTCAAGGTGGGTAAAAACGAAAAATGGGCAGAGGTGTGTCAAAGAGTAGGCACAGACAAGTCACTGAAATTGTTCTGGCGACTACATAAAAGCATGAGTGGTGTAGTCAAGAATAAGAGCATTTCTGACTTCCAAGGTGCTGACCTCATCTGGCAGAGGACTGACGAGGACAAGGGCAAAGCCCTCTTTGAACGCTACCTTGAGCAGAGCAACCAGACAGACATGGGAGGCCGGAATCTGGCCAAGGAGGTCACCTCAGACAGATGCAATGCCCAGAACACTTCGGATGAAGACACAGTGACAGTGAAAGAAATCAAGGCTGTGCTTCGACGATCAAAAAACAGTGCTCCAGGTCCTGATGGCATAAGATACGACGACATAAATAGGTGTACCGACAATGAGCTAGAGAAACTAGCAGACATGTACAACAACAGTATAGGGAGTGCTAGCATCAAGGAGGAATGGTTACACAGCTAACTGATTCCCTTGCCGAAGCCTGACAAAGACCACAAAAAAATTCAGGGATATCGAATTATAACCATGCAGAATACAATAGGCAAGCTGCTGGAGAAGGTAATTGCCAGGAAAATATCAAGCCAACTAGAGAGGCAAGGTGTTTTCCCACCTACCCTGGGTGGGTACCGTCCAAAAAGAGAAACCTGGACCAATGCAGCAGTCTTTGCCCATGATGTCTATGAAGGTTTCCACTCAGGCACTGAAACTGTTGCTGCAGCGATTGATCTTGAGGACGCATACAACAGAGTACCACTGGATTTTTTAATGTTTCAGCTTCTTGAACTAAACGTAAGTCCATTCCTCCTTAGTTGGATCGCTGCAGCCCTCTTCCAACGGAAAGTAGTTTTTAGATGTGGCAGTTGGACTTCGGAACCAACAACAATATATCCTGGCCTACCACAGGGATCACCATTATCTTCGGCACTGTTCAACGCCTACACAGTGAGAATCACCAGTGAGCAGATCACTGGACCAGGCAGGACATTGTCATATGCCGATGATGTTTTAGTGTATCGTCAGGGTAAGGATAGAGAGGAGGTTGCTGTGGAACTACAAACCGAACTCAATCGCATAAGTACTTGGTGTGATGAAGCTGGGGCAATGGTCAACCCAACAAAGGCAACAGTGACTTGGTTCTCGTTGAATAATCATATTGTCAACAACCCAACACCAACTGTAATGCTGTGTTCAGAGACGGTGGAAAGAACGCAGGCAATGAATTACCTGGGGATACGGTTTGATCGAAGCCTTGCTTATAATGTGCACATAGACCAGGTGATAACAAAGGCCAAGCGGGGTTTGGCAGCGATGCGGGTGATGGCGGCAGCAAACTGTGAGCAGCGCCATCTATGTCTTCTGTACGAGGGGCTGGTCATGTCTGTTTTGGAGTATGCAATGGCAATCCTGACTGTCAGCCATAAGCAGATAGAAAGGATGGAAAGGATACAGAATGAAGCTATGCGCATTATTCTTGGATGTACAAGAGATACAGCATGCAGGGCGGTGCGCTACCTTCTTGATTTTCCAACCATTGAAGAGAGAATGCAAGTTTGCAGGGCACGCGCCTACCTCAGAATTAACGCAAACACACAGCATCCACTGCATAGTGAAATTAGGAAGGTGAAGGGCAGCAGGTTAAAAAGAGGACGGTCATGGATGGGTCAAGCCGAAGACATTCTTCAACAGGTGTGTTCACTGGAGGACTTAGAACCTGGCGAGGAGTGGGTGCAAGTGCCAACAGACTTCTGCACATCCTTTTCAGTTTGCATCCAACTAGATAGAAAATGCAGACAAGAAAATCCGGCTGCTGTGGAGGCTGAAGTACAAGCGTTGATTTTCGAGAATTCGCTAGACAGTGACGCGGTCATCTACACAGATGGGTCGGTCGTCCGACATGTGAGAAGCTCATGGGCCTTTACAGCTCGGGCCGGAGGGAGAATTGTGAAGGAGGACTCTGGTGCTTTCACTGAAACCACAAGTAGCCTGACCATGGAAGTCATGGCAGTAAGTAAAGCAATAACATGGCTCGAGACACAGACATTCACTAGGGCTTGTTTCCTTAGCGACTCAATGAGCATGATCAAGAGGATAGAGGAGGGGTCGATCCGAAGAGAATGGTTGCTGCCTCTGGAGCGGTCTCGGCTGGCAAATATTAGTTTCATCTTCGTGCCAGGGCATGCGGGAGTACAAGGAAATGAGCGGGCTGACAAGCTCGCAGGTGAGGCTACTGTGGAGGGCGGACGCGCCATGGACCAGGCTGACATTCTGAATGCTCTACGAGAAGTGAGACTTTTGCAAGAACCAAGTGATGACTGTGAATCTACAACAATGGCCAGACTGCGAGAGCAGCAAATTAAAAGAGGGGTGGCCAAACAAGAACACTACGCAGGAAGCCAAAGAAGATTAATAAACCAACACAGAACTGGCGTCGTTAGCCGCTACACGTTGCGGGATTTGCTGAGGAGGGGATCCGAGCACTTATGGACTGAATGGTCCGATGTGCAACGAGGATGATCTGTCAACTAACTAACTAACTAACTAACTGTATCATCAGCGTACCGAATCTCTGGTATGTCATGAAAACCGATTCCCCATGACCACGACTATTGGGTCAAATTATGCAAGTATATTCAAAATGCAAGTGATAAGGGAAACTTCGGAGGCATGTATGAAGGAATATAATAGGCTTGTGTCCCAACAATTCAAAGAAGTGTACCACTGAAACCCTTGATTGGAGGAATCAAGCGAGACCAAACTAGCGGATGATGCCTTCAACGCCATAGAGGCCCTGCCAACTCTTGACCACATTGACACACTTCCCACCACAACAGAAGTTAAGAGTGCTATAAATGAACATGCTTCTGGCAAGGCTGCAGGTAAGGATCTAATTCCAATAGAGTGGCCAAGACACACTAACCCTAAAGCTTCACCAGCTCATAGAGCTATGCTGGCAAGAAGGAAAAGTCAAACAATATGTCAAAGATACAAACATTATAATAGTGTACAACAGGAGTGGCCAACCGTTTCAGTAGGCGGGCCAAATTTCAGAAATAATATTTCCTGCGGGGCCACGTTCCTAATTTATTTATTTATTTATTTTTTTTTTTTGGGGGGGGGGGGGGGGGAGGGGGTGGTGAAATTAAAGTAAACAAGCATGCGTGCTACAGCTTCGACCACATAGTCACTTCTTAGTGGGTGAGATCGTGGTCAAACGCTTGCCTGGTTTAATGTAACCCCCCCCCCTCCCCCCGCCTCCAAAAAAAAAGAGAAAAAGAAATAGGTATATTTATTTATTTATTTATTTAAAGAAAATAAAACATAACTGAGAATCAAACATATTTATTAGACAATTTTAAAATATTTAAAAGTGAGACATCTGACTTTGATTTGCAGAACTAACTGCATCAAAATTGATCTCGACTGATTTTTTCGCAACAAGCAAACAGTTTTCCAAATGAACATCAGTAATTCGTGTTCTCACTTGTGATTTGAAGTGCTTCATGCGACTAAAAAGCTGTTCACACGCGCAAGTGTTTCCAAATAGCGAATCTATCGACAGAGCATGTTTTTAAAACGCAGGATATTTACCCTTGTCCAAATACGTCTTATAGAACTCTTCCAAACCAACTTGATGGAATTTCTCCTTTAATTGTGTATCACAAAACATATCACAATGTTCCATTTGTAATCTTCCTAGTAATAAATTCATTAAATGTCGTTGCAAATGCACACACAAAAAAGCACACGATGTTTTTAAAACTCCTGAAATCGGTTTTCAATTTCGAGGTTTAAGTCGGATATCAAAGAAGCGTATGTATCTACCACCTACTGTGTGACATCTGGATGCAAAGACAATGTAGGAATGTGTGTAAATGTTTTGTCCTCAACTGTTGTTCCCAAAGACCAAGTTTCATTTGAAATACATAAATATGATCAGACATCATATTAATTAATTGATCTTTCCCTTGCAGACGAGCCTTAACGTCATTTAGGTGGCTAGTTTTATCGACCTGAAATGCAAAGTCGCAAACTCACTCTTTGTCTTTAAACTCTGGGATACTTTTTGAATTGCTTGCAAAGAATGATTGTATTACTTGTTGCAAATCAAATACTCTTTTCAACATTTTGGCACCGGTCAGCCATCTTACTTCTGCATAAAATGTAACGTCATTATAATCTGAGTCTAGAGACTTTAGAAATTATTGAAACTGACAGTGATTCAACTCGTTCGACTTAATGAAGATCACTATTTTGACGACCACTTTCATGACATGTCCATTTTGCGGGACTTCGAACATAAAATCTCATGATGAATAATGCAATGAAAATTTAGCATGAAGTATTACCGACTTTGGAGGCCTCATTTTCAATCAATTTTACTAAACCTTCGTGTTTCCCAACCATTGCTGGAACACCATCCGTTGTTAAGCCCGATAAGTTGTTAAAATGTAACGTGAAGCGATTTAATGTCGTTGTAACTGCCTCTAACAAATCTCGTGACGTAGTAGTGTCCTTAAATGGATACACTGCCGTTAATTGTTCTGTCTGTTTAAAATGATCATCAACACCCCTGATAAAAATGTCAATTTTGGCAGTATCTGCCATATATGTCCTTTCACCCAATGCTAGAGCAAAAAATATAAACTCAGATGCTCGACGTTTCCAATTATCTTCAATATGTTTTACAATGTCGTCCCACGTTTAGTAATAATCTGACGAGAAAGTCTTATTTTTGATAAATCCTTCTTCTTTTGTGGAAACAGAATTTCAACGACGCTCTCCAAAACATCCTTAACCATTTCACCAACTGAATATGGCTTCGATATTTTTGCTAGTATCATGGCTACTGCATAACTAGCTTGTACGTAGCATATTGACTCTGAACCCGCTCTAGTAAATATCTATTGTTGTGCAGAAATGCTTTAGTCATTTACTTGGTCTTGTGAAATTGCCCTCTGTACTTATCAAACTTATTTGCATGTGTAGTTTCGTAGTGCTGTTTGATGTTATACTCTTTCAAAACAGAAACAGATTCGTTGCATATCAAGCATATGGGCTTTGTTTTAATTTCCACGAAAAAAATAGTTTATAGTCCATCTGTCTTGAAAACTTCTTAATTATTCTGTGATTTATCTCTTCTTTGGTCCAACGTCTTTACTAGTTGAAGCCATCGTAGATCTTCGTTTTTTACTGGAAAAAAAAACACCGCGGGTAATACTAATTAATAATAATTAATTAATTTAAATTACATGAATAAAACGTTTCAAAGTTGACTTTCCTATAGAATCGATATGGTAGACAGGGTACTTAGTTAAAGTAGTTTGAACTCTTATTATAAATACGATAAATATGTATTTTAACGTCGATCGCAAATTTCTCCAGACGCAATGGCGATAATAGAACAAAACTACAGAATAACACGGAACTATGTCAAGCTGCACTGCAAGTAGTTATCAATATGGGCCAGATAGCGGTGCGAGCTTCCCGAAGACCACAGAACATATATATCAGAAATTGAAGTTTCAATTAAATTTTATCAACACATCTTCGGACAAACACCTAAGTAACCTTGTGTTTCACATAGCGGGATATTTCAAATAGCTAAAATCTATGAGTTTTCCACGGGAAAAAAATAGAGGAGCGGCTGGCCGAGAGGCTAGAACGCCGGACTCTCATTCGGGAGGCCCGGGTTCGATCCCTCGGTAAGGTGTCGGATTTTTGTCTGTCGGGGGCAAAAAGAAAATCCTAACCTGCACAGTTCGCGGCGACTGCACTAGCCAGGCGGCCTTTATTCCTCAGGCTCAAAGACCCCTCTGCCATACACCGCAAAGTACTATATTGGCAGTAAATGACAGTTTTGACAGTTTATGAATTTTCCTGAAAATACGGGATATTTAAAATAGCTCAAAACCAATGAATTTTTCCAAAAATGCGAGATATTGCACATTTCTCTTATCTATAATTTAAAAGTATATGATACAAACTTGTAGAATGGGCAAAAGTACAAGAAACGGTTGTAGGAAACACCTGGTTTAAACAAAATCTTAGAAGATTATGGACATGGAGGAGTATAGACAGCAGGATTAAAAACCAGATAGATTAAATCCTGATTAGCAAAAGGTTTCGAAATGCGTTAACAGTCGTAAAAACAGTTCCAAATGCAAACTGTTACAGTGATCACAGATTAATTACAGGCACATTGAGGGTAAAGTTAAAGAAAGTCAAGTATACAGCAGGAAACCCTAAATATGACTTGTGCAATTTGAAAACTGACAAAGAAATACAAGATAATGTTAACATAGAAGTAAAGAACAAATTTTATTTATTGTCTGTTCTAGAGAACCTATTTCAAGATGTAGATGATCAATGGGAAATGCTGAAGAATTCAATCAGTTATGCAGCAGAAAAAACTATTCCAAAAGTAAAGAAAGTGGGCGGTAAGACATGGATGGCTGAAAACACTTTACAACTATTGGAAACTAGAAGACAGAACAAAAAAAATCCTGCCAAATATGAAGAAACGTCAGAACCTTATCTAAGGAGGCAAAAGAAACATGTCTTGAGAAAAATTGCAGAGAAATTGAAAAACAACACAACAGTAAAAATGCGAAGCTAATGCAGAAAAGAATTCAGGAACTTACTAATCAAATAACACGTACATCAGCAGGCTGCCTAAAGACAACAACAACAACAACAACAAAATTTTATTTTGAAAGGGTTAAGAATTGGGCACGCAGGTCCGTCTAACATTATGCCCTTTTATCACTCTCTTTCATACATTATACCATTCACATATCATTCAAGGCTAACTGAAAAAGCAACAATATAAAAGGTATGAATTATAAAGGCATTTGGAAAATGAAAAATCAATACTACACGACTCAGTAATAGTAATAACTGGTGTGGTACTTGTTATTAGCTATGTGGAATATACTGGCCTACCAAAAGGGGACTGGCTGTTATACTAGGGTTTTATTATTATTATTATTACTTCTATTATTAAGGGGGAAGGTAATCCGTACTGAGATAGTGTTCAAATAATTTGCGATTATATGTATAGGGATTGGTGATGTCTTTTATTTCATATGGAAGATTGTTCCACAACTGAGCTGCAGAGTACGTTAAGCTTGTTTTGTATAAGTCTATCCTAGGCTTCCGAATGTGTAATATATTTAATCGTTTACTGTGTCTAGCATTATATTCAAACAATGGCCAAAGTTAATTTGAGGCATTCCGATGTAGGATTTTATGAATTAGTTTGGCCTTATTGAAAATCAGACGTTTGCAGAGTGTTAGTAACTGAAAGCGTTTATGCAGGCTAGGATTGTCAGTTAAATGTTTGCTATAAATTAGACGCATGGCCCGTTTCTGGAGTGAGTAAAGTCGCTTGGTGCTTGAATTGGAACAACCGTCCCAGATTGTAGAGCAGTAGTCAAAATGCGTCTGTATGTGAGACGTATAGAATATTGTCCTTGCGTCCTCATCAAGGAAATTTTTAATTTTGGCGAATTGGTAGACTTTTTTCGCTGTTTCTTTATTGAGCGCTTGAACGTGAGGTTAAAGGTTAGGTTTCTATCAATGATGAAGCCTAATGATTTGTGCTCAATTACACTTCCTACTGGCATGTTATCGACGTGAAGTTGAAGTGATCTGTGTGAATTTAGAGTCTGAAGTCTTTGTCTGGTTGTTAATAACATAGATTTTGTTTTAGTGATGTTAATTTGCATACGGTTCGCATAGCTCCACCTAACTACATTATTTAATTCTTGTTGCAAAGACGACTCCAGCAAATTGCTGTTTTCAGCGTTTGTACACACAGTACAGTCGTCTGCAAATAGATCGCAGGACGACGAAAGATGCAAAGGTAGATCATTAATATATATGGCGAATGATAGAGGGCCAAGAATAGATCCTTGCGGTACTCCAGTATTGAAGGTAGTGGTTTGGGACAGAGATTTATTGTATGATACTACTGGAAGAGTCATAATAGAAAAAGATCAGATCTTACATGTGTGGTCAGATTCCGTGAAAAACCTTTATGACGATAACAGAGACGAACAGTATGATGTTGAAAATAATAATGAAGGACCAGCAATTTTGAAGATGGAGGTTCAGAATGCTCTTAACCATATGAAATCTGGCAAGACCCCCGGTTCAGACACAACAGAAATGATTAATACTTTAGAAGAATATGGCATATATATATATATATATATATATATATATATATATATATATATATATATATATATATATATATATATATATATATATATATATTCATTCATTCATTCATTCAGTAGCATGTCCTTTGCAGAACCTCGCTCCCATAACAACCTTCCGGAAAACGTCTCGATCACAAGCAAGATGTCCCGCGTCTGATACACCCATCTGGAGATCATCCGCCACATCCTGCACCCATCTTCTATTTGGCCTTCCTCTTCCTCTCTTCCCAGGCATATACCCTTTCATTATTGTTCTCTCCAAACTGTCGGTCCGTTTCAAGTGACCAAAATACTTCAATTGTCTTTGTTTTATCGTCTTTAATAGCCATCCCTCCTCAATATTCAACTCTTGAAGTATGGATGCATTTGTTCTTTTCTTTACCCAAGATATTCTTAGAATTCGTCTATAACATTTATATTCAAAGGCATGTATGCGCTGTTCAGCTTGTTTAGTAAGTGTCCATGTCTCACAGGCGTATGTTGCAATGGGAAAGATGCATGCTCTTAACAATCAAATTTTTGTAGTTCTGTCTGTCCTACACCATAATTTATTCATCTGTTTTAGTCTTTGAAGAGCAATGGATAGTCGCCGTTTAATTTCTTTCATTGTGTCACCATTATTGGTAGTCAATGACCCAAGATATTCAAAATTTTCCACCACCTCCAATTTTCTCCCATTAATGTATATGTTTTTCTAAATGCCAAGAAGAACAGAGCTGGTCATCCTAGTCCCTGCTTGCACTTAGAAAGAGAGATGCACACAAAAGTAAGCTATTTCAAAAAACTGGTCAAGGTGGTTAAAAGCGAAAAATGGGCAGAGGTGTGTCAAAGAGTAAGCACAGACAAGTCACTGAAATTGTTCTGGCGACTACATAAAAGCATGAGTGGGGTAGTCAAGAATAAGAGCATTTCTGACTTCCAAGGTGCTGACCTCATCTGGCAGAGGACTGATGAGGACAAGGGCAAAGCCCTCTTTGAACGCTACCTTGAGCAGAGCAACCAGACAGACATGGGAGGCCGGAATCTGGCCAAGGAGGTCACTTCAGACAGATGCAAGGCCCAGAACACTTCGGATGAAGACACAGTGACAGTGAAAGAAATCAAGGCTGTGCTTCGACGATCAAAAAACAGCGCTCCAGGTCCTGATGGCATAAGATACGACGACATAAATAGGTGTACCGACAATGAGCTAGAGAAACTAGCAGACATGTACAACAACAGTATAGGGAGTGCTAGCATCAAGGAGGAATGGTTACATAGCTATCTGATTCCCTTGCCGAAGCCTGACAAAGACCACAGGGATAATTCAGGGATATCGAATTATAACCATGCAGAATACAATAGGCAAGCTGCTGGAGAAGGTAATTGCCAGGAAAATATCAAGCCAACTAGAGAGGCAAGGTGTTTTCCCACCTACCCTGGGTGGGTACCGTCCAAAAAGAGAAACCTGGACCAATGCAGCAGTCTTTGCCCATGATGTCTATGAAGGTTTCCACTCAGGCACTGAAACTGTTGCTGCAGCGATTGATCTTGAGGACGCATACAACAGAGTACCACTGGATTTTTTAATGTTTCAGCTTCTTGAACTAAACGTAAGTCCATTCCTCCTTAGTTGGATCGCTGCAGCCCTCTTCCAACGGAAATTAGTTTTTAGATGTGGCAGTTGGACTTCGGAACCAACAACAATATATCCTGGCCTACCACAGGGATCACCATTATCTCCGGTACTGTTCAACGCCTACACAGTGAGAATCACCAGTGAGCAGATCACTGGACCTGGCAAGACATTGTCATATGCCGATGATGTTTTAGTGTATCGTCAGGGTAAGGATAGAGAGGAGGTTGCTGTGGAACTACAAACCGAACTCAATCGCATAAGTACTTGGTGTGATGAAGCTGGGGCAATGGTCAACCCAACAAAGGCAACAGTGACTTGGTTCTCGTTGAATAATCATATTGTCAACAATCCAACACCAACTGTAATGCTGTGTTCAGAGACGGTGGAAAGAACGCAGGCAATGAATTACCTGGGGATACGGTTTGATCGAAGCCTTGCTTATAATGTGCACATAGACCAGGTGATAACAAAGGCCAAGCGGGGCTTGGCAGCGATGCGAGTGATGGCGGCAGCAAACTGTGAGCAGCGCCATCTATGTCTTCTGTACGAGGGGCTGGTCATGTCTGTTTTGGAGTATGCAATGGCAATCCTGATTCTCAGTCATAAGCAGATAGTAAGGATGGAAAGGATACAGAATGAAGCTATGCGCATTATTCTTGGATGTACAAGAGATACAGCATGCAGGGCGATGCGCTACCTTCTTGATTTTCCAACCATTGAAGAGAGAATGCAAGTTTGCAGGGCACGCGCCTACCTCAGAATTAACGCAAACACACAGCATCCACTGCATAGTGAAATTAGGAAGGTGAAGGGCAGCAGGTTAAATAGAGGACGGTCGTGGATGGGTCAAGCCGAAGACATTCTTCAACAGGTGTGTTCACTTGAGGACTTAGAACCTGGCGAGGAGTGGGTGCAAGTGCCAACAGACTTCTGCACATCCTTTTCAGTTTGCATCCAACTAGATAGAAAATGCAGACAAGAAAATCCGGCTGCTGTGGAGGCTGAAGTACAAGCGTTGATTTTCGAGAATTCGCTTGACAGTGGCGCGGTCATCTACACAGATGGGTCGGTCGTCCGACATGTGAGAAGCTCATGGGCCTTTACAGCTCGGGCCGGAGGGAGAATTGTGAAGGAGGACTCTGGTGCTTTCACTGAAACCAAAGTAGCCTGACCATGGAAGTCATGGCAGTAAGTAAAGCAATAACATGGCTCGAGACACAGACATTCACTAGGGCTTGTTTCCTTAGCGACTCAATGAACATGATCAAGAGGATAGAGGAGGGGTCGATCCGAAGAGAATGGTTGCTGCCTCTGGAGCGGTCTCGGCTGGCAAAGATTAGTTTCATCTTCGTGCCAGGTCATGCGGGAGTACAAGGAAATGAGCGGGCTGACAAGCTCGCAGGTGAGGCTACTGTGGAGGGCGGACGCGCCATGGACCAGGCTGACATTCTGAATGCTCTACGAGAAGTGAGACTTTTGCAAGAACCAAGTGATGACTGTGAATCTACAACAATGGTCAGACTGCGAGAGCAGCAAATTAAAAGAGGGGTGGCCAAACAAGAACACTACGCAGGAAGCCAAAGAAGATTGATAAACCAACACAGAACTGGCGTCGTTAGCTGCTACACGCTGCGGGATTTGCTGAGGAGGGGATCCGAGCACTTATGGACTGAATGGTCCGATGTGCAACGAGGATGATCTGTCGACTAACTAACTAACTAACTAACTAACTAACTTTTTCTCCATAGTAGTTTTATCTGTATGCATTATCTTAGTTTTTGCTATGTTAAGATATAAGTTGTGATTTTCACTATTCAATTGTGTTGAGGCTATTAGGTTTTCTATGCCATTCTGTGTTGTGGATAGTAATACTGTATCATCAGCATATCGAATCTCTGGTATGTCATGACCGCCGATATCATTAGGGCATCATATGGCTCCCTGTTTACATCATCTTTTACATTTCTCATTATATTTTCGGCATACAGGTTATACAAATAGGGTGACAGCACGCAGCCCTGACGGACTCCTTGCTTGATGTCAAACCAATCTGATGTCTCGCCATCTATTCTAACTGCTGCTTGTTGGTCTAGATATAGCATTTTTATGAGATGTACTACATGTGATGGAACGCCCATATTCCTCATGATTTCCCAAAGTTTCTGATGCTGTACACAGTCAAATGCCTTTGAATAATCCACAAAACATGAGAATAGGTTTACATTAAATTCTCTGCACTTCTCTATTATTAAACGCATGTTGAATATGTGATCTCTTGTTCATCTTCCTTGTCTAAATCCAGCATGAACTACGTTAATCTCTTCTTCCATTTTCTTACTAAGTCTTCGCATTATGACTTTTAGTAGAATTTTACTTGCATGACTTATCAGGGCAACAGTTCTATAGTTGGTGCATAATTTCAGATTGCCCTTTTTTGGTATTGGAATGAAGATAGTTCTCTTCCAATCTTTTGGCCATATACCATATTTCCAAATCTTTGTACATAATGCATGATATATGTGTATGCTTTCTTCTCCTCCTGCTTTAATTAGTTCAGCTGGTATCTCATAACATCCAGGTGATTTACCATTCTTCAGGTTCCTTATAGCCCAAGCAATTTCATCTAATGAGGGTTCAGGTTCTGTCTCTGCTGTCATTGGCTCATGTATCTCATTCATATCCTCACTGTCACGCATATCATACATTCCACTGCAGTACTCCTGCCATCTTTCTAGAATTTGTCTAGATTCTGTTAAGGTATTTCCCATCTTGTCACAGATAACATTCAATTGAGGTTGAACATTTCTTGTCAATAACTTCATTTCCTTGAACATTTCATAATCTCTTCCAGCCTTATGATATTGCTCTACTCTGGTACAGCAATCTTGTATATATTGATTTTTTTCCTTTCTTGTGTTCTTTCTTATTTCTCGAGTTAAAGATTTATACTTCATCCTGCTATCAGATTCATCTCCTTTCTGTTTCAGCTCCCTTCGTTGTTTTATTAATTCTAACGTGTCTGATGTAATCCATGGCTTAAGTTGCTTTTTCTTGGTCGGATTGAAATCTTTGGCTGCAGTTATCAAGATATCTCCAGCTTGTACTGCCAGTTCATCAGGTGTAATTTCTTCTTGTACAGACATCAACACCCCAAAGCGATTCCTAACTTCTATGTTGTATGCGTCGGGTATTTTTGTGAGATCAAAACGAAGTGGCCTTGGTCCTCGGGTAAGCTTTTTGAGTTGTAATTTCAGATCTGCTTCTAATAACTGATGATCTGTATCACAGTCTGCACTTCGTAGGGTTTTTGCAGATGTTATGCTTGATCTCCATCTTCTTTGTATTAAAATATAATCTATCTGATTTTTGGTAAAACTGTCTGGAGACTTCCATGTGAAGAGTCTTCTTGGATGTTGTTTAAAAAGTGTGTTGGCTATCGTTAACTCATTTTCTGTGCAAAATTCAATTAATTTGTCACCTGCATCATTTCTATTTCCTAATCCAAATTTTCCTAAAACGTGTCTCTCATTTTCAGCTTTTCCTGCACCTACTTTAGCATTAAAATCTCCCATTATTATTGCTATATCATTATGACCAATCTTATTTAATGTGTCTTGTAGTGTGTTGTAAAAATCTTCAATTTCTTCATCCTCTGCTGTTGAAGTAGGTGCATATATCTGTATGAGAGTTGTGTTTTTTGGACGGCCTTTAAGTCTAATAGTGAGGATTCTATCACTAACTGGATTATATCCCATTAAAACTTTTGCAGTTGTCTTATCTAAACAAAATGCCATTTCCACTCTGGCCTCCGACGTCTCTACCAGAATAAATGAAAATACTTCCATTTTCAATTGTAAAATGTCCCTTGCCGCTTGTCATATATTTTTGAAGGGAGTGGGAGATCACTGTAGTGCATGCCCCATCTCTAACAAAAGATGTAGAGCCCCATCCTCTTCTATCTTAAATAACCCAGAATATGAACCTTGAGTTATCTGCAGGTCTCGTTCTATTAAGTATTGTCTAGGAGATATAGATTATGGCCCTGGTGAGAATGGTAATTACTAACTGGGAATCTGCCCCTTCTCCAATGATTCTGATAGCTCTGGAGCCCCCTTTTAGTTTATCAAATCTGAGGAAAGTCTGGAGAATTTTCTCAGCCTGATTTAGATGAAGAAAACATGGATGTTGAGCAGTTGATAGATCTAGAGTCTTTTTATTTCCCCCTTCAGTAAGTCATTATTAGTTAATTTATCTCCAAACAATCAAACACACAATCAATCACATTAGATTTTGACAACATGATGTACAAAGAAGTTGTTGACACAGATAGATTTGAACTGACAAATTAACAGAAGGTCAATTCATGTTAATCATTTATTGACTGGCCTGAGCCTTCTGGTCAGTACATACATCTCTATTGTGATTTACACAAAGTAATAGAACAGTTGCACATTGGACCATTGTCCCAGACAATCAATAACAAGCATCAATATATGAGATGTCAACAAGTGTGAAAACATAGTAAACATTTTGATGTTGTACATATTAAGTGTGATGGTGATGTCTCAACCATTAAATATCAGTTTTCCTGAAATTGGGTGTGGTGTCTACCAATGAGAAAAGTAACCTGGTGACTGGAGGATTAGGTAAGCCAGGGTCCATTGACTGATGGATCCACTTCAGGTCTGCCCGTATAGCTCCTCTGAAGGCCTCCCCATGCTCTGCTCATAGCCCAGTCATCCTCCATCTCACTTGTGGTTCATCTCTTTCTCTCGGCTTCCCTCCCTCAGGTCTGATTTAGGTGGTTAATTTGCTGATGTGTTGGGTGGTTGTTGGTATGTAGCCACCAAGATCACTGATGAATATTCACATAAATATATACATTCCTACCAATACAATAATAAGAAGTAGGTCGGAAGAAATCTAAATTCCTGAAGTAGGAACTAGTTCCCCTCCCCCTCTTTTTCTCTCTAAGCTAGTGTTGGGTTAATTTGGGGTGGTCAGAGTTTATCACACTGTGTACGCCTTGTATCAACTTGTTCCTGCTGTATGTAAGTCCTCATTTGACCTGGGTCAGTGAACATGTACAGTGAGACAATGACAAGAGTGAGAAGGTGTCAAGATGCATGTAAATAAATGACATACATTTATAACATTTCTTCTACTCAATGGTGTTTACAATGTGTATAAATAATTCTCTGTGTTTTCCCAATTAACTACATCTTCTTCTTGTGTCTAATAACTCTCTTCCATTACCTGTTGTTGTTGTGATGTTGAGTGTTGTGTTGTGTGGTGATGAGTGGTGTTGAGTGGTGTTTTAAGTTATGTTGAGTAATGAGTTAAGTTCACTGCGCGTGATGGTGTTCCGCGAAGCACAACTTTCTCATGTATTGCAGTTCATAAGTGCTCTTATCTAATTACATTTGACATAAATATAAATATTTATTTCGCCAAACCCTATTAATTCTATAGATAAAGGAGAAAGGAAAGATTGATTTCACTTTCAGCTTTCTAGATCGTAAACAGGCATAGATAAGTCTGTTTTAGAACAAGGCACTTGTTCTAGTACACGAACTGTCATTTCAGCTGTAGATAGTGATAGCATCTTTAACAATGTTTCTGGTGAAATGCACAAGATTGCTTTCGAATCATCACTTCGCTACAGTTGTTTAGAATAGAATGTAGTAGTATAATGCACTTCCTAAAGTTAATAATTATCTTTAAGAATATCAGAGATTGTAGTTTCATCGAAGAGAATATTTTGCCCGGGAATGGCTTTGCGTCGTTAGAATCTACAGTCGAGCATTTTTACATTTCAGAGGTTTTAATTAATAATAATACATTTCAATTGACATCACAAACATGGGTTTACATTACTTGATACTTGATACATCGGGTTCTTAGTCTAATCAAGGGACTAACAAACGTACCTCGGATCCAGACTTCTGCCTTGCCCATTGAATTTTTGGTCACACAATCTTCTCACATCCGTCCATGGAGCGAGTTCAGACAAAAGTGCGGGCTTATTAACATTTCTGATGAAATAGTAATATATGTTAATTATGCCCTGGCGCGAAGGCGGGTCACGTGTTTCTCCCATCCAATGGGGTTCCGAACTTGGTCTGATGAAATCTTTCTAAGAATCCACGTCATTTGTCACTTGTTCAGTTCCAGTTTCGATGTTAAGTTTTAAGTCCCAATCTCCATTTGCGGTTGTGAAGTCAGTTTCTTTTAATGTTGTTTCCTCTTTTTGCGGCAGGTGTTGATAAATGAATAATGTTGGCTGCGTTATGCCACATGGCCCCACTCCAGATTGTTCTATGGTATGGAACTATGTTTCCAACATTTTCAGTTATCAAGTTGTTCCAATTTTTCCTCCCTTGTATTCTCTTCTGCATCTGATTGACCTGGTTCATCAGGCACTGGGTGTCGACTCAGGAAATCCGCTCCCACATTCATTTTCCCAGGAACATACTCAACCTGGAATGAGTAAGGTTGAAGAAGCAGCGACCACCTCATAAGTCGGGCATTCAGAGTCTTAGATGCTGCGAGAAACATGAGTGGTTGATGGTCACATTGCACTGTGAAGTGTTTGCCATATAGGTATGCTTGAAATTTCCTTACACTCCATACGAGCGCAAGACATTCTCTCTCGATAGTACCGTAATTTCTTTCTGCTGAATTCAATTTCCTGCTAGCATAAGCTACAGGGAATAGCTCTGATGGTACATCTCCCTTTCTCTGCAACAGCGTTGCCCCAATTCCTATGTTACTGGCATCGGTGCGCAGCACGAATGGTTGGTCGAGGTCTGGTAGATGTAAGACTGGATGAGCAGTTAATGCCTGCTTTAATGCTGTGAAAGCTCTCTCACAGTCAGCTGACCAAGTGACTTTCTCTGGTTTCCAGTTTTTGGTAAGATCCGTTAAAGGTGCTGACAGAGTATTGAAGTCCTTGATGTATTTTTGATAGAATCCACATAAGGATACAAATGATCTTACATCCTTCTTTGTTTTTGGACGAGGTGCTCTCTGGAGTTTGTCCACATTTCCCTCCTGTGGAGTTATCAGTCCATGAGATATCTTATGACCTAGAAAGTCCAATTCTTGGAATCCTATCTGACACTTCTTTGGTCTAGCCGTCAATCCAGTTTCTCTGAGCCGCCTGAACAAAAGATGCAGGGTTTCTACATGCTCTTCAAATGTTTCAGTTGCGATCAGGATGTCATCCATGAAGTGACTGATGTCTGGATGCTGTAGTGGGTCAAGTAATTTTCTCATCATACGTGTAAAGACGCTGGGAGCATTACTTAATCCGAATGGAAGAACGTTGAACTCATAGTGTCCTCCAGGCGTGCTGAAAGCTAACCATGGTCTAACTTCCGGTTTTACAGGAATCTGGTAATATCCCTTACTGAGATCAATCCTAGTAAAGTACTTAGCTCGGTTGAGTGCTATGAAGAGTTTATTCTGATCCGGCAGAGGTTCTGCTTGGAATTCAGTAATAGCATTGAGCTGTCGATAATCGATGCACAATCTATGTTCTCCGCTTGGCTTTCTCAATAAGACGACGCTAGCACTGTAAGGTGATTCAGATGGTGAGATTATTCCTGCGGTGAGCAGCTGTTGTATTTCTTCCTCTAAAGTCTGTTGCTTTGCATAAGGAACTGGGTAAGTCTTGACTCGCACAGGCACTGTGTCATTTAACTTCATGTCAAATTCCTCCAAATCAGTTCTTCCTGGCTTATCAGTAAGTACTTCTGCAGATTTTGCCATAATTTCCCTAATCTGCTTTTGCTGATCCTTTGTTAAGTTGGGATTGATTTCCACATCCTTAAAGGTCTCTTTGGCTTGCAGTTGGCACTCGACTCCCATTGTTGATCCTTCTTCGACTTCAGTAGCCACACTCATGGCCATCAGATGTGCAGGTTCGGTGGTTGAGGGTCTTTCATGATATTTCTTCAAGAGGTTTATGTGAAATACTTTCATCTTGCCTTTGACTGAAATTCTGTAGTTGGTACGTGAGATCTTCTCCGTCACTACATAAGGTCCTCTCCATCCTATTTGCAGCTTATTCTGACTGGTTGGAAGCAGCAACATCACCTTCTCTCCTACCTCTAACTCTCTATCCTTTGCCTTGCGGTTGAAGTTACGAGCAATTCTTCGTCTGGCTTGAAGTAGATTGACATTCGCTTGTTTCCAACTGTGTTGTAAACGATTTTTCAACTCGGCAACATATGTAGATGCAGTCACGACTGTATCATCTGTAGTATTATCAGTCTACGTTCGAAGTAACGCCTCCAGTGGTCCCTTGATTGGTCGTCCAAACAACAGTGTGGCTGGAGCAAAACCTGTTGAGTGATGGGGTACTTCCCTGTAAGCAAATAAAGCTGCGGGTAAATACAAGTCCCAATCCTCTGTCTTCTCCTGGGCAATTTTGCGCAGGATACTAATCAATGTCCCGTTCCACCTTTCCACAAGTCCATTTGACTGAGGGTGATATGGTGAACTGAAGATATGGCGTGCATGAAAAAGTCTGAAGGTCTCTTCCATGAGCTTACCACGAAACTGTGAACCGTTGTCAGTCAAGATCCTTTGTGGGAATCCTGGACGTGTGACTATTCCTAATAATGCATCAGCGACGTGTTTGGAGTCACAGCTGGGCATAGGAACTGCTTCGGCCCACATGGTTGTTGTGTCCACAAGCGTTAATATGAATCGGTTTCGCCTCTTCGTTGCTGAGAGAGGTCCGATTATGTCTACTGCCACTTTCTCAAATGGAATTCCAGTGATTGGCGATTCACCCAACATTGCCGGTGGTGTCCGGTGTTTTGGTGATACTTTCTGACACTGTGGGCATGATTTTACAAACCGTTGTATGTCTGAATTCATCCCTGGCCAAAAGTAGTGAGTGGTAATCCGCTGTGTAGTAGCGTTGATACCCATGTGCCCACTGAATGGTAGACTGTGACCCATCTCTAAGATCTGAGTCCTGTATTGAGTTGGTACAACAAGTTGATTAAACTCTTGTCCAACTCGTCCTGCTTTTCTGTAACGAAGTGCTGACTTCATGAACAGATCACCTTTACGTAGAGGTAAATGTGATTTTGGCAGTTTTCTGAAGCAGGGTTCCAAGGTGCTGTCGGCTTCTTGTGCCCTCTTCAGTTCCTCCGTTCGAGGGATTGGCGTAGTTGATTCTGGAGTTTTTGTTGCCTGGGATCGAGTGGTCATGGTCGCCATCTACACAGGTTGAACATGTTCTCCTAGAACAATAAATCTACAGCCGAGGATTACAGGATATATCGGATCGTCTAAGATTGCTGCCTTGATTGTCCCAGTGACATACCGCGAGGCTATGTTCACTTTTGCCACTGGAAGAGACATATTGGTTGAACTCTTCAGTGGTCCCTGTAATTCCACTATTTCCTCTGTCACCTGTTCAGGGTGAACTAAGGATGATGAAACAACACAGTCATACGATAATCCAGTATCATATAAACAGGTCGTTTGGAATCCATTTAGCAAGATGGATTCTACAACCGGAATACGAGATGATGTGTCGTGATGAGGTGTCTGCTTGGACGTTTCACCAGTGCTCACTTTTCTCTCTTTTCGGTTGGCCAAACATGCCGCTGTGTGTGGAGGTGGCTTCTTCCTGCAACTCTGAATTGTGTGACCTCTAATTTTGCAATGGGTACAGAATGGTTTGTCCTCCTTCGGCGCTGTTTGGACTGAGTTTTGAGTGTTTTTCTGGGAATTCCCCTTTTTCTTGGTGGCTACAGTGATTTCACCCTCTTTTGGCTGTGGAGTTTTGTTTTGAGAGGGGGTGTTGTTCGAACGTCCCTTTCCTCCCATCTCCCTCTGAGCTTTGCCAAATCTCTCTGCCAGGATGATTATAGTTTCCAGGCGGTCAGCCCCGTTTTGGGTTAAGAATGCCTTCATTTCGTTCTGCATTTTCCCCTTGATCTGATCAATGATAATCATTTCACGGAGTCCTTCATAATTTTCCTCAAATCCTCCCAAGCAAGTCCATCTTTGTATGTATGACTTCAGTCTTTCGACTAGTTGTGAGTAGCTCTCACCCGGTTCCTTCCTTGCGGCTTTGAACCTGAGTTTATAAGATTCGGCGTCCACTTCGAATCGGCTCAAGAGTGCCTCTTAAGTGTTGTGTAGTTCTGTTGTTCCTCTCTAGTGAGTCTTGAGAACACTTCATACGCCGTGGATCTTAAGGCCTGCGCTAACTTCGTCGCCCATCTACTTTCTTCAAGCCCACAGCTGACAGCCATTGCCTCGAAGCGTGATAAAAATCCTTCGATGTGGTCAGTCTGTTCATTAAAGGGGTCCAGAGGAAATTACATAGCTCCTGACGTAAGTTGAGAGACGTGAGGAGGTGGTTCTGTCACTGGCGATCCTGATGAGGTTGAGGGTGTAGGACCACTCCCTTTCTCTATTCTCCGGATCTCCACTTCCATCTCCATTCTCCTCAACTCCAATTGGTGTTGACGCTCTCTCTCCTTATCTTCCATTTCAGCCTGTAGTCGTTTCTCTTTCTCCTCCAATTCTGCCTGAAATCGTTTCTCTTTCTCCTCCAATTCTGCTTGAAACTGTTTTTCCCTCTCAGCCAATTCAGCCTGAAGCTGTTTTTCTTTGAGAGTCAATTCAGCCTGCAGTCTTTCTCTTTTGTCGAATGCATCCGAAACATAGTTAGCTAGCTCAAGGCCATCTAACCCGCATTCCCTGCCTGTTTCTGTTATTGTGGCTCTAAACTTTGCAGTTTCCGCCATGTCTATAATTTATTGCTTTGCTCTGCCTAACAATATAATTGCAGTTAGTCTGATCCGCGTAAGCTTGTCAGTCCCTGATCTGCAAATATACAACAGAGCATGTGCAATATTAAAAACACCCTATGTTATGTCTGTCTGTCAATGCTGGAAAAGCCAAAGGCAGCAGGCACTGAAGTAACCACAATTAATTCCTAGTAAAGAAAAGAATCTGAAATTAGACAGAGTTTTCCCAACGGATAAGATTTTCCGGTGGTTGATGAAATGCTGTTAACTTCCAACTCCACAGTAAAGGAACACCTTCTCTGGAAGAGAAGTAGTGTTGGTAGAGTAGATACACACTATATATTTCACCTGGAGCAACTCTTTCTGAAGTATAAGCCTATTTGAACATGGCCCCCTTCTCCAGGAGTAAAGATCAGTCACCTATCTTATTTATCTATAAATGTCATTCATATCATGTGGCTGTCAATCACTACCCCACATGGTATCTGTTAAACATTCTAGAAAATGACAATGTTTAAAGTCTAAAGATAACCGTGTTCATGTATTTTGTGTGATTGTTTATAGGATAATATATGGGAACCATCCAGGACGTAGCCCGCAATATGTCATATATTTTTGAAGGGAGTGGGAGATCACTGTAGTGCAGGCCCCATCTCTAACAAAAGATGTAGAGCCCCATCCTCTTCTATCTTAAATAACCCCAGAATATGAACCTTGAGTTATCTGCAGGTCTCGTTCTATTAAGTATTGTCTAGGAGATATAGATTATGGCCCTGGTGAGAATGGTAATTACTAACTGGGAATCTGCCCCTTCTCCAATGATTCAGATAGCTCTGGAGCCCCCTTTTAGTTTATCAAATCTGAGGAAAGTCTGGAGAACTTTCTCAGCCTGATTTAGATGAAGAAAACATGGATGTTGAGCAGTTGATAGATCTAGAGTCTTTTTATTTCCCCCTTCAGTAAGTCATTATGAGTTAATTTATCTCCAAACAATCAAACACACAATCAATCACATTAGATTTTGACAACATGATGTACAAAGAAGTTGTTGACACAGATAGGTTTGAACTGACAAATTAACAGAAGGTCAATTCATGTTAATCATATATTGACTGGCCTGAGCCTTCTGGTCAGTACATACATCTCTATTGTGATTTACACAAAGTAATAGAACAGTTGCACATTGGACCATTGTCCCAGACAATCAATAACAAGCATCAATATATGAGATGTCAACAAGTGTGAAAACATAGTAAACATTTTGATGTTGTACATATTAAGTGTGATGGTGATGTCTCAACCATTAAATATCATTTTCCTGAAATTGGGTGTGGTGTCTACCAATGAGAAAAGTAACCTGGTGACTGGAGGATTAGGTAAGCCAGGGTCCATTGACTGATGGATCCACTTCAGGTCTGCCCGTATAGCTCCTCTGAAGGCCTCCCCATGCTCTACTCATAGCCCAGTCATCCTCCATCTCACTTGTGGTTCATCTCTTTCTCTCGGCTTCCCTCCCTCAGGTCTGATTTAGGTGGTTAATTTGCTGATGTGTTGGGTGGTTGTTGGTATGTAGCCACCAAGATCACTGATGAATATTCACATAAATATATACATTCCTACCAATACAATAATAAGAAGTAGGTCGGAAGAAATCTAAATTCCTGAAGTAGGAACTAGTTCCCCTCCCCCTCTTTTACTCTCTAAGCTAGTGTTGGGTTAATTTGGGGTGGTCAGAGTTTATCACACTGTGTACGCCTTGTATCAACTTGTTCCTGCTGTATGTAAGTCCTCATTTGACCTGGGTCAGTGAACGTGTACAGTGAGACAATGACAAGAGTGAGAAGGTGTCAAGATGCATGTAAATAAATGACATACATTTATAACATTTCTTCTACTCAATGGTGTTTACAATGTGTATAAATAATTCTCTGTGTTTTCCCAATTAACTACTTCTTCTTCTTGTGTCTAATAACTCTCTTCCATTACCTGTTGTTGTTGTGATGTTGAGTGTTGTGTTGTGTGGTGATGAGTGGCGTTGAGTGGTGTTTTAAGTTATGTTGAGTAATGAGTTAAGTTCACTGCGCGTGATGGTGTTCCGCGAAGCACAACTTTCTCATGTATTGCAGTTCATAAGTGCTCTTATCTAATTACATTTGACATAAATATAAATATTTATTTCGCCAAACCCTATTAATTCTATAGATAAAGGAGAAAGGAAAGATTGATTTCACTTTCAGCTTTCTAGATCGTAAACAGGCATAGATAAGTCTGTTTTAGAACAAGGCACTTGTTCTAGTACACGAACTGTCATTTCAGCTGTAGATAGTGATAGCATCTTTAACAATGTTTCTGGTGAAATGCACAAGATTGCTTTCGAATCATCACTTCGCACAGTTGTTTAGAATAGAATGTAGTAGTATAATGCACTTCCTAAAGTTAATAATTATCTTTAAGAATATCAGAGATTGTAGTTTCATCGAAGAGAATATTTTGCCCGGGAATGGCTTTGCGTCGTTAGAATCTACAGTCGAGCATTTTTACATTTCAGAGGTTTTAATTAATAATAATACATTTCAATTGACATCACAAACATGGTTTACATTACTTGATACTTGATACATCGGGTTCTTAGTCTAATCAAGGGACTAACAAACGTACCTCGGATCCAGACTTCTGCCTTGCCCATTGAATTTTTGGTCACACAATCTTCTCACATCCGTCCATGGAGCGAGTTCAGACAAAAGTGCGGGCTTATTACCATTTCTGATGAAATAGTAATATATGTTAATTATGCCCTGGCGCGAAGGCGGGTCACGTGTTTCTCCCATCCAATGGGGTTCCGAGCTTGGTCTGATGAAATCTTTCTAAGAATCCACGTCATTTGTCACTTGTTCAGTTCCAGTTTCGATGTTAAGTTTTAAGTCCCAATCTCCATTTGCGGTTGTGAAGTCAGTTTCTTTTAATGTTGTTTCCTCTTTTTGCGGCAGGTGTTGATAAATGAATAATGTTGGCTGCGTTATGCCACATGGCCCCACTCCAGATTGTTCTATGGTATGGAACTATGTTTCCAACATTTTCAGTTATCAAGTTGTTCCAATTTTTCCTCCCTTGTATTCTCTTCTGCATCTGATTGACCTGGTTCATCAGGCACAGGGTGTCGACTCAGGAAATCCGCTCCCACATTCATTTTCCCAGGAACATACTCAACCTGGAACGAGTAAGGTTGAAGAAGCAGCGACCACCTCATAAGTCGGGCATTCAGAGTCTTAGATGCTGCGAGAAACATGAGTGGTTGATGGTCACATTGCACTGTGAAGTGTTTGCCATATAGGTATGCTTGAAATTTCCTTACACTCCATACGAGCGCAAGACATTCTCTCTCGATAGTACCGTAATTTCTCTCTGCTGAATTCAATTTCCTGCTAGCATAAGCTACAGGGAATAGCTCTGATGGTACATCTCCCTTTCTCTGCAACAGCGTTGCCCCAATTCCTATGTTACTGGCATCGGTGCGCAGCACGAATGGTTGGTCGAGGTCTGGTAGATGTAAGACTGGATGAGCAGTTAATGCCTGCTTTAATGCTGTGAAAGCTCTCTCACAGTCAGCTGACCAAGTGACTTTCTCTGGTTTCCCCTTTTTGGTAAGATCCGTTAAAGGTGCTGACAGAGTATTGAAGTCCTTGATGTATTTTTGATAGAATCCACATAAGGATACAAATGATCTTACATCCTTCTTTGTTTTTGGACGAGGTGCTCTCTGGAGTTTGTCCACATTTCCCTCCTGTGGAGTTATCAGTCCATGAGATATCTTATGACCTAGAAAGTCCAATTCTTGGAATCCTATCTGACACTTCTTTGGTCTAGCCGTCAATCCAGTTTCTCTGAGGCGCCTGAACAAAAGATGCAGGGTTTCTACATGCTCTTCAAATGTTTCATTTGCGATCAGGATGTCATCCATGAAGTGACTGATGTCTGGATGCTGTAGTGGGTCAAGTAATTTTCTCATCATACGTGTAAAGACGCTGGGAGCATTACTTAATCCGAATGGAAGAACGTTGAACTCATAGTGTCCTCCAGGCGTGCTGAAAGCTAACCATGGTCTAACTTCCGGTTTTACAGGAATCTGGTAATATCCCTTACTGAGATCAATCCTAGTAAAGTACTTAGCTCGGTTGAGTGCTATGAAGAGTTTATTCTGATCCGGCAGAGGTTCTGCTTGGAATTCAGTAATAGCATTGAGCTGTCGATAATCGATGCACAATCTATGTTCTCCGCTTGGCTTTCTCAATAAGACGACGCTAGCACTGTAAGGTGATTCAGATGGTGAAATTATTCCTGCGGTGAGCAGCTGTTGTATTTCTTCCTCTAAAGTCTGTTGCTTTGCATAAGGAACTGGGTAAGTCTTGACTCGCACAGGCACTGTGTCATTTAACTTCATGTCAAATTCCTCCAAATCAGTTCTTCCTGGCTTATCAGTAAGTACTTCTGCAGATTTTGCCATAATTTCCCTAATCTGCTTTTGCTGATCCTTTGTTAAGTTGGGATTGATTTCCACATCCTTAAAGGTCTCTTTGGCTTGCAGTTGGCACTCGACTCCCATTGTTGATCCTTCTTCGACTTCAGTAGCCACACTCATGGCCATCAGATGTGCAGGTTCGGTGGTTGAGGGTCTTTCATGATATTTCTTCAAGAGGTTTATGTGAAATACTTTCATCTTGCCTTTGACTGAAATTCTGTAGTTGGTACGTGAGATCTTCTCCGTCACTACATAAGGTCCTCTCCATCCTATTTGCAGCTTATTCTGACTGGTTGGAAGCAGCAACATCACCTTCTCTCTTACCTCTAACTCTCTATCCTTTGCCTTGCGGTTGAAGTTACGAGCAATTCTTCGTCTGGCTTGAAGTAGATTGACATTCGCTTGTTTCCAACTGTGTTGTAAACGATTTTTCAACTCGGCAAACATATGTAGATGCAGTCACGACTGTATCATCTGTAGTATTATCAGTCTACGTTCGAAGTAACGCCTCCATTGGTCCCTTGATTGGTCGTCCAAACAACAGTGTGGCTGGAGCAAAACTGTTGAGTGATGGGGTTACTTCCCTGTAGCGAATAAAGCTGCGGGTAAATACAAGTCCCAATCCTCTGTCTTCTCCTGGGCAATTTTTGCGCAGGATACTAATCAATGTCCCGTTCCACCTTTCCACAAGTCCATTTGACTGAGGGTGATATGGTGAACTGAAGATATGGCGTGCATGAAAAAGTCTGAAGGTCTCTTCCATGAGCTTACCACGAAACTGTGAACGTTGTCAGTCAAGATCCTTTGTGGGAATCCTAGACGTGTGAATTTTCCTAATAATGCATCAGCGACGTGTTTGGAGTCACAGCTGGGCATAGGAACTGCTTCGGCCCACATGGTTTTTGTGCCCACAAGCGTTAATATGAATCGGTTTCGCCTCTTCGTTGCGAGAGAGGTCCGATTATGTCTACGCCACTTTCTCAAATGGAAATTTCCCAGTGATTGGCGATTCCCCAAACATTGCCGGTGGTGCCCGGTGTTTTGGTGATACTTTCTGACACTGTGGGCATGTTTTTACAAACCGTTGTATGTCTAAATTTCATCCCTGGCCAAAAGTAGTGAGTGGTAATCCGCTGTGTAGTAGCGTTGATACCCATGTGCCCACTAAATGGTAGACTATGACCCATCTCTAAGATCTGAGTCCTGTATTGAGTTGGTACAACAATTTGATTAAACTCTTGTCCAGCTCGCCCTGCTTTTTGTAAAGAAGTGCTGATTTCATGAACAGATCACCTTTACGTAGAGGTAAATGTGTTTTTGGCAGTTTTCTGAAGCAGGGTTCCAAGGTGCTGTCGGCTTCTTGTGCCCTCTTCAGTTCCTCCGTTCGAGGGATTGGCGTAGTTGTTTCTGGATTTTTTGTTGCCTGGGATCGAGTGGTCATGGTCGCCATCGCCAAGGTTGAACAGGTTCTCCTAGAACGATAAATCTACACCCGAGGATTACAGGATATATGGATCGTCCAAGACTGCCGCCTTGATTGTCCCAGTGACATACCGCGAGGCTATGTTCACTTTTGCCCCTGGAAGAGACATATTTTTTGAATCTTCAGTGGTCCCTGTAATTCCACTATTTCCTCTGTCACCTGTTCAGGGTGAACTAAGGATGAGAAACAACACAGTCATACGATAATCCAGTATCATATAAACAGGTCGTTTGAATCCATTTAGCAAGATGGATTCTACAACCGGAATACGAGATGATTGCTTGATGAGGTGTCTGTTTGGACGTTTCACCAGTGCTCACTTTTTTTTCTTTTCGGTTGGCCAAACATGCCGCTGTGTGTGGAGGTGGCTTCTTCCCGCAATTTGAAATGTGTGACCTCTAATTTTGCAATGGGTACAGAATGGTTTGTCCCCCTTCGGCGCGTTTGGGCTGAGTTTTAGTTTTTTTGGGGTTTTCCCCCTTTTTCGGTGGCTACAGGTTTTTTACCCTCTTTTTGGGTGGGAGTTTTGTTTTAGAGGGGGGTGTTGTTTGAAAGTCCCTTTCCTCCCATCTCCTTCTGAGATTCTCAAATCTCTCTGCCCGGATGATTATAGTTTCCAGGCGGTAGCCCCGTTTTGGGTTAAGAATCCCTTTATTTCGTTCTGCATTTTCCCCCTTGTCGATCAAAGATGATATTTCAGGAAAATCCTTCAAAATTTCCTCAAACCTCCCCAAACAAGTCCATTTTGTATGTATGACTTCAGTCTTTCCACTAGTTGCGCTAACTTCACCCGGTTCCTTCCTTGCGGCTTTGAACCTGAGTTTATAAGATTCGGCGTCCACTTCGAAGCGGCTCAAAAGTGCCGTCTTAAGTGTGTGTAGTTCTTTGTTCCTCTCTAGTGAGGGCGAGAACAATCATACCCGTGGATCTTAACCGGCTAATTGCGCCCCCACCCTTTGCCCCCCGGAACCATTTAACTTAAAACCCTTTCT
>JACEFZ010013903.1:0-49071 GCA_014155875.1 Cepaea nemoralis | reverse complement strand
TCTTGCTCCAGTGGTACTGAGAAGTTTCCCAAGATCCCTGACATAAGACAGATTAATTCACTAAAGTCAAAAACTTTCGCTAATATAAAAATGGAAACGCCCACAGCCACCTGGTTCTCTATACTAGACTATTAAGCTAAAGCTAAATACCTTATATAATCTATGTTAGTCCATGAATTGAAACACACAAACGCAGATGCGCTAATATCCCATCGCCTTTAAACAATAAGGGACTTATATTTCTTTCCTTATAACGGACACATAGATAATCTCCGCCCAGTTTGGGAACACACACTAACCCCCAAAAACAAGTTTCCACCAATTTATACCGAGTTCCAATTCTCCGTTGACGTTTGATGTCACTACATCAACAATCGTATTTTGCCGTTTCCTTCACATCAAAAGTCTGTGAAATCCCGTATTCATTCGTTGCCGCTCTGTCTCGTGTTTCTCCGCTGAGTTCCGCGTTCCCCGACCATCTTATATCAAAGAGTTCTTACTCTTTGATCACCGTCTTCGTGTGTTCCGCAACCCGATGTCTCCCCGTCTCCGTTGCTTGTCCGATAAGATCGGCAGTCACTGACCCCTGATAACCACTGTATTTTTCTTCTTTATCATTCGGTCAATAACCTACACTTTGTCCTCGCTCAAGACTGAAGGCTCGATTGTTATTCTGACTCACGGTCCATAATTTTCCATCCTTCCATATTGCAATTAATTTTATATTCCAGTATCAGGGAATCACTAAACTCACAGTATCCCGTGACATAGTCTGACTCTCTTAAGAGAGTTGACCGCGTCGACTCCTCCTCGCTGTAGTTTTGGTTCCTATGATCCACCAACCTATTCCTCTTCTTCTGGAGTTGGATGTCTAGATAAGAAATCCGCTCCTACATTCTCCTTACCAGGGATGTATTCCACTGTGAAGTTGTACAGCTGCAGCAACAACGACCAGCGCATCAACCGTGCATTGAGCTTCTGCGAAGTAGCTACGACCATCAAGTGTTGATGATCTGACTGTATCCTCACATGGATAACCTCCTCATCCAGTAGACAATCTCACTGACAGCCTACTATACTACTCATGACCGAAACTAGTGTTGGCACATCGCCCCTGTACGTCCGGTCGACCTACTTTCGACTTGCGTAAGCGACGGCTCACAATACAGATGGATTGTCCCATCCTGACTGTAACACTGTTTCCATGTCCTCTTGGTTTCCCCAGGCTTTGCATCTGGGGATTTTCCACCTCGTCCGCGTTGGACAGAATCGTCTTCCCCAAAACTCCTGGACTTTTCCTTCCAGGACCATCTCGGGCGATATTTGATATGGTCAGCCCATCTTCGGTTGGAGTCCTGGGTATTTCTCGCTTTTCCCGACGTTACCAACCCCTTCTGAATTTGGTTACTAGTGAAATTTTCACTCTTGTCCTTTCCCTGACGTGTGATTTCCCTCCTCCCTTCGGTGGGTAAATCTGACCTATCACGTACTTTCCCATATGCCCTCCTATGTAGTACTGGCGAACTCTGGTCTTCGTCTGGAACTGTAACCTTTTTCTTAATGGCTGCTGTCAAAGACTGAAGGATAGGGATCTGAGGTCTGCCTCAAGATAGAAGACCACCGGGAAGAGTGGTCAACCTCAAGTAGATTAGAGGTAACACAGTGCCCCGATATGAGGGCAGGGTAGGTGATAGGAAGGGGGACTATTAACTAGTTCTCTCATGAGACACGGAGGCGTCGACCAGATAGTTAGCACTCTGGTCACGACAGAATCACGCCTACGTGATAGCCACAAAGAAGTGGATTGCCACTCAATAGGAAACGGCTGCTATACGCGTGCTGAGTGTGACGGCACGCAAAAAGCCGAAGGACGTACAAGGTCCTTCCGCGTGCTGTGTAGCCACGCGTGTAGGAAAGTCAGACTGGGGACTGACTTCGTAGCGAGTGCACCGTTTAGTGTCGATAGGGGTTTTTCTGTAGCCAAATAGATAGATATTAGCAATAGGGTTAGGAAACTAGTGATAGGCAATTCTGTGGCTTTGTGTGTGATTTGATAGCGACTGTTTTGTAAATGTAAAGAGCCAACGGCAATAAAATGTATCATCCATTTCCTCTCACACGACTTGCAAGTTCCTTGTGTGGTGCGAGAGAAGTAATCCTGTGATGCCTGAAACATCGGTTGATGACAGGCTAGGATTAACGTGGTGTCAGAAGTGTGGCTTGGACGAAAGTTCAAGCTAATACACTCACCCACGGCTCTAGACTAAGGTTACAAGTAGTGAATTACAAGGTTTAATTTGTGTCAGTGACTGATGACGTGTGCAGACTAGAACAAGTTGCGAGCTGAGCTGTGCCTATCGTAACAAAATAATGTTTATTTGTGTTTATTGAAATATTATGTACTTAAATCATGTGTTCTTCGAAGTTGTAAGTATTGATATTATTATTTTCTTTCATTTAATTATTTATTTACTTATTTGTTTATGAATAATTGTCAAATATGATTCATGGCGGAGCGACACACAAGCCGGCGACATTATCGATTTTTGCAAGCTAAAAATAGCGCCTCGCCTCTGACGTATTACGATTGACAAGCAGTTGTTTTACGCCATTTGCATTCAGCATCTGATTGTTTACAAATCGCCAAGCTGCTGCCCGCCTGAATCTGTGCTTTATATTAACTATTATTTGTTTATTTAAGTTAGTAATTGAATATATTTATTTATTTACACATTATTATTACATTTATATTTATTTCAAAGCAGTTATTGATTTTTTTTTCGTACTTTTTCTATGTGTTTACCGTCGCGATGGCACTACTTTTGGCTATGCAAATTAGACTTGGTCTGCACAACACTTCCATAGATTAAACTAGATTAGGAACGAAAGGCATAAAACGTTAGAACGAAGACAGGACATTGACAATTAATATTAATTTAAATACATTGTATTTGTCCGGGGGCATGTCATTGTCATTGTACCAATTTGTCAAAAATAATATGTCGTTTGCAATTTGTTAATTGTTGCTGCTCTTGTGAACCAGGGTGAACAACAGCTGAGTAAAAAAGTAACTCGTGTGTATGCCGCAGTGCCAAACGATTGCACCTGAGTGACCAAACGATTGTACCTGATTTTCTACAACGTGAAGATGAGTATATCCTACGTATTTGGCATGCAATGTGATTAATAATGCATCTCTTTTTCAGCTTGTGATGCATTAGCATATTTTTGTGCTCTGTTTTTCAGGAAAAAATTTTTTCCAGGTTATAAACTAGCAGTACAATTTGTAGTGCTCAGAGATTAAAGAACATAACATATCTAAGATAAATAAGCCTTATCTAAGATAAATAAGTGAATACATATTCGAGTGCCTGTCAAATCTATCTAATCTCCCAACAACATGGCTAACGTTAGATGACTTTCATAAAAGCTGGCAAGGAGTTACAATACACAGGAAGGAGCTTAGAACAATATGCTGATAAGAAATTTAAGAAGCAAAAGATGCTGAGAGAGATGAACGGGCACGAAGAAAGAGAACAGGAAAGACAACACCATAGAAAGGAACTAGCTGAGATTACAAAACATAAAGATTTAGAGATTAAGCAAAAACAGCTAGAACATGATAAGGAAATTAAACAAAGGGAATTAGATTTAAAGCAAAGGCAATTAGATCAGGAAAAAGAATTAAAGCAAAAGCAACTAGATCAGGAGAAAGAACTAAAGCAAAAAGAGATTGACGAAATGGCAAGAGTGAAGAAAAACAAATACAAGTTGAATCAGAGACACAGTTAAAGATGAAAGGTATGGATGTAGACTCACACGTAGAGATCTCTGCTACTAAATTAAAAAGTCAACAAGAAGAAAATAAGTTCAATAAATACAAAAATATTATCAAACCATTCTGTAAAGAAGATTCCATATCAGCCTGGACAGAAAATGTCGAGTATCAGTTTAAATACCACCAAGTTCCAATAGAGATGTGGGCTATGATTTATATGAAGAACCTGAGTGGTGAGCCCCTTAAAGTGATAGAATCTATACCAACTGATCTTAGATCTAACTATCAGTACATCCATGATAGGATAATGCAACACTTTTTACTTGATGCCCCTGGGTATCAGGTTCAGTTCTCAAATTTAAAACCAAAACCTAGTGAGACTTTCATTGATTACGTCTCAAATGTCCAAAGTGTACTAAATAGGTGGCTTAACGCAGCTAACATAGGAAAAGACTTTGATAGACTTAAAAATCTAATAGCCATGGATAAAGTCATATCCACTATACCATCTCCTTTTGCTAAATTCCTGCAGCAGTCAGACATTGAGACCATAGAACAATTTGAAAAGAAAGGCTCTGCATATTTTTCTTCAAATAGAGATATTTTTAAGACTTCAGATAGCAACTCTGAAATAGTTTCTTTTGTAAAGGACCAACCTAAAAACTATCAGAGTAATAGAAAACCATTTCATAAAGTCGACAAGAAAGATAAGAAAGTGTCAAAATGTATCTACTGTCAACTTTTGCATGACACTTATTCTATGTGTGACAAATCGCCTAACTATCCGGCACATCTTGAGAATGTCATTAAGAAGCAACAAAACAAAAGAACTGCATACAGGCGTGCAGTCAAATGCTTCTTCTGTTCCAGCTACGGCCATTATTCAAATAAGTGCCTGGGCCGCCAACGTATGAAAGCCAACAATGCTATTTTGATTGATACATCTTCTGATAGTGGTAGTGAGACTGAGTGTGAAGTTGAGAATGTAATACCTTTTAAGCAATCTGAAGATGTTTGTTGTGTGAATGATGTATTAAGCTTTGACAATTGTGACCAATGTCACCAATTTCATGCAGACGGCAAACTTACATGTGGGCATATTGTAACATCCTCTGTAGAGAATGCAAATGCAGTTATAGCCTCCAGAGGCAATCTATTGTTTCACTCTGCAATGGTCAATGAGAAGCCATGCCGATGTCTGCTTGACAGTGGGAGCTCTATTATTGGTGTGAAAAAGGAACTTGTTAATCCAAAGGATTATACTGGTGACTCTGTAAAATGCCGGACTTTCTCTGGTAATATAGAAACCTATCCTTTGGCCAAAGCCCGTATTAACACTCCTTTCCTTTCTGGTACCTTTACATGTGCAATTCTAGACAACCCTTGCACTGATTTAATTCTTGGGTGTCTACCCCAGCTAAGGCACTGTACAGATGAAGAAATATCTGTCTGGGAGGAGAAGAATGGTTTCACTCCAGTGAACAGTACAGATATCCTCAAACATCACAGTCCTAATAAAAGTGCTAGACCCATAATACTTGAAACTGATCAAGACGTAATGGTGCTACTACCAGACAAGCAGAATAAAATGGTAACTTCATGGCAAGGGCCTTTCAAGGTGATACAACAAATTTCAGATGTTGACTATGAAATATCGAATAAACGGACACTTAAAGATATTCCATGTCAACATGTTGAAACCTTACTTTTCACGACAAGAGACAGAAGTAGAGACAGACGAACACAATGCATCCCACACCTAGTGATGAGACGACAGACGTACACAACGCAACTACACTAGTTAGCGAGACTGGCAAATCCGACGAGATGCATACACTTAATGAGAATACAGAATACGCACTTAGCACCACTACCGTACTGAATCAGGTAGACGACGACGGAATGGAACTACCTGTTCCCATTGTAGACAAGACTGCAACATTGGATAGCATACGGATAGAACAGGGACTAACAGACGGTCAACGACGACAATTAATAGAATTAGTGACGGAGTATAAAGACATATTTTCTGACATTCCAGGTAGGACGGACAGAATCGAGCACTCCATTCTTCTTTCGGACTCTAAGCCTATCAAATGCAGGCCGTACTCTATCCCACTCAGCTATAGAGAAAATCTGAATAAGGAAATTCTTAATTTAGAAGCTAGTGGGATCATTCAGAAATCTACATCTGAGTACTCCTTTCCAATAGTCCTTGTTAAGAAAAAAGACTCCACAATTCGTTTGTGTGTGGACTATAGAAAACTCAACAACGTCACTAAGATCGACGCAGAACCAATTCCTTCCTGCGAAGATCTTATTCTTGACATGTCCACCTCCAAAATCTTTTCTAAATTAGATCTGACTAAGGGATATTGGCAGGTCCCTATGCAGACTCAATCCATTCATCTTACTGCTTTTTCAACACCTTTAGGACTTTACGAGTGGCGTTTTCTTCCTTTCGGACTTCGAAACGCTCCTGCCACTTTCGTACGCTTAACAAGGGATCTACTTCATGGAGTGACGAATACAGTGACGTATATAGATGATATATGTGTCCATACAGATGACTGGACAACACACTTACTGAAACTAAGACATGTCTTCGATAGGTTGCGACTCTTCGGTCTCACTGTCAAACCGAGCAAAGTCGAATTGGGCCTACAAGAAATTGATTTTTTGGGTCATGTCATTTCACAAGGTCAACTTAAAACTGACAATAGAATTATTACCAAAATTATGAACCTGACCATGCCGACAACAAAGAAGCAGGTCAGAAGCCTTTTGGGGTTAGTAAATTACTATAGCAAGTTCATACCAAACTTAGCTGAAATTACAAGTGTATTTTCAAATGTTTTAAAAGCATCTGTAAAATTAGATGTCAAAGATGCATTATTAATTTCTGCATTGTCAAAATTGAAAATCCTGTTTAGTAATGTACCAATCCTCCGCCTGCCTAATCCTGGGCTCGTTTATTATCTTAGGACAGATGCCAGCAGGATCTCCATCGCTGCAGTATTAGGCCAATTTTATGATGGCATCTTCCATCCGATTTGCTACGTGAGCCGCAAGATCACACCTGCTGAGTCCAGATATTCCATATCAGAGTTGGAAGCCCTTAGCGTCATCTATGCGGTGAGGAAGCTGCATCGATTTCTAGCGGGTGTTCACTTCGTTGTCCAGACTGACAACTCCCCAATCACGGTCATACAAAGTGGTGTCCATCGGAATGACCGTATCTACAGGTGGTCGTTAATACTCCAAAATTATACTTTTAGTATAGAGCATATTAAGGGTAAGGACAACATTCTGGCTGATACCCTGAGTCGACCATCTGAGGTAGAAATACCGGAGATTCCACATGAGAATGTAGAGTAATAAAGGTTAGATTAGTACATTAGAATATTCTATGTGATATAGATTACGAATACATAGACATTATGTTCTGAACCATGTACTAAGAACAGTGAACTACCATATGTCCGTAGACATTAAGATAAGAACTGTGCTTCGAAAACAAGTATATCACCGTGTGAACTAAGACAGCTCGTTACATACTAAGCTCCATATATGTGCCGGTGAACCATCTGTGTAAGCATAAAAGAACAGTGTCAGAACAGTACATAAATAACAGACACGAAAATACTTGTCTACGACACCAGCGAACTCTACAGGTGCAATACCCATAGGACACAAGTATGACTGTGCAATGTATTTAATATACCCAGGCCAATTGTGTATATATATCATGCCTATGAAAGCAATTTCTAAACATTAAGGCCACAACTAACCTGAGGTAATTGAATACCATGTATATATAAACTTATTGTGATATGTATTATAACATTTTAATATAGTGATAAATTAGAGTTAGATTAGGTCACTCTAAGATACATTTGGATTTAGGAAATATAATAGTTTTCATTTTTTTTATTAGTTTAGATAGATCATTAATTTACCCACTTACTTAGCTTAAAAGTAGATTAGGATAGTAATTTAGACTTAATAACATCTAATTATAAACTAGGATTAAAGCTTAGATAGTAATAGTACCATTTAGTTTGTTACAATTCATTTAGTTTCACTCCATTTGAGTTCATTCCATCTTAATGAACCAGTCCATTTAACAAACTTATTCATTTAGTATTATGATTAGTTTACACCGTATAAGATAAAAGGATTATACACATAAACATACATCATTTACACCATTTAGAGTAAAAATATCAATCATATATTTTTTTTTTCATTTAAAAACATTATTTATAATTTTTCACATTACCCATGTTAGAAAGGTACATAAGTTATTACATTTCACATTACCCATTTCAGAAAGGTACATAACTCATCTCACATCAATTTCATTTTAAATAGTTAGATTACTTCCCTTAAATTAGATGACAGTAGGTAACACATTAAATCCATATTTATAGAGCTATTAGTAATATTTCATTATTTAGAGTATTATTTCAGTAGAATGTAGTTATTAATAATACCAGGGGACAAACCATCAAACCCTTTCTCTTACATGTAAATATGTTGTAAATACATGACTCGTGCAGCAATTTACGCACAGTCATGAAGCTCAACTTTGTCAAACTGAGCCAAACTTGTACAGTGTCACTCCAAGGTTTTTAAATAATTGTGAGGGTAAAAGATGTGTGACAAAAGTGAGGGTAAAAGATGTGTGATAGAAGTGTGAAAGTGAGAGCGGATGTAAAATATACAAGAGAGAGTGAGATCAGTCAGCGGATTTTTTCTGCCGCTCAACGCGACTTTTTATTTGTTGTCTGCGTCAAGTGTTTGCTTTCAATGTTGAAAATGTGCTGTGTTGAATGTATTGTGTGTAGTTTAGTGTAGATCTTAGAGAAAGTATTTTAAGTCTCATAAGACGGAAACGTAGTCACGAATTAGTGTGATACACTTGTTTGTGGCCACATTTAACCGAATTATGGCACTTGAAAACTAACTTACATACACATGATAGATAGACACATAGGTTAGAAATTAGATTATACTATTAGTTAGATTCAAACACGCAAACATCCAGGAAAACAAACATGTAAATTACATACATTTTTGGTAGATCAAAGGGAGATAACTCTGGGGTCAGGGGACACAATAGACAACGAAACTCTAACTTAACAGTGAAAGATAACTTTACACGCGGAAGCGAGATAGGTAAAGCCTGTCGCACACAGCTTGTGTAATGGTTGTTTAATATTATATGGGGGACATGAAGCAATTCATGTGTTGACCCTAAGAAAGTCAACTTTGTATGGGTAGTGAGTTAATTTACTATTTGAGGGCAGGTCTTATAAGACAACGGTCCGGTTCAGACATACCTCTAATTAATATAATATTGCGATTGAGAATAGGGCTCACGCCAACCAGACAAGTTTGTGGCGATTGCCAGTAGCCAAGTAAAGTGATACTACATTGTGACAATAGTCAGTAGAAGTCTATTCAGTTACCCAAAACCAGGTTATCAAACAGTCTTTGACAAAAATTAGATACACTAATTTTTTAGAAACCTCTTGCGACACAACCAATGAGTCAAAGTTGATGACGCAACACAGGAGGGGAGGGTGTGTGTCAAAGACTGAAGGATAGGGATCTGAGGTCTGCCTTAAGATAGAAGACCACCGGGAAGAGTGGTCAACCTCAAGTAGATTAGAGGTAACACAGTGCCCCGATATGAGGGCAGGGTAGGTGATAGGAAGGGGGACTATTAACTAGTTCTCTCATGAGACACGGAGGCGTCGACCAGATAGTTAGCACTCTGGTCACGACAGAATCACGCCTACGTGATAGCCACGAGAATAGTGGATTGCCACTCAATAGGAAACGGCTGCTATACGCGTGCTGAGTGTGACAGCACGCAAAAAGCCGAAGGACGTACAAGGTCCTTCCGCGTGCTGTGTAGCCACGCGTGTAGGAAAGTCAGACTGGGGACTGACTTCGTAGCGAGTGCACCGTTTAGTGTCGATAGGGGTTTTTCTGTAGCCAAATAGATAGATATTAGCAATAGGGTTAGGAAACTAGTGATAGGCAATTCTGTGGCTTTGTGTGTGATTTGATAGCGACTGTTTTGTAAATGTACAGAGCCAACGGCAATAAAATGTATCATCCACTTCCTCTCACACGACTTGCAAGTTCCTTGTGTGGTGCGAGAGAAGAATCCTATGATGCCTGAAACCAACGGTTGTTGACCGTCACCATAAGGTGCGAAGCTTTTCTCTCGGATCTCTCCTCATATTTCTTAATGAGGTGTCTAGGGAGATTTTTCAGTTCTTTCCCGATCCGGATTTTGTAGAAGTTTTTGGACACCACCTTTTCCACATGATAAGGTCCTTTCCATCCTACTTGGAGTATATTAGTCTCTTCTGGACCCCATACTTCCACTTGGTCTTCCAGCTTAGGAGCTATTTTACTCTTAGTCCGCTTGTTGGGTGGTGCTTTCTGACACTCTGAACAAGACTTCACTAACCGGCGTACATCTCCGGTCATTCCTGGCCAGCAATAATGGCCGGAAATCTGCTGCAATGTCTCTCTGACACCCATATGTCGATTCTCGGATGTCTGTCTTCCGGATATGGTGTGCCCGCTCTGAAGAATGTGAGGACGGTGGGTCTCTGGGACCACCCACTGCTCGTGCAGTCTGCCTCCCCTTCCGGCTCTCCTGTAAAGCAGCCGATTCCTCAGAAAGTACTGTCCCCGTTCTGGTGAGTCAGCACTTCTTTGCAGCTTCCTGTAGCAAGGACGCAACGTAGTATCCTTCCTCTGGGCAGTATGCAATTCCCCTAGCACTGAGTTGTCGCATAGTGTCTCTGCCTCTTCTTTCTTCCCCTGAGATCCACTGGTTACGGCTCCCCTGTGGGCGGGCTGTTTGGGCACCCCCAAAAACATATATATCGTACCAATGATCACTGGGAATAGGGAGTCAGCTAATACAGCTGCAGGAATAATGCCCGTGACGTACCTGGACTTAATCTCCACCTTGGCGATTGGCAGCGTCATGGTAACAGCACTCCTCATTGCCGGCTGTATCTCTATGGTCTCCCCTGTAAGTTGGTCTGGGCTTACCAGGCTGGCATCTATCACAGCTTCCCCATCCAAACCTGAATCGTAGAGACAAGCAACCTGCTGGCCATTGACTTCAATCAGTTCAACCACAGGTGGCCTCTCTTGGTCCGGAGTGTCTTCCACATCCTCGACCTTTTCCTTGCATCGGCAGTCCATAGTATTATGTGTTTTCGACCTGCAGTGCGTGCACCATTTTCCCTTCCAAACTTTCCGTGTGCTTTCTTTGTTCAGAGCTTCTTCGCCGACCTCAGCCTTGTCTGTGATCACCTTCTTAGGAATCACTTGGCATGCCGCGAAGTGATAACTTTTCAGTTTTCATCTGCAGTCTTTTGTGTTATGAGAGGGCGACTTGCAGATCGAACACCACTTCTCCGACCACGGTCGTTTCGCTGGAAAATTCGAGGTGCTCTGTTTTCCTTCCTTCACCTTCTCTGAACTCTCCATTGACGTCTTTATATAAGGTTCCACTTTTTCTCCTTCCCAGTTTTTAGATTTCTTTCGGTCTTGTTTCTCCTGACCTTTTGGGGTTGGTATATTGGTTTCTTTAGCTTCCCCATGGACTTCTACGAATCTTTTCGCCAGCTTATTCACAACATCAAGCCTTTCCGCCCCTTGTTCTCCTAAAAATGTCTTCAGTGGTTCTGACATTTGCTGGCGCATCTGGTCGACTACCATCAGCTCTTCCAGACTCTCATAGTCCCTCTTGAACTCTGCCAAATCCATCCATTTTTGGAGGTATGATTTCAGCCTTAAACTGTAGGCGGCGAATAGCTCTCCCGGCACTCTTCTTGCCGATCGAAACTTCTTTCGATACGTTTGTGCTGTGATCTCATAATGTTTCATCAAAGCAGCTTTTAATTCTTCGTAGTTGTTTTCATGTCCTGATGGTAGGCGTGTGTAAACCTCGTAACCTGAACCTCTTATCCCCTGGGCTATCTTAAGACACCATCTGCTTCTATCCAGCCCCATAGCGACTGATCTGGCCTCAAAGCGATTCACGTATTGGTCAAATTTTTCTGTAGATTCATCATAAACAGCTATGGGAAACTTCATTGCATGGTACCCCTGTCCACTCATGTTGGTTGAACCATGTGAAGATAATCCTCCTTCTGCTGCGTCTATTTCTCCCTTAGTTGGTGTTTTGAGTTCTAGTTCTCTCATGCGGTATTCATGTTCTCTGTTCTTGTTGGCCTCTTCCGCGTCCAACCGCTTGTTGGTCTGTTCCATTTCCATCATTTTCAATTCCAACTCGGCTTTTTGATCTTCCCTTTCTGCTTGGCGAATTTCCCTCTCCCTCTCCTGTACGTAATCGGTTAGGGCCGAACCAGATAAACCAATTTCTTCCCCGTTTGCCCTAAGTCCCGCTTTGGTTAGTTAAGGAGTGGCCATAGTAAAAGAAGGTAAGTCAGCAGGCTGAGTAAAGACACATCAAGGCAATAAAGAATTACTCACTATAGAAATATAATCTATTATATATATATATATATATATATATATATATATATATATATATATATATATATATATATATATATATATATGTCTATCTAAATATTTATTTATCTATGACACCACACAGTACACCACGACTACTCTCTCAACCACAAGAGGAGATTTAGGATAAAGACTTATGTAGACGTGTCAAAGTGTGCACAAATAGGTAATGTGTCTTAACATCTATCCACATTCGTCCTGTCTGGATCTTTCTCACTGTAAAGTCCCCAACATTAATGTAATGTCTCTAACATAAATGTAATGGCACCATATATTCCATGGACATTCTCTACTTTAAAAGTCATCAATATGTATACTTATATGTATATCCCAATATGTATCTACCAATATACCCGCTAGGTATGTTATCCCGCTAGGTATGTTACTTCGCTGCTCCACCATTTAATGTCGCTTGTCGTCCCTGGAGGAAAGTGGACTCAACAAGCACACCTTTAGGATCCTTATACTTGGGAATTATTGACAGACCTATGTCTACACTCCTCCGTTCTGTCTTCTATTCACTATATATATATATATATATATATATATATATATATATATATATATATATATATATATATATATATATATATATATATATATATATCTTATTCCTTCATAACATACCCTGACAACAGTTTCCTCCAACAATTAATAAAATATTTATTGCTGAAAAAACTATGTCAGTTGTATGTATTGAATGTGTATATGTAATTTGTAGTGTCTTCTAGTGTGAGTGCAAGATAGGACTCTGACTGTCTAATCTCCGTATCGCATCTCGCATCGTCATACGGCCAAGTCACAGGACATCACACAAATATATGGACAGCTCTCACCCTGGATGCTCCACTCCGCTTGAGTCTGGACGTAATCCAATTCTTGAAAACAAATGTTCAATGTCTTATCACCAGAAAATAATGCGATTAAGGTAAGTCACTGAAATCCACATATTTCCTGTTTTTGGAAGTTACTACAATCCATCACGGAATACACATCACCACTGTCCAACATTGTCTAGTGCTACTGTAAATGTTCTACACACTGTCTCTAGTTAGTAAAGTTTTATATTTATCCACAGTGCAATTGTATGCAGTTATAGGTCTCCCTGCTTTCAACAGGTTAACGTCTTTTTTTTCATTTACATGCTTTACTGGTATATTCTTTTGGGGTATACAGAGTTCTTTTATTGAAGTGAGGGTATCTCTTCTCACGATTAGAACCTGTCTATGTTTTTAGTGGTTATATTGACGTACTTTCTCTGCACCAGTGAAGTAAACTTCATTTCTTCTCTCATGTCAAGAGTGGTAGTGGAACCTGTGGGAAATATATTTAATCAGGTGATATGAGTCTACTTCATACTATTTCTTATGTCTTTCTCCAGCCGTACTGAGAAGCTTCCGAAAGATACTCTGACATAAGACAGATGAATTCACTAAAGTCTAAACTATTCGCTAATAGAAGGAAATGGTAACAGCCAGCACAGACACCTTGTTCTCTATACTAGACTATTAAGCTAAAGCTAAATACCTTATATAATCTATGTTAGTCCATGAATTGAAATACACAAACGCAGATGCGCTAATATCCCATCGCCTTTAAACAATAAGGGACTTATATTTCTTTCCTTATAACGGACACATAGATAATCTCCGCCCAGTTTGGGAACACACACTAACCCCAAAAACAAGTTTCCACCAATTTATACCGAGTTCCAATTCTCCGTTGACTTTTGATGTCACTACATCAACAATCGTATTTTGCCGTTTCCTTCACATCAAAAGTCTGTGAAATCCCGTATTCATTCGTTGCCGCTCTGTCTCGTGTTTCTCCGCTGAGTTCCGCGTTCCTCCAACCATCGTACATCAAAGAGTTCTAACTCTTTGATCACCGTCTTCGTGTGTTCCGCAACCCGATGTCTCCCCGTCTCCGTTGCTTGTCCGATAAGATCGGCAGTCACTGACCCCTTATCACTAACTGTATTTTTCTTCTTTATCATTCGGTCAATAACCCACACTTTGTCCTCGCTCAAGACTGAAGGCTCGATTGTTATTCTGACTCACGGTCCATAATTTTCCATCCTCCCATATTGTAATTAATTTTATATTCCAGTATCAGGGAATCACTAAACTCACAGTATCCTGTGACACGGTGTAGAGGTTAAACTACAGCATCCGCTTCTTGTCATTCATGATATAATGTTTCTATTAAGTGGTTCAAATCTGCTGAAGAAATTGACCTGGGCTTCTAGGTCGACACAGTCTACAACAGTGTTTCCCAACGTGGGGCCCACGCCCCACAGGGGGGCAATTCGATTGTTCAGGGGGGCAATTCGATTGTTCAGGGAGGCAATTCGATTGTTCAGGGGGGCAATTCGAAAATGGACTCGTCTAGAGTTTAAGTTAACCGTATGGTGACTCTCAGTCGCTACTCGAGCTTGGTAAACGTTCAGTATAAGTAACTTCTGTCCGCCATGTTAGTAGCCGTGATTTCACTGTTAGATGTTAAGAGTTAAACTAGTGGTTATACTGGCCCGGCACTAAGCATGTCACGCTATTTGTTCTGAATGCCGCGAAATGCTTTGTGCCGGGATCTCAGTTTCTGCAGTGTAACGCTCAGCATTCCCCGTTGATGTTAATTTAAAATAAGCGCGTTAAATTGTTGTAAAAGCCTCGTTGTTTAAAAAAAATATATATATACATTGTATAAATATAAGTGATATATAACTGATATGTAAATTCAATTGGTAATTTTTATTAATTTCTTTTTCTTCTTCTTCGCATGAAATATATCTATAACTGAATATTGTCTCTTGTATGAATCTAACAGTCTTTGTTTTTAGTTCACTTCAGCGGTCCATAGAGTTTATCTTCCACTGTTGTCTCTCTAGGCCAGAAGGTTCGCCTGGATATGTTGTAGTTTGGGCAAGTCCTGGAGTATGTGCTCTGCTGTCTGCTACGCCAAACCACATGTGCACATGGCTGAGTCACCAATCTTGAATTTGTGTACATGTGGTTGCCTAATCTATTGTGTCCTGTTCTGAGGCGCGGAATAATGACCTGTTCTGGTCTGTCCATAACGTGGAGGTCGTCTTGAGTAGGGTTTGGTGGCCTTCTGACTGATTTGATCATTCTTTTCTTTTGGTGGTATGTAATGGACACATCAGGTTGTTCTTCTTTTGCTCCTTCCTTAGCCAAGCGATCAGCTCTGTTGTTTCCGGGTACTCCACAGTGGGATGGTATCCACTGTATGATGACCTTACGCTGACTGCTGAGTTCAGATAGTAGTGTCCTTAGAATTGGCAATTTCCCAGACAGGAGCGCCTTTATTACTGATTTTGCATCTGTAAATATCACCACAGGTTGTGTACCATGGCTGGTATTTTGTAATTTCTCTGTTGCTATCTTGATTGCCTCAATTTCAGCATCTTAGTTATGGCAGTACTTTCCTGTTGGAAATCTGGCCGTGTCCCTAGTATTATGTGGGTATTCTATGTACACTCCCGCTCCTCCATTTCGAAAGCATTTTGTGCTGACCCATCTGTGTAGACTCGGATCCAGAGATCCTGTATTAATTTCAATTTTAGAAGCATCATTTTCCAGAAAAATTTGTCAAATGAAAAAGTATGTTTTTTTTTTTTTTTTTTTTTTGCGGTGGGATAAATATGTCAAACATATTTAAATATGCATTTTTAGTCTACGTTTACTCCAGTTCATATTTTTTAAAAAGTTTTTAATTGATCTTATGTGTATTTCTTTACGCATATAGTGAAATGAGTGGTGCAAGCAAGAAAAAAGTTCGACAGTATTCGGAGGAATATTTAAAATTTGGTTTCATACCCGCTGTCCACGATGAACGGTCACCTTTTTGTCTTTTATGTCAACAATGCTTGACCAACGAATCAATGAAACGAGGTCGTCTTGAGGTACATTTGAAGGCGAAACATAATGCTCATATTAATTCAGATTTGAATTACTTTCAAACTTTAAAGAAAACTTTTGAAAAAAGAGTAACATTAAAGTCTCTATTTACTGCTCATAATGCAACTATCAATCGTACTATTGAGGCTAGTTATCAAATTTCATTACTTATCGCTAAATCTGGGAAAAGTCATATTATAGGGGAGAGTTTAATCAAACCATCAATATCAGCATTTCTTAAAACGGTTCTGGAAAAAGATGACAAAGACGTTAAAGCTATGCCAATAAGTAACAATACTGTTAGCAGAAGAATAGACGAAATGAGTGAGGATATTGAAATACAACTTGTTGAAAAGCTGAAAACAAGAAAATTCTCAGTGCAAATGGATGAATCAACTTTGAGAGACAGAGAGGCAGTACTTATAACTTACATAAGATATATTGATAAAGGTGATTTTGCTGAAGAAATGTTGGTCTGTAAATCATTAGAAAGCACCATTACCTCCAAAGATATATATAGTAAGCTAAAAACAATTACTTAGATACCAATAATACACCAATAAAAAATATAACATCTTGTGCTCCAAATATGATGGGGAAGAAAAATTGTTGCTTAATATTGATGACAGATGAGAATCCAGAAATGCTTCTTGTGCATTGTGTTATTCACAGGGAAAACCTGGTAGCTAAAAACATTTCGCCTGTTCTAAATGAAGTACTAAATTTAGTTATAAAGTGCACCAATGCTATTAAAGCTAGTGCCAAATGTGAACGACTCTTCAAGTTATTTTGTGAAGAACAAAATGAAGACCATGTGAGACTTATACTTCACACTGAAGTAAGATGGCTGTCGAAAGGGAACATGCTTGAAAAGATTTATGGAACTATTTGATACTCTTAGTGATTTTTTAAGCGACAAACCTGAAATGAAAAATCTGTTAACGGTCGAATGGTAAGGCATTTGTGAGTTATTTAGCCGATATCTTTGAAAAACTAAATATATTAAATAAACAACTTCAAGGAACAAATAAAACTCTTGTCGATGCAAAAAGCGAAGACACTTGGTTTCATTACCTTTATTGAATTATGTCAGACATATATTTACAAAAAAATTTTGAAAGGTTTCATTGGCTCCAAAAATGTGAAGTGACTGATACCGCTATATATACTATTGTCGATCATCTGAAAATTGTATCGGCTGATTTAAAAGAAAGATTTTCTGATGTGAAACAAATTGATTTCCCAACTTGGATGATGCAGCCAATGTTAGTGGATTTGTCTGATATTTCAAATATGCAGTATCAAGAATAACTCGCAGAAATGCAAAATGATGAGTCAATTAAAACTTTATTTAATATAAATGGAGCGATGGCATGACTTTGTGAGAAAACCGAAATCAAATATCCAAATGCAACCAAATGTGCAAGAGTACGATTGTCACTGTTTCCATCTTCATATTTAGCTGAATGCGGAGTTAGTGCCATAAATGATTTACTGCTTTAAAAAAACAATCGGCTGGATATAACAAAACGGGGAGACTTGAGACAAGTTAACTAAATTGGGACCTGACATAAAATCTCTTTGCAGCAAGCATCAAGAAATTAATATAGAAAAATCTTTCATTAAAATTATTTTGTACTTGAATTTCAGTTCTCCATTATATGTTTTGAAAATTTACTTACTGTTTGTGTTAGCTCACTAAGTTCCTAGTGATTTCTTCCTAAAACCTATCATTCAAGTTTCTTTAGTGAACATTTCAATTTTTGAATATTAAAAATTATTTATATTTTTTTTTTGGGGGGGGGGGGGGGGGGGGGGGGAGATAAGAAATTTAGAAAGGCTTAGGTGGGGCATAGCACAAAAAAGGTTGGGAAACACTGGTCTACAATATATAACAGGAAATGTTCTGGGAAGTAAAGACGACGTTTCAATATTGCGAGGGTTTGTGGCAGAAGTCGGGCACTTGGTTCAATACAACCAGAAGAGCTGGCCAACACTGGCAGCAAGGGTCAAAGCTATCCCTATACTAGGCACAGCGACCATAACGCTTCAACTCCAACCAGTAATGAGTTATTATCTCTTTATATCCTAATGGGGAGTCGAAGTGGCGCAGTGGCTAGACACTCGTCTGCCGGCCCGGTGATCATGGGTCCGACTCGCTTTAGGGCGGAATCGAATTTTAAAAATTGACCTCTCTCCTAGCCTAAACTAGATCCCAAGAAATGCCTTAAATAACACAACTAGCATGATACTGCTCACATCACCCACCGAGTGCCGATGGTCTGTATAAGTATAGTACTGTATGACAATTGCGCCCTAAGGCACGTATTGTTTGCTGATTTGTTTGTAAACACTTCTCATATGAATGAACAACACATTATCAGCCGGCTCTGTGGCAAAGGTGTTACGGGTGCAGTTCGTACTCCTGCGTGCCGCGTTTGAAACACAGCTTCGGGCGATTTGGCAGCAGACCGCCTTGTGTCGGGTTTTTACGAAATGGTATGAGTGCCGGTCGTTCAGAAAGCAATGGCAAACTATTGAACGTAAACTTGCCACGAAATCACAAAAAGCCACACAAAAAATGTTAGGGTTGACTGCTACGTCCTGTAAAGGATATGCAACTAACCAATACCCTGACGAATTCCATTTTTAAAAAATAGTCAATGCTTGGCTTCTGAAAAAGTTATAATAATAACACTGTGAGACAGAAGCAACTAAAACTAACAATTCGGATTTGGTGAAATGATGTAATTACTGCCTTCAGTCGGAGAAAGTAAGAAAAGTATATCTGTCTTTGGATAAACCAGTACACGTATTGTGAGTTGTTTAGCACAGAAAGGTAAACATATAGTACCAATCATCAGAAGTACCAATCTTCTTCTCTGTTTGTTCTACTGTTTTTAGTATGAAGTGTCGCAGAGTGGAGATACATGTAATCTTCTTTTTTTAGCGTGTTTTGTTGCTTGTTCTAATGTAGGTCTTTTTTTATTGCCCATAGCCAATTCTTCCCAGGTTTCTCGCCTTATATCATAATGTTCTCATGTAGAACGTCTTAGTCGTTGGTTGATATTGTTCCATTCTAGCTAATGGTCCGAACCATTTAATTCTTTGGTGTTCTATATAGTTAGTCATCGGTGTTATCCCTAAACTTGTTCTTAGTTTCTCATTTGTCTCTCTATCTCTTCTTGTTTTTCCTGCTGCGTTTCTTATGCATCTCTTCTCACATTATGTGACTTTTGATTGATTGATTGATTGATTTAGGAATCGAGATCACAGCATTCGGGGCATTCCCATAAGTGCTCCGTCCCCATCCTCAGCAGCCAGCGAAGAGTTCCAACACTAATAGTACCAGTAGCAATCTGATTATAAGTCCGTCTCACCTTTCCTCTGAGCGTTGAGCGTCGGCCAGATCCCCTTGTCACTCCTCGCTGTCTCATTCTTGCCAGACCATGGTAATCCATTTGCTCCTCCGAGGTGTGCACGTGCTCCCACAAGGCCGCAACAACGTCTGCCTTGTCATGTATCAATACTCCACCAAGTTCTGCAGAACCAGCCAATCTGTCCGTCTGTTCATTTCCCAGCACACACGCATGTCCCGGAGAAAAGATCCAGGCGATGCTTGTCACTCGTGACCTCCGAAGCGAAGCAAGCCACTCCGCACGAAGCCTGCCCGTCCCCACCCTCGTCAGCATGCTTTCTGAGTCAGTTACAATCACGATGTGTGTGTGTGTGTGTGTGTGTCGTATTCTCCATCCAGCGGAGAGCCGCAGTGACTGCCTCCACCTCCATTCTTAAGCTGGATGTTGTGATATCATATGCCAGGCTCTCCTGCCCCAAACGTCGACCATTAGCTTTGGCTATGAACCCCCAGCCACTTCTCTCACCTCTTGACACCGATGACACCGAACCATCTGTGTGGATAATTACATCACCCGAGTGAGCATTGTCCTGAATTAGTTGCTGGATTTCCACTTCCGTGGCCCCTGCTGGCCACTCCCTGCTTAATGTGATTATAACTCTGCACAAGTCTGACTGCTTCGCTGGCACTCTGACCCACTCCTCTCCACGCCTAATGTTCTCCAAGGGGCACACCTGTCTGATCGTATCCTCCGCCTGAGCCATCCATGATTTCCCTCTTATCAGTCGCTGACCCTTAACTGCGTCCAGCGCCTCATGCAGTGAGTGGTCTGTGTCTGCAGCTACTCTGAGGTATGCCTTCGCCTGCATCACCTTGAGCCTACCAGCAACAGTCGGCAGACCAAGAATGTAACGCATACAGACTACTGGGGTGTCTCTAGTGCATCCCAGAATGACCCGCATTATGTGACTTTTCATCTGTGTTACTAGGACTGCCAATGTCTGGCATTGATAACTCAGCGTTGGGGTGAATAAAGCATATATCAGCTTGTTATACAAATCACAACACCAAAAAGGCATGTTATTTTTATGAATATTCCTATTTTGAGCTACCGTATAACAGTAGACGGTACTACCTGCTTTCTGTTAGCGCCGAACGTTGGGCGCCGCTTACCAAACCCGATACCCCGCATTGTGCCAACGGCTTCGGGCGGAAGAGCGCAAATGGGAGGGTACAAGCCTTACCCCGGTGCGAGGAAATGCAAGCTAAAGACAAAATGTCATGGCAGGGCAGATGTCGTGGGACAACACCGGCCTGGTTCTCGGTGGTTGCCCATATATTTTATTGGGTTCTAAATTAACCTCTGTCTTCCCTCTTACTAGATTGTCCCCAGGACGGTTCACGGATGACACTACCCACACGACGACTGTGGACACAAGAAGACACCTAACTGACTATAATAGAACAACCTTATAAAAAGGCAAATCTAGAATCTTTATTGGAGATTCTGACTTGAACACACAGATGAACAAACCAACAGACAGACATACAGCAATGAACAGTCAATTGGGTGAGAGTAGTCTGCTTGACATTCTCATCATCCCACATAGGTATGTTAGTGTAATATCGATGTCAGTGTGTTGAACTAGGTGGTAAGACACATTCACCTGATCCTGTATGATGCCTCCTGGAGCTTCGGAATTTGACCAAGTAAAGTTCAACAGCCACTAGTCACTTGGCTTTTAATACAATCAAAAGTCACTGCACACCGCCACAGCAAACAAGCAATCAGGAATCAGCAATGTGTTAACAGCACACAGGCCACTGCAAATAGGCAGCCGCCCTCAGGATACAGCCCCGGATACAGCACACAACAAAGGGCACTCGCCCACAGGAACATCAAAGAGCAACAGCAAAGGGCACTCGCCCACAGCAACATCAAAGGGTTCCTGTAAGCAAGAACAAGCCATCACACCGTTGCACAATACACACCACATCAACATGCCACACTGACTCCATCTATCTCTTGTGGTCAGGCCCTTGAGCTCAGACCGCATCGTATGTCTGAACTCCCAGACATATCTCACAGACAGATTAGGTTACAGCTCCTAGTAATCCTAACTTAGGTCGATAGCTTTTCAGCCACAAGTCTCATACCTAATTGATAGTAGATATGATGACAGGTTCAATTCATGAGGATGGCAGAAATCCATACCTCCTATAGAGATCATCACGTGTTATGGCCTGGATCATCCTTCCCCATCACCATTTGTCTCATCAGAAAAGTAAATAAGCATATGAGGATACCTCAGGTAAGTACTCCATGACACCTCCAAAGTTAATTTAATGGAAGATACTCAAGCTACATTGATAACTAACCTGAAATACTGAATTAAAGACCAGACAAACAACAGAAGAGTTTCATGTTCTTATGTTTGTCGCTTCCCACCTTTCTGCATCGGATAACTGGATTTCTGTTGTGTGTGGGTGTATGAATATATAGACACTCATCACCTGAATAAATTCCTTTGGCTGCCTAGGAATTGTGTCGAATCCCAAACAATCCGGTTCCGATAAAAGTATAGAGACAATAGAAAGATAGACCCGCATGACAAAGTATTCCCTTCTCAGTAAGGGAACTGTAGAGTCACACAATACTGATGAAATATCCACACGATACTTGAGTGGGTGTTTCCCCACCGCTATACTGGCCCACGGTGCAATCCCTAGTAGGTGTGAAGATATCTTTCCCCTTCTGAATAAGCCCAGTTAACTAACAACAGGCCTACAGGTCGATAATAACTTCCCAGCTTATAGCCTCCTACATATTTGGGTTTCACCGTAATGAGAAATGCAAGTGGTCCTCGCTCGTCACATGAGTGCTTGACAAGTACTGTTTTCAACCACGCCACCAGATGATGATTGAAACATACTAATGTCAACATATTCATTAAGGGAATCAAATTAAAGCTATGTTCAAGAGGAATTCTTCTGTCAGAATCATAATTCCCTCAAATACCCCATTATTAAGATAGGGCGTCGAATGTATTAACTGGTTTCCACCAGACTGCTCCACTGAGCTGGCTAGCAAAATACATTCCGTCTTGTCTGTAGAACACTGTTCTCAGCTTAATCTAGGTCATAGTACACACACAGGCTTACTACACAGTTAGCATGCCTGGTCGAGACCCAACCATCAGCGCAACTGGCCGGCCTGGTTGATAATTAACCCACAACTGTAATACAACCTTTACTTAAGAGACGCCAAGTATACAAGTGTTTTACCTTTAAGACCTAGGAACAATTATGAAACAGACATCGACCCGGTGGATTCATCAAGCTCTGGGCTGTAGGTTCCCTCTGGAGCCCCAAACGTACAACTTGATACAGCTGGTCAAAGACACGGCCCCTCGTCTCAAGGACAACAATGCCACCACTGTAGATCAATCTATATAAGAGTTGCACAGATTACAGCTGGCGGACCTGGCCGTGAAAGGATGGCTTTAACAACCTCTGTAGAGCATTCTCCGGATCCTCGTGATTTCAATCATACAACGTGCTATCAAAGCGGCCTCCTTTCTTGATGACTGGCTACCGAATGGCCTCCTCGTGTCAGCTCCCGAAGAACACACTCTCCGGAGTCTGCAGAAAACTTCCGAGCATTACCTCACGAAAGTGAAGGCAACTCACAATTTTCCGAGATTTTCAGAATGTGGGATTTACAACAGCAAATATCTACGCACATTCAAATAGTTGAGTTATTCTCGGGACCCTTGAAGTTCATGACAATCCCGAGACATAACATCTCAAGGACCCAGAAGATGGTCCCAACTATTTGTACTCGGAAATCCCCCCTCACCCGCCATAAAATGTGGCCTAGCCGCCGAGACGGGGTGGGGCAGAGTTGGTACTGTGTTGTCCTGTCTGAGACGCACTTGCGTTTCGCGACAGCAGACCAGGCCCTAAGTCGTGGTTGGCAGCTGGTCTAGGATCGAAGCTCCGACAGGCGGACAGTTAGAGCATTGCTTTGCTGATCCGGCAGCTTCTGCAGCTTGTCTTGTTCCAGATGTAGGGGTGTTACCTTTCCTCTGGAGTGAACTAGACAGGCCGAGAGAGGGATCATGCTGCATGGGCAACACATGATCTCTATATTTTAGCCCAGGCTTTGTGCTATGGAGAGGCAATAACTCCATCCCTGGTCTTAACTGGTCTCGGAATCAAAGCGAGAGGCAACTGTTACGGGTTATAAGTCCCTGTCAATTGGCGTAGACATGGGGCGCCACGCGTTGCCTCTGACGGTGGGAGACACCTACAGGTGTCACTGATCAGCTACCACCCGCCTCAAGCTGGGCAGCCCCCGGCCAATTGGGTGCTGATCCGCCACAGCCTGCCTGCTTCAATGGGTGCTTGGGGCTAGGACAAAATCTGAATCGCAGGCTGTAAAACCAATGCACCAGGTACAAATAAAAATAAAAATAGAAACCTCAAGCTACGGCTTGCAACCTGGAACGTGAGAACCATGTGTCCAGGATTTTCCACTGACTTGACCAATATTGACGATGTGAGAAAAACGGCTGTGATTGATGCCGAACTCAATCGTCTTAACATTGATATTGCTGGCCTGCAGGAGACTCGCCTCGCTGAGGAAGGGTCACTCAGGGAAAACAATTACACCTTTTTTTGGAAGGGTAGAGGGCAGGCAGAAAAAAGGCAACACGGTGTGGGCTTTGCAGTGAAGAATTCGCTACTGGGAATGATTGAAATTCCAGCAGGAGGAAATGAAAGACTATTATCCCTGCGCTTGGCAACCTCTTGTGGTTTTGCCACCATTATTACTGCATATGCACCGACACTCGATTCCTCTGATGATGTGAAGGATTCGTTCTATGAGGAGTTAGACTCCGTGATCAAGGCAGTTCCAAAATCTGACTACATTTATATGCTCGGTGATTTCAATGCTCGTGTGGGCAAGGACTCGAGTTCATGGCCAGTGTGCCTTGGAAAATACAACATCGGTCGCATGAATGAAAATGGGCAAAGGCTGCTGGAGCATTGCACCAGTAATGACCTATGTATTACAAACTCCTTTTTTAAAACAAAAGAGATGCATAAGGTCACATGGAAACATCCAAGATCCGGCCATTGGCACCAGCTGGACTTCATCATCACACGGAGACAACATCTGAACCATATATCATTGACTCGAAGTTACCACAGTGCTGACTGTGATACGGATCATTCTTTGGTTGTTGCAAGGGTTAGACTGAGACCAAAGAGAATCTACACAGCTAAACACAAATCTAGCCCCAGGATTAATATTATTAACACTCACGATCCTGAAAAGTGCTTTCAGTTTCAACAGCAACTTGAAGACGCTTTCACTGATACACCAGAAAATTGTACAGTAAATGAAAAGTGGGGTCAACTTAAGGAAACTCTTTATAAAACTGCCGTAGGGGTTTACGGCACTGTGGATCATAAGAGGCAGGACTGGTTTGCGGCAAACAGCGAGACTCTGCAGCCCTTGATTGATAAGAAGAAGATAGCTCTCTTAAGAAACAAGGAAAGACCAACGCGTAACACTCTGAGTGAGCTAAGGCAAGCTAGGAAGGATGTGCAAAAGGCTGCCAGGCAGTGTGCAAATGATTATTGGATCAAGTTATGTGAGTCCATTCAAATCGCAAGTGATAAGGGAAACATAAGAAGCATGTATGAAGGAATAAAGAAAGCCTGTGGTCCAGTGATCAAAAGAAGTGCACCATTGAAAACCTTGACTGGAGAAATCATCACTGATAAGAAACAGCAGATGGACAGATGGGTAGAGCACTATTTGGAGCTTTACTCAAGTGAGACCAAACTAGCGGATGATGCCCTCAACGCCATAGAGGCTCTACCAACTCTTGACCACCTGGACACACTTCCCACCATAACAGAAGTTAAGTGTGCTATAAATGAACTTGCATCTGGCAAGGCTCCAGGTAAGGATGGGATTCCAATAGAGGTTATCAGGAGTGGGCAAGACACACTCACTCTACAGATCCACCAGCTAATAGAGCTATGCTGGCGAGAAGGACAAGTCCCACAGGATTTCAAAGATTCAAGCATCATAACACTGTACAAGAACAAGGGCGATCGGAGCCTGCAACAACTATAGGGGTATCTCACTTCTGTGTATTGTTGTATTGTTGGAAAAGTATTTGCCAGAATTGTTCTGCGCAGACTTCAAGTCCTAGGAGATCAAGTCTACCCCGAATCACATTGTGGCTTTCGACAGAACCGGTCTACCATTGATATGATATTCTCATTGCGACAAATGCAAGAAAAATGCCGTGAACAGAATCAACCACTGTTTATTGCCTTCATCGACCTCACAAAGGCATTTGATTTGGTCAGTCGTGAGGGTCTGTTCAAGGCACTAAAGAAGATTGGCTGCCCACCAACTCTTCTGTCCATTGTGGAATCGTTCCACACAGGCATGAAGGGTATAATCAAGTTTGATGGTGCAACTTCTGAAGAGTTTGAAATCAAGAGTGGAGTTAAGCAAGGTTGTGTACTAGCTCCCACCCTCTTTGGAATATACTTTTCACTTCTACTGAAATATGCCTTTCGTGATCAGGATGGTGGTATATACATTCACTCACGCTCAGATGGCGGCCTCTACAATGCTCAGAGATTGAAGGCCAAGACCAAAATTAGGAGGGTACTGATCAGAGAGTTGCTTTTTGCAGATGATGCTGCAGTTACGACCCACTCTGAGGAAGAATTGCAATGTCTACTATCTGCATTCTCCAATGCTTGTTCTGAATTTGGTTTAACAATTAGCAAAAAGAAGACACAGATTATGTCACAAGGTGCACATGGGGTACCATCAATCTTTATTGACGACGCCGAACTAGAGATGGTAGACCATTTTACATATCTAGGATCAGTGGTAAATAGCAAATTATCCCTAGATCAGGAAATCAACATCCGGATTGGTAAGGCAGCAACAACAATGAACAGGTTAAGAAAAAGAGTCTGGGAGAACAGGAAGCTTACTGCCAAAACAAAAGTCCTTGTCTATCAAGCCTGTGTCCTTAGTACTCTTCTTTATGGCAGTGAAACCTGGACAACTTACTCACACCAAGAGAAACGTTTAAACAGCTTTCATATGCGGTGTCTGCGAAGAATTCTTGGTATTAAGTGGCAAGACAAAATCACAAATACTGAAGTATTGGAAAGATCAGGTTGTGTGACGGTTTATTCCATGCTCAGTCTTCGTAGACTTAGATGGATAGGACATCTTAGGAGGATGGATGATGGTAGAATACCAAAGGACATCTTTTTTGGTGAATTACAGATGGGTAAGAGATCTTAGGGTCGGCCTCTACTACGATACAAAGATGTGTATAAGCGGGACATGATTGATACAGGCATTGATAATGCACATTGGGAGCAAGTCGCCGCTGAACGTGTTGCATGGAGGGCAAACATCAGAAATGGAATAAAGACAAAGGAGAAAATTATTGCAGATAAGTCACACACCGAGCGTGTGAGACGTAAGATGGTGCACGATGGTGGAAATGACCACGTGTTCACATGCACCCACTGTGAACGGACATTTACAGCGCAAATTGGCCTTATCAGTCACATTCGCTACCGCCATAGGTAAAAGTTATTATGCCTTTTTAAAGCACAAACTATCGTCTGTCAAGACGGCAAGGTGCCAATGAATGAATGAATGAATGAATGAATGAATGAATGAATGAATGAATGAATGAATTCCTATTTTGACTTTTATGTATGCTATGTTGTTAATCGTCGTACCACATAGTCTGAGACAATTAGTGAGACGACCGCAATATAATAGCTAATCATTACTGATTAGCAATAAGTTATTGCTTACTTTATTTATTTGCTACTGTCAGTGAATTGGCGTGTTGTTAATTCATATGAAAAGTGTTTACAAAAAAAAAAAAAAAAATCAGCAGTTACATTTTTATATACGATGACAAATAAAATGTGAATTGACAAGTATGATACTTCTTTAATGGAAATACCAACTACTTGTAATTTGTTTATTTATTTAGGGGAAAATCCTAATGTACATTATCAAACATTCCTGCTGTTATAACTTATATACTGTCGTTAATTAATAACCAGGTCTGAACTATTTCAATATCATAATATTAAATTCTTACAGTGATACTTTTCAGGCGTTTTTGAGTTTTCACATACTTTTAAATGTTTTGTAGTCAGTTATTTCCAAGAATGAAAGACATATATTCAAGTTGTACATGCTTGTAATGAGAAAAAGTTATAATTATAACAAAAATAAACATATGCAAGCATGGGTCACAAAAATCGACTTCATGTCTTAAGTATTAAGTTACTGAAGTGTCTGAAGGTTCATAAAACGAAAGAGTACTTTTCAAGCAAATATCAAGTGTTGTTAAATTCAAGCCATACAATCTAGCTGAAGTTATTTCGGGTAATCCAATTCAATCTTCCAATCCATTTCTTAGCGTTTATTGTAAATTCAGTATAATAATCCGTGTATTGTAGTACTTGAAATTTCCGAATAATTCCAAGAAAGACAATTATTGGCGCGAAACATTGCGATTCTTGGAATCTTTACATAAGTTCCGAGAAAAACACCAGGTAATAAATATTGGTCTAATGAATAACAGTATAATATAAGGTCCGAAGTCCTTTTAAGGTATGTGCATGTGTTTATGCTTGTTTTGCCGCGGTATCTTAAGATACTTTTATGTTCCGTATGATCATAATCATATATTTGCCTTGCTAGATAGTGAAGAGGTTCATGTATCTCCACAGATCTCGGCCCTTGGTCTTCTGTATCAACTTTGCTGATGATAATCTCTATAACACAGTATAAGTTCACCCAGCATCATTTTTCTCCATCTGTTTCTGTCTCTCTTGCCACTGACCTTTCCAGTCGCGAATTTTTTTTTTTTTTATAGTCTCATTAGCCTCTACCGGGCTTTCGCTGTTAGTTACTCTGGCAGTCCAATGTATTTGTCACAGGAACCATATCGCCGTTGCTTTCAAACACTTTCTGTTTTGTCCATTCACATTCCATTGATTTACTGCCATACTGCAGTTATGTTATATATAACATTTCAGTACTATCTTTCTTACAATTACTTCTCTCCGTGACGAAGGTATACGGACGCGATTCGTAATCCCTTATACCCGGGTTCGAAACACCGCGGTGCTGGTATGTTTCGAAAAAAATGTATAAGTGCGGTCATTCAGAAAGCAATGTCAAACTACTGAACGTAAAACTTGCCCAGGAATCACGAACAGCTAAAATGCTGGGGTTGACGGCTACGTCCTGTGAAGGACATGCAACTAGATTTTATTTTATTCTTACAATTAATTTTAGTGACTTGTGTAACAAAAGTTACTTTTCATGGTCTGAAATACAGCTTTGTCTGACCTTTTCTGTACTTAATCTCCGTCATGTATTTGATGTTACATTTGCCCCTTTATGTATTTAAATTTATCAACACGGTTAAGCATTTTCACTTCCATTGTTATACCACATTTGAGTGTCATCCTTTTCTTTGATATAACCATTGTTTCTGTTTTCTTGATATTCAAGGAAAGTCCTGTTTTTTTTTTTTCTTTTTCTTAGGTTGTTTATATTATAACCCTTATTTCATAATCCTGGCTTCTCTTTGATCTCTCTAATTATTACTTCGCTATAGAGAGAGAGACGAGATCCGGCAACAAAATACATCTTTGGCTTTCTCCTTGCGCTATCGGGTCATAATTGCCCTCTATATATCCCATTTAAATTGCTGCTGCTTGTTTCCAGTAAATATTCTTTATTATTCTGAGATCTTTCTTATCAATGCTTATAATTATATCTTCCGAAATTGTTATCAATTTTTTGTCGTGTTTCATTTTATCACGTGGATTGGTATAAATAATCTACGAAGCATAAATATATGTATTTATGTGTCTCTGTTGATCTCTCTGTTAGTAATGTATATATTGCTTTATTTTTACATGTGTGTGTATGTTCATGTAGAGTTTTCATGTAATTGTGTCAGTGTATGTGTGTTGTTTGTTTCTGGCGAAGACTTTAGCCGTAACGTTCGTTTTGTCACTTGTGATCGTGTTCTTGTAGATCTTACTTTCAACAAATCCATACTTTTCTTTGCCAGTTCCCATTTTTATTTTCTTTCTTGCTCTTCTCATTATAATTCTAAGTGACATTATTTATGCGATTTATTGATCGAAAATCTTCGCATTCAATTGCTCCTGATCTTTTGTAGTAAAGCTATGAATACAAATTTCAGTATTTCATTTGATATGTATATTATTGAATTGTGATACCCTGCAGCAGTCAAGATCTTTCTTATTTGTGAAACCTTTTCCTCCTGGTAACTATATTATCTTGGTTAGGTTTCCTATGACAAATACAATCCGAATAACACAGTTTGCGAATTGCTCACGTTACTTTATTGAACATAAAGTTTCCCCAGAAATATATATTTCTTTGGAAACATCTACAGCCTGAAAGCTGACTGCCGCATTTTTACGCATATTCAAGCTGACGTCCGAAAATGTACGAAGAAGCGGGGAAATCCGGTATGCTTATGGCTCTTATAACATTTCTTCTGTCTAATTTGTTCTCTGATATCTACTACCAATGATTTAAATAACTGCCATTTATATATATATATATATATATATATATATATATATATATATATATATATATATATATATATATATATATATATATATATATATACTAGCTGACCCGGCCCGGCTTCGCCCAGGCCCTGGAGGGGATCTATCTATCTATCAGTCTGTCTGTCTGCTTGTTTGTCTGTCTGTCTGACCCGGCCCGGCTTCGCCCAGGCCCTGGAGGGGATCTATCTATCTATCAGTCTGTCTGTCTGCTTGTTTGTCTGTCTGTCTGGCTGACCCGGCCCGGCTTCACCCAGTCCCTGGTGGGGAGCATCTCATTTAATTCATATAAGTAGTCATATAAGCTCTCCCGTTCCCGACTATCTGTCTGTCTGTCTATCTGTCTGTCTGACCCGGCCCGGCTTCACCCAGTCCCTGGTGGGGAGCATCTAATTTAATTCATATACGTAGTCATATAAGCTCTCCCGTTCCCGACTATCTGTTTGTCTGTCTATCTGTCTGTCCCGGCCCGGCTTCACCCAGTCCCTGGTGGGGAACATCTCATTTAATTCATATACGTAGTTATATAAGCTCTCCCGTTCCCGACTGTCTGTCTGTCTATCTGTCTGTCTGTCTGACCCGGCCCGGCTTCACCCAGTCCCTGGTAGGGAGCATGTCATTTAATTCATATAAGTAGTCAAATAAGCTTCCGTTCCCGACTATCTGTCTGTCTGTCTATCTATCTGACCCGGCGTGGTTTCGCCCAGCTCCTGGCGCACAGTAACTTAAAAGAATGTCCTTCCACACACCATTCATTATTTTTAATGAAAACTGTTTTTAATCACCGACATTCTTCTTTCGTTCGCTTGAAATATGTCTATAACTGCAGTGCTGTCTCTTGTATGAATTGAACTGTCTTTTTCAGTTCACACAGCGGTCCATAGAGTTTATCTTCCACTGTCGTCTCTCTAGGCCAGAAGGTTTGCCTAGATATGTTATATTTTGGGCAGTCTTGGAGTATGTGCTCTGCTGTCTGCGACGCCAATCCACATGTACACATGGCTGTTTCACCAATCTTGAATTTTGTATACATGTGGTTGCGTAATCTATTGTGCCCTGTTCTGAGGCGCAGAATAATGACTTGTTCTGGTCTATCCATAATGTGGTAGTCATCTTGAGCAGGTTTTGGTGGCTTTCTGACTGATTTGATCATTCTTTTCTTTTGGTGGTATGTTACAGGCACATCAGGCTGTTCTTCTTTGGCTCCTTCTTTAGCCAATTGATCAGCTCTGTCGTTCCCGGGTACTCCACAGTGGGATGGTATCCACTGTATGGTGACCTTATGCTGACTGCTAAGATCAGAAAGTAGTGTCCTTAGTACTGGCAATTTCCCAGACAGGAGCGCCTCGAGTACTGATTTTGCATCTGTCAATAGCACCACAGGTTGTGTACCATTGCTGGTATTTAGTAATTTCTCTGTTGCTATCTTGATTGCCTCAATTTCAGCATCGTAGTTATGGCAGTACTTTCCTGTCGGTACTCTAGCTGTGTCCCTGGTATTATTTGGGTATTCTATGTACACTCCCGCTCCTCCATTTCGAACAGCATTTTGTGCTGACCCATCTGTGTAGACTCGGATCCAGAGGTCCTGTGGGTATTCTTCATCAAGGAAGCTGAGAGTGGCTGTTCTGCGCTGCACACTGTTCTGATCTTCCTTGTCAAATATTCCTCTCACTTTTGTCTGGATTTGTAATGATAGTCTATGCTCATCTTTCCATGGAGTTCGCTCTGGAATAGTTGTTAGGGGGATACCAACTGTGGGCAGATCGGTGGTTTCTCTGCAGAGTCGTTTGGCCTGGTGGATAAAACTACTTCTTTTCAACCGCCCCATAGCTAGGTTTTCAAATCTGTTCTTCATAGGGTGGCCTGGCAAGCTGAGGAACTTTTCTGCTTGTATTAGCGTTTTCGTATCTCTGCGCTCACTCAGTGCTTGTGTCCTCCCCATCTTCTCCATTTCCACTATAGGGGTTGATCTCATCCCTCCTGTGGTGACTCTAAGTGCTTGATTTTGCACTTTGTCCAGCTCTTGTAGTGTGGTTTTTGCTGCCGAACACCATGCAGTTGACCCGTATTCCAGGTGTGGTCGTATGCTCTGTTGATAAACTTTGCTAAGTATTTTCCCACTGGCTCCCCATGTGGTTCCACTTAGCTTTCTCAGGATGGCTATTTTCCTTCTGGCTTTTGCTACTGCTTTGTTGATGTGCTTTCTCCATGTCAGCCTGCCATCAAATGTTACTCCAAGGTATGTTGGTTCTTTATCTTCTCGTAGGGGTGTTCCATTTATCTGGATGGTCCCTGCCTTTTGTTTTGGAGAGAGGGTAAATAGGGTGGTGCTGCACTTGTCAGTGTTTATGCTGACACACCATCTATTTGCCCATGCAACAAATGTATCTACAGCTCTTTGTAGTAATCTGGTGGCCACTGATGCATGTTCATTTGTGCTCCATAGAACCAGGTCATCGGCATACATTGCGGCTTTAATTCCATGCGGTAGATTAGCAACGAGATCATTGATGAAGATTAGAAAGAGTGTGGGGGACAATACTCCGCCCTGGGGAACTCCGTGACGCAGTAGTACTTTCTTGCTCTTTAGTCCGTCTATCTGTACTCGGGCTCTTCTGTTGTGCAAGTATGCTTTCACCCATTTGTACATTCTTCCATTGACTTTGCAGTTTCTCAGTTTATTCATCAGACCTTCTTTCCAGACTTTGTCAAAGGCTTTCTTCAAATCTATCCATGCCGCAAGCACCAGCTTCTTCTCTTGGAATGCATCCTCAATTTCTTGAGAGAGGTAGGTTGTCTGATCTTCCGTAGAGTAGCACTGCCTAAAGCCAGCCTGCTGTGGCACAAGGATGTTTTTACTTTCAATGTACCACTGCAGTCTGTGATTGATGATGCGCTCCAGTGTTTTGCAGAGACAGCTGGTGAGGCTAATTGGTCTGTAGCTAGAGGCAATGGAACTATCTTTCCCTGATTTTAGGAGGGGTATCATGATTGCTTCTCTCCAGGCTTGTGGAACACTGCCTAAGGTCCAACTGTTATTGAAGATCTGCAACAGCTTTGCTTTGGCCTCTGTTCCTAGGTTCCTGATCATTTCATTGGAGATACCATCAGCTCCTGGTGACTTTCTCATTTTCAGTTTTGATATGGCTAGCTCCAGTTCGCTGATTGTGATGGGTGCCTCCAGAACCTCATGTACTATTTCCTTCTGTCCTGTATGTTGCCGTTTCTCTCGAATCTCTTGTTTCTCTGGACTGATTTTGATATTGTTATCTTGTGCGAATGAGTCCGCAAAATGATCAGCTGCTTGCTTTCTTGTTAAGATGTTTCCATCTTTATGTAGTGCAATTTTTGAGTTTCTCCCTGTGCCCTCATCGTTAAGTTGTTTTATTAGCTTCCACAATTTCCTTGTGTCTCTTTCAAAGTTCAGAGACTCTGTTTTTTCCTGCCAGCTTTTCCGTCTAGCCTGCAGCTTGGCCCTTTGAAATTTGGCTTTTGCATGCTGGAATTTATTGTGGTGCTCTTGGCTGGGTGTGGCCTCTGCTTGCTTTCTACATACTTCCACATCATTATGCAACTGTTCCAGTTCACTACTCCAGTAGGGTTTATATTGTTTACGGGCTCCTCTTGGTACTGTTTCTCGCGCTGCCTGTAGTATGCATTTCCCAAACTCTTCAACTACTTTATTTATGTCTTTCTCAGTGTTCAGGTTTCTAACCAGTATGCTGGTGCGATGCTTGTACACTGCCCAGTCTGCTTTCTTGTAGTTCCACCTCGAGAGGGTGCTGCTTTCACTTACAAGCTCATTTTCTACAGTTAGAAAGACTGGTCGATGGTCACTGCCACCTAGTTGTTTCCCAACAATTCGTGTAATGTTCCACTCCAGGTCTGGTGAATGAAAAGCCAGGTCAGGTGTAGTTGTAGAGTGCCATGATCTCGAGTAGAAAGTATGTGGGTCGGACGGCTTGTTAACCAAGATGAATCTATTCTCATCCTGCCAGTCTTCCAGTCTCTCTCCTCTCTGGTCCATGTGATCATAGCCCCAACTCTGCGAGTGGCTGTTGAAATCGCCGCACACAATCATTTTTTCTGTTAATGGTAGTGTGTCCAGTGCCTGTGGACGGTCACTTGGACAGTAGTAATTGATCAGATGTAGGTCTGTATAGCCTGTTTTAAGTTTAAGTGTCTGATACTCAGCCCCTTCCATATAGACTTCGATTTGGGAAGCAGTGATGTTATTTTTTACAAGGGTAAGTATCCCACCTTTTCGCCTGTCCTTTCGGTCAGATCGGTAACCTGGTAGCCTCTGATTTTGAAGGCTATATTTTCGTTGAGGTGAGTTTCTTGCAAGCAACATATGCTTACTTTTTCTTTGTCCAGGATGTTTTCTAATTCTACTTTTTTGTTGCTGACTCCCTCCGCATTCCAGTGCATTATTTTAAGTCTTAGTTTAGTATGGGCCAGCTGTTCTATTCTCATGTCCCCTGGCTCCACAGGACATCTGAGAAGGACCTCCAGTAGTTGGGGTTGGACCCTTTCGAGACATAGGGCCCGGCACTGCACCTGCCTGGGGGTCCAAAGCAGGGCGAGCACCATAACGTTTAGCAGCAGTCGACATATTCCATTTTGCGTAATTGCGTGGCATCCTGATTTCTGTGGTGCGCCTCCTGGCTGGTTGCCTCCGTCTTCAGCACCTTTCCTTTGCTAGAGCAGACTGTGGTCTCACTCGAGTTTAGATGTGTACACACGCACACACGTGTCTGCACATGCATGTATTTGTATACACATCTAGAGCACACTGGTTATTTTCCGGCGCCAGATACTCGCCGTCGCCCCTTCTCCTGTTAGTTAAAACAGTTCCGCCACGTGAAGGCCAGGAGTTGGACTTTTGCTGCAGAGGTTATGTATTCACGAGCCATTGGGGTATTTAAGCAATGTTGGGCGCTCACCCCAACACTGCGCCCAGGCTACATACAGCAATTTGGAACCATCACCGACATGACAGTTGATAAGTTCTTTAAGCAGAAAAAGATGGGTTACAATGTTATGCATTATGCATTATTTTTATGAAAACTTTGAAAATGCCTTAAAGATTATATCATTATTTATTATAACTCATATGCCTGAAAATAACTATAGACAAAGAGTTTAACAATAATGCAAGTAAGTCCAACAATATGACTATAAAGTATATAGAAATGTTATTAAAAGTTATGCCCCTTGAAATAACTTTTCTAGAGTGAAGTCCCCCTGCTATATAGAAATTATATAATGAAAAAATGAAAAAGTAAATGTTATTAAATAAGTAGAAGATTTTACACTAAGAAACTATTATAGTCGGTTGCACAGGAATGAAAGGAAGACGTGTAGAAAATTTCATCTCAATCTGATGTACCGTTATCGAACGCATCCAATACAAAGCTACCCACAAACACACAAAACCACATACACTCTGTTTTATCCATCCATCATGTGCCATGCCGGTAAGCGTGGGCGGTCATGTTCTGCCATCTCACTCGATCACCAGAGTCGTGGATCAGCTCCGTGTTTCTGTCTCGACCATGCCACAAGGCCAAGCCATCCAGGTACTTGCTTCTAGGTCTTCCCCTTGGTCTGTTCCCCTCGATCTTACCAGTTGTCACCAAATTCTCCAATCCATTTCTTCTCATAACATGCCCAAAAAATTTTGACTGTCTACGTCTAATTTCTCTAATCAATTTACGATCTTCATTTGTTTCTTGAAGGACTTGTTCATTGGTCTTTCTGGCTGTCCATGGTATTCTTTGCATTTTCCTCAGAAACCACATCTCTACAGCCATCAGATGTTTTTCAGCCTGACTGATCATTGTCCACGCTTCACATCCATACAAAAGTACAGGTTCAATGTAGCATCTCAACACTCTTTTTCTCGTTTCAATTGACATCTTTTTATTGGTCAATATGTTTTATAGATATAGATAAATATAAAATACAATCTATGTATGGATGTATGTCCTTTCTGCGTTCGCGAATGGTCCATCCGATTGAGATGAAATTTTCTACAGATGTTCTTCTCATTCCATGGCAGCCAACTGGCATAGTTTGTTAGTTTACAAACCGTTATTTACGTAATAAAATTTAATTTTTAAATTACATTATAATGAATATATAGCAAGGGGACTCAACTAAAGAAAAGTTATACCAAGGGACATAACTTTTAATAGCATTGCTATATATATATATATATATATATATATATGTAATTTAAATAATTGTTGCATTGTTCTCAAAGTTTTATAAAATGTTTATCTACAGTTATCTACAGGCAAATGCGTTATAATATATAATGATAAAATCTTTAAGGCATTTTCAAAGTTTTCATAAAAATACTGCATCTATTTTAAAGACGTGAAAATTTTCTAACTCATCTTTTTATTTTTCTTCAACAGCTTATTAGATGTTTTACTCTTCTATACTTCTTTTCCACATCAAATTAAATGTTTGTTTTCTTCTATGTAATGTAATTATTAAAAAAAACATTCCCATATGTATGGCAAGTTACACCCACGTTGGGTATTTATGATGCCCATGTTAAACATTGCCTCAACGAGTCATGTATTATTGATTATTTTTCATGCGTTTTAATGCTTATTGTTCTTTTGTTGTCAAAGAATTGCTTCATAAGAGATGTTGAATGAAAGAATGTATGAGAGGAAATAGAGAAGAAGGGCAGAATGTAGGACGGGTCTGCGAGCCCAATTCTTAACCCTTTGAAAAGAAAGATTTTCGTTCGTTTAAAAAAAATGTAATGTTTTTGTGAGAGAAAGTTAGTTGCATATCCTTTGCAGAACTCTGCAGTCAACCCACTGCCCACCATTTATTGGCTGTTCGTGATATCTAGGTAAGTTTACTTTCAGTACTTTCACGTTGCCCTTTTTAGTTATTGAAATGAAGATAGATCTCTTCCAATCATATTTTCTACTATCAATCTAACTATCTATTCTTCTATTCTATCTATATTTTTAACAGGAACGGGAAAGGGCCGAACACAGACAGACAGACAGACAGACAGACAGATCCCCGCCAGGGTCTGGACGAAGCCGGGCCGGGTCAGCTAGTACTTTATATTTATCAATCTGTCGCTTAGGGTAGTAAACGCAGCTTCATAATACCGACATACAGGGTTCGAAGTCAACCGCAAACGATTTGGGAGCATATCGTTTTTGCAATTATTTTCACAGTGTGATTGAGTTAAAAACCGACATCGCTGCAATCAGGGCATTCCCATACGTGCCCCGTCCCCTCGTTCAACATCCAGCGAAGAGTTATACTACTAACCGTTTCCACCGCTGATCCAGAGTAACACACATCAAGGTGACATAGTCATCTACACCGATGGGTCAGACGTAGTGATTGTCGGGTCTTGAAAGAAAGGAGAATCCGGCATATGAGACTCTCCAGCATGAGAATGGAGGTGGAGGCAGTAACAGCGGCATTCCGTTGGCTAGAGGAGACTACTGCAACACACGTTGTATTCATTACGGATTCAAAGAGTATGCTTAGTAAGTTGGAGAAAGGAATGTTTCGTGTGGAATGGCTCTCGTCGCTTCAGAGGTCACAGAGTGTGAGAATTGTGTGGATATTTTGCCCTGGCCATGCGGGGGAATGAACAGGCAGATAGGCTAGCAGGGAATGCACCTCTTGGTGGTAGATTGCCTATGGACAAGGGGGAGGTGGTCGTGCGCTTGTGGGACCAGGTGGAGAAGGCGGAGGACAGATTGAGAACCCATATGTGGAAAGAATGAGATTGCGGAAGATCGGCAAGGGTTCTGGACGAATCTCTAAACTGAGACGGAAGACCAGGAGAACTTTTAATTAGATAGCGGTAAAGAAAAATAATTTAAACGTACAGTACAGTCTATTGTTTGTGTCTTCGTTATTCAAATTCATCACGGGTAACATACTGTAAAACATGCTGACCAATTAAAAAATGGCATCTGCAACCTGTCAGCTCTTAGTCATGACTGAACTACCGTATAATAACAGTAGATGGTACTCCCTGCTTTCTGTTAGCGCCGAATGTTGGGCGGCGCTTACCAAAACCGACACCTCACATTGTGCCAACGGCGTCGGACGGAGAAGCGCAACTTAAAGACAAAATTATATGGCGGGGCAGACCAGACTCTAAGCCTTAGTCGGCATCTGGTCTAGGACTGAAGCTCCTACAGGCGGACAGTTAGAGCATTGTTTTGCTGATCCGGCAGCTTATGCAATTCGTCATGTTCCAGGTGTGTTACCTTTCCTCTGGAGTAAACTATGCAGGCCAAGAGATGCTTGGACAACACATGGTCTCTACCGTTCAGTCCAGGCTTTTTGCTATGGAGAGGTATAACACCATCCCTTGTCCCTGCTTTGGGTTTTAGTTATTGTGCCTGTTTTGATGCAGTAGGTAACAAACTATCATCTTTCAAGAGGGCAAGGTACCAGTACAATTGCAACGAGAAAAAGAGTGAAGTGCTACACAGAACTTGCACTTTTGTATGGCTGTGAATCGTGGAAAATGAGACATGCTGAAAAACATCTAATGGCAGTTCAAATGTGGCTCCTGAGGACGATGTAAAGAATACAATGGACAGACAGAAAAATCAACGAGCAAATTCTACAATAAGCAAATACGAACCATAAGCTGATTAGAAAAATTAGACGTAGTGAGTCAAAATTATTTGGACACGTTATGAGAAGAAATAAACTAGAGAACTTGGTGATAACAGGCAAGGCTGAGAGGAACAGAACAAGAAGGAAGGCAGAGAGGTAAATATTTGGATCGCCTGGCCACATGACATGGTCGAGACACGAACACAATGATTCCACGACTCTGGTGATCGTGCAAAATGGCGAAACCCGACCAACCACACTTATCGGCATGGTACATGATGATGGTGATATTAAAAATTACAAAGTTACACAACAACCTAAAATCAACCAGGAAGAAATTGGAAATAAAACAGGATTTTAAGATCCTGGCTCCATTATCAACAACAGTAGGGACTTTTTAAAAGAAGTCAGAAGCAGGCTGGCCGTAGCAATGCAAAAGTTAAACAGTATTAAGAACATATGCCACAACACCAGCAAACAAGATCAATGACACTTTTTGAGAACATACATCTTTCATGTGGCAACATATGGATGCGACTATTTCGCAATCACTAAAGAAAAATTGGACGTTTGTGCTTAAATGTTACAAAGTCATTAGAATAACATGGACCAAGAAGAAGAAAATCCCCACAGTCTATAAGATCTGAACATCGAAGACTTCTGGTTCATAATCAGCACCATGTTCCGGAAACTTCAGTACTTTGGACATTGTACACGTCACTGTGACTTGGAAAACGCAGTGGTGGTTGACGGGAGAAAACAGCGCGGGTCGACCAGCAAGAAGAACGACACAGAACATGGAATAAACCTTGGTCATCAGGGCGCACTGGAAATGACAAGAGATACAGTTTTCGGCGGGTCGTGATGTGAGCTACGTTTTGAAAAGGGTTGCTATATCATCTATATCAGCGGTTCTCAACCGGTGGGGAATTCCCCCTCCCCCCACCCCCAGGGGGAGGGAATTTTAGGGTTTCCAGGGGGGGGGGGGAATTAAGATTATTTCAAGATCGCATTAATACAAGAACCAGTTACTTAATATTGTTTTTTCCTCTAAATTTTACGGTTTTGTACTTCTCACCTTAATGAAATTCGTTTTATAACGTAAGTAGACCCGCAAATCACGTTTTATGTAGATGTCTAGACTTATTCTAGTATGTGTTATTAAATTTATCTTCCATTTGTATGTATACTGTGTAAGGGTGGGTGATTTATAGGGAGGAAATTCGAAAGCGGGGGAATGTCGTTCTGAACATATGGTAAAGGGGGGCATGGGCCAAAAAAGGTTGAGAGCCACTGATCTATATGATGGTGGTACTATTACTTCCATTGTGCAGTTTGACTCTTAGAAAGTAATGAACGCAATTGTTTTTTATCTCCCCCTTAGGACATTTGCTACAAAGCCTTCCGGGACTGGAATAATTAAGAATTATAAATGTAATAGTGCTGGGTATCTTGGTACCTGCTTGTTGTGTCTTCATGTTGGTTTACGTTGTGCAATTGTCATCGCTATTTCTCCGCCTCTTGTCTGGATGTTTCCATAAGCCGTTCTAATCGTAGGAATATGTTCAAAAGGAATAGTATAGACTTGGGCAAGATGAGTGATGTGCTCTTTCGTGATTCTTGGTGAGGGATATGTATGTGTGGTGTGTGGGTTGGGAATATTGCGTGGTAGGGGATGTATGTGATGTGCGGGTGGGGGACGTGTGTGGTGGGGGATTGGGTTAGGGCATGTGTGGGTGGATGGAGGATGTATGTGTGGGTGGTGGGTTGTGTGAGTGGATTGGGGATGTATAGGTGGTTAGGGAGATGTGTGTGTGTGTGGTGGGTGGGTAGGGAGATGTCAGTTGGTGGGGATGTGTGTGTGTATGGTTTGGGGATGTGTGAGTGGATGTGCGATGTGTGGGTTGGTGGGGGATGTGTGTGCGTGGGTGGGGAATATGTGGTCGATGGAGGTGTGGCTGGGGGATGGGTGGTTGGAGGTGTGGGTGGGGAGAGGATGTGTGGGTTAGGATGTGTATGTGGGTGGGCGTGGGATGTGTGGGTTGGTGGGGGGTGTTTGTGGGTGGCGAGTGTGTTTTGGTTGGGGGAACAGGTGAGGGCAGTGTGTGTGGGTGGGGGATGTGCGGGAGGGGGATGGGTCGGTTGGTGGGGTATGTATGTGTCCCTGGGTGTGTGTGTGTAGGTGGGGGTGTGTGTGGGTGGGGTGATGTATGGGTAGGTGGGAGATGGGCCTCATAACATGGTAATTTGCCTTGTTTATGTTTACAACATTCATTTCACAATGTTTATTTTTCTTCCTATGTAAATGCTCTTGATGAACGAAAGATGGGTGATTGGAAGGGCCGAATGTAAGACGGGCCTGCGTGCCCAATTTGTGACCCTTTTAAAATAAAGTTGATTTGATTTCTTTCTTTGCCGTTGCTGATACGGTACGTCATCATCATCCAGTGGCTTGCTGGTTGGCGATCATGCCTCTCAACAAATTGCAAACTCAGACGGAATGGATCCATTCGTGTGTTGTCTCCCTTCTGTGCCATGACACAAGACTGCCAAGAATCTTCTCCCGTTGTCTTCCTCTGTCTCTCTTTCCTCAAATCTTTCCGATTGTCACATGTTCCACATTTTGTCTTCTCATAACGTGGCCAAAAAACGATGACTGCATCTTTCTGATGTTTATGATAAGTTGTTTTTGCGACTTATTTTCCCAGAAAATATCCAGATTGCTCATTTTGGCTGTCCAATTAATTTTCAGCATTATTCTATAAGACCACATCTTCAAGGCTTCCGTCGATTTTGTTGCCTGTTGACTAATTGTCCAGGATTCGTAGTCGTGTGTTAAAATTAGTTCTGTGTAACAAGCAATATCAATAACTCTCTTTTAAACTTTCAAGGACAATGGCTTATTGCACAAAACGTTCTTCATTTGATACTTTTTTATTTGATTCTTTCATTTGATACTCATTATTTGTCACTTACAGATCCGAACGGTGAGGTGAGTATGAACGTTTTCTCTATTAACATTTTTTTTCAATTAAACATTTTCTTCAACTAACATTCTTTTCAATTAACATTTTTTTTCCAATTCTCATTTTCTCTTCATTGCTTCCATTTTTCCATGCTTTTGTTCATCTCGTCCTGTCGTCACCTTCTGATGTAGTCACAGATCTCCTTGACTGTATGTTGTGTTTGTGAATGTGTTTGCTTGCTGATGAAGGCTAATCGCCGCAACGTTCTGTAAGTGTCTTAACTCATGTAAAGCTGCACTACTTTGTGTCATTTTATATTGTTTACACTTTCACAGCTTTACCGCAGTTCCACCAAACTTTATTCATTTGATAGAATGCAGATATAGTATATATCTGCTGCGTTTTATGCTGGCTTTAATGGTATGGGAGCCGGTCGTTCAGAAAGCAATGGCAAACCACTGAACGTAAACGCGCCAAGACATCAATAACAGCAGTGCTAGTGCGATGTCCTGTAAATAGGATATACCAACAAAAAAAATTACATTATTAATTAGATACTATTACTACTAATAAGGCGTCGCCACTCGATACTCCTTTTCCCTGAGCTAAAGACAGGTTGTCCTTTGACTTTCGCGATGACTATTTTATAAATTAGTTGTTGATAAGGTCTGCCGATATCATGTTCAAATCTGAACTGGTTATAGGATAGGTATTGATTTATGCTCATAGAAAAGGGCGCTCGTGGACGGTTTGCCTATTGACAGAGGCCACATCCGGTTCTGTTTGAGAGTTATGTTTCTTGCCATGGCTTCATCGTAACAACTCCTACATTCACTTCATCTGTATTCATGGTTTGCTTTCATGCCGCCATAAACACAACAGTGGTGTATCTAAACTCATGTTTGTACACATTACTGCCTTCCGTCATACGCACTGTCGTTCAAAATCCTATTACTAGCGCAGTTGCTTATTTCTAGACCTGCAAGTCTTCAATGCATCACTGGCTAAGTCAACAAGAATCAGATCAGGTCAGAAATATAAATAACTTCTGCTGCTTCATTGTCCTGTTTTGAAGATTTCTTACTAAACTTTTATTGGACACTTTATATAGACTTGAAAAATCATGATTACGTCACAGACAAACTCTACATATAATACAGGAACACGGCTCCTTACTGATGTCTGAATTCGAATTAAGCAATGTTATATAACAAAACACGAAGATTGAAGATGATGAATGAGAATGTAAACAGCTGAAAACAAAACACACTCACAGAAACCTTGTTTTGAAATAATTTGTGTGTGTAATTTATTTTCATATTTAGAAATATGCTATGCTAGGTGTACATTAGATTGTACTTAGTATTAATATACAGCATTCTGTATTGTGTTGAGTTGGATTCTTGACTGAACTCAACTCAGTACAGAATTACAGGAAGTCTCATAAACAACTGTAACAACATTCAACAATGCCTAATACTAATATACTAATACTGATAACTAATATGTTGAGAGCTCATTTACTTGCACCCTCTATAACATTGGTCTCTGTGGCTAAGGGCTTGTGAATGCGGTTTGTGAGCCCGTATACCCAGGTTGGAAACACACCAATGCTAGTTTTTTCGAAAAAGGTATAGGAGCCGGTTGTTCAGAAAACAATGGCAAACTACTGAACGTAAAATTTGCCCAGGAATCACGAACAGTGAAAATGCTGGGGTTGACTGCTATGTCCTGTGAAGGACATGCAACTTAATTTTTTTTTTCTATAACATTGATAGACTATACTATACTTTTTATAGTTTGAGTTGAGTTTAATTACAACAGGAATATGTTCTGTTGGTGAGTTCAAGCTATAATATTGACAAGTAAAGTTCATATTGTGAGTGGATTTGTTTTCCCATTAAGTGGATGTGCAATAAGCACACTTGTGGAGATGTAACACAATTTTCATAAAATAATGCAGCTTGTTCAGCAACATATGTCATGTGAATGTAAAACACTTGTGATTTTGTTATGATTGACTCCATTGGCAGCTGCTGTGACCTTCTGGGACTGAAAGAGTTAAATCAGTGACCAAGTCACATTACACTGATAAGTCGTCTTAAGAGTATGTTTTGTAATGTTAGAGTGGGGTATGTTTAATACATGTTAGCATTATCATCATCATGTGCATTGCCAGATGGCGTGGACGTTTATGCCTTTCCACAGGTCTTGGTCCTTGGTGCTCTGGATCAACTCTGCTGATGATATTCCTCCATGCCACTGTCTCTGACCATTCAGCATAATCTTTCTTGGCCTGCCTGTGCCTCTTTTTCCACTTATCTTTCCAGTTGTCTCAACATTCTCCAATGCCCCTCTTCTCATCACATGACCACAGAATGCTGTTTGTCTATTTCTTATTGTTATATGCAAGGTTTTAGTTTCATTAGCCTCTTCCAGGCATTTATTGTTATATTACTCCGGCAGTCCAAGGTATTTGCAACATTCATCTCAGGAACCACATATCTATTGCTTCCAAGCTTTTCCTAATTTGTTCATTAGCGTTCCATGATTTGCTGCCATACAGCAAAACAGGTTCTATATAACATTTCAGCACTCTCTTTCTTACATTCAGTGATAGGGAGTTTTGTGCCTAAGATACTTTTCATTTTCTGGAATGCAGCTTTTGTTTGACCTATTCTACTGTTAATTGTTGCTGTGCATCTTCCATCTGTTGTTATAATTACTCATAGGCATTTAAATTTATCTAATTGTTTAAGAATTTTCCTTCCTTTTGTTATCTCACATTTAGGTATCTTTTTTCTTTCATATAACCATTGTGTCTGCTTTCTTAATATTCAAAGAAAGTCTTTTGATTTTGCACTCTCTGTTACTACAATGAAAGTTAATACAGTGAAATTATTTTCAGAAATATTGAAGATATGGAAGGAATCAACATTGGGGGACAATGCATCAATAACATTAGATGTGCAGATGATACAGTCTTGATTACAGACAATGAACAGGACCTGCACAATTTAGTAGATGCGGTTGTTACACACAGTGAACAACTAGGGTTAGAATTAAATTGTAAAAAGACACAGATTATGGTCGTCACTAGGAAGAACGAAATACCACAATGTAATATACAAGTAAATGGGAATATTCTTCAACAAGTGAATAGGTACAATTATCTCGGAACAGTAATAACATCTGATGGGAGATGCCTTGAAGAGATTAGAACAAGAATCACCATGGCAAAAGTAGCCTTTAGCAAGATGAAAAACGTACTGACCAATAAAAAGATGTCAATTGAAATATTGAAAACGAAATACCACAATGTAATATACAAGTAAATGGGAATATTCTTCAACAAGTGAATAGGTACAATTATCTCGGAACAGTAATAACATCTGATGGGAGATGCCTTGAAGATATTAGAACAAGAATCACCATGGCAAAAGTAGCCTTTAGCAAGATGAAAAACGTACTGACCAATAAAAAGATGTCAATTGAAACGAGAAAAAGAGTGTTGAGATGCTACATAGAACCCGTACTTTTATATGGATGTGAAGCTTGGACAATGAGCAGTCAGGCTGAAAAACATCTGATGGCAGTAGATACGTGGTTTCTGAGGAAAATGCAAAGAATACCATGGACAGCCAGAAAGGCCAATGAACATGTCCTTCAAGAAACAAATGAAGATCGTAAACTGATTAGAGACATTAGACATAGACAGTCACAATTTTTTGGGCATGTTATGAGAAGGAATGATTTGGAGAACTTGGTGACAACTGGTAAGATCGAGGGGAACAGACCAAGGGGAAGACCTAGAAGCAAGTACCTGGATGGCTTGGCCTTGTGGCATGGTCAAGACAGAAACACGGAGCTGATCCACGACTCTTGTGATCGAGTGAGATGGCAGAACATGACCGCCCCACGCTTACCGGCATGGCATATGATGATGATGATGATGATGATGTTACTACAATATCCAAAAGTTGTAGATCTTTTGCATTTTCCGCCATCAATAATGTGTCGTCTGCACAGCATAGACTGTACACCTACCTCATATTCCTGACCTCTCTTTGATTGCTCTCATTATTATTTCGCTATGTAGAGAGAAGAGATCTGGGGACAAAACACATGCTTGCCATATTCCTTGCTCTTCTGTATCTGTTCATAATTACCCTCTTTATTTCCCATTTTAATTGCTGCTACTTGATTCCAGTAAATATTCTTTATTATTTTGAGATCTTTCCATCAATGTTGATATCTTCCAACATTGTTATCATTTTATCATGTTTTACTTTATTAAATGTCTTGATGGGAAGCACAAATATATATCTTTCTATGTCTCTATTGATCTCTCTATTAGTGTTCATAATGTGTATATTGCTATATTTGTACCCTTTAACAAATCCATACTGTTCTTCATCAATTTTTATTTGTATTTTCTTTCTTGTTCTTCTCATGATAATTCTGTGTAGAAGCTTAGTGATATGATTTTTGAGGTTGATTCCATGCACATCCACACATTCAGTTGCTCCTGGTCTTTTTGGTAGAGCTATAAATATAGATTTCCGCATATCACAAGGTAATTATCCTCTGTTGTAAACATCATTCAACATTTTAGTTAATATTTCTCCTCCAAATTCTCCCAGTACTTCTAATTCCTAAAAGGGGATTCCATCTGGCCCAGCTGTTTTTCCTTTCTTCAAATGTTTTATAACGTTAGAATATTAGAAAAAGAGTTTTTGCATATTACATAGAAACAATGTTAGCATACAGCTGCGAATCCCTGGACAATCAGTTAACAGGCAAAAATATCCCCAGAAGCCTTGGAGATGTGGTTTAAGAAAGAAAGCTAAAATTAATTGGACAACTAAAATGAGCAATCTGGACATTTTGAGGAAAGCTGAGTTGCATAGACAACTTATCAGAATCAGAAAGAAGCTGTTGTTGTTGTTTGTCCATCAAGAATGATGATGACCATTCATTTCATCCAGTGGGGTTGAAGGTGTGGAGCCGTGGGTTCTAAGATGGCTGATAAGGCCTATTTTGGCTCGAAATGTTCTTTGACAATGTGGACAAAGAATGCTTGACGTCTCTGGAGGAGGATTTCCTGCAGTGGTTTTTCTGTCCTGCCTTTTCTTCACAGCTCTTGCAGTCCTGGTTGCCTCACATATAACTGCACCTTTGCGCAATGATGCACGCCACGAATTTCGGTCTCTGGCTGCAGCCTCCCAGGTGTCATGATGAATTCCAAAAGCATTCAGTGAAATTTTCAGAGTGTCTTTAAAACGTTTCCTCTGGCCACCTTGGGAGCGTTTACCACAACGCAGTTCGCTGTAAAAAATTCGTTTAGGGAGCCTGTGATCTGGCATGCGAGTCAAGTGACCAGCCCAGCGAATCTGATTCTTCATCAGTAGAGTGTGGATACTGGGTATGGATGCTCTTTCTAGGACTTCAGTGTCTGGAATCTTGTCTTGCCATTTAATCTTCAGTAGCTTCCTTAGGCAGACTGTGTGGAAGTGGTTTAATTTCCTAGCGTGTCGCTGATAAACAGTCCAGGTTTCACAAGCATATAGCAGTGTGGATAATACAACTGCTTTGTAGACTTTTAGCTTTGTTTGCAGGCTTATTCCAGTTCTGTCCCATACATTCTTGTACAGTCTGCCAAAGGCTGCACTGGCCTTGGAGATTCTTGCATTCACTTCGTCATCGATTGTAGCAGCTTGTGACACGGTGCTGCCAAGATAGGTAAATTTGTCCACAACACTTAGTCTATGATCATTCACTTTGATATTCGGCACAGTGTGATTATTCCCTGGAGCTGGCTGGTACATAACTACAGTCTTCTCCAAGTTGATATTGAGCCCAAAGTTGGCACAGGCATGTGAGAAAGCTGAAACATTATGTTGCATGTCCGCCTCTGAGTTGGCGTATAGAGCGCAATCATCAGCAAACAGGAGCTCTCTGACTGTGCCACTGTCAATTTTGGTTTTAGCTTTCAGCCTTCTGAGATTGAATAACTTTCCATCCATACGGTAGTTGATGTCTATTCCAATGTCGTCGTTCTCGAAGGCATTCATCAACATGGCTGAAAACATGAGGCTGAACAGTGTTGGTGCCAGGACACATCCTTGCTTCACTCCATTGGTGACAGGAAAGGGTTCAGACAGCTCACCATTTTCCTGTACTCTTGCCTGCATGCCGTCATGAAATAGCCGCACTATTTGGACAAACTTTCGTGGACAGCCATATTTTGCCATAATCTTCCACAGTCCTTCTCTGCTGACTGTATCAAAAGCCTTGGTAAGGTCAATGAAAGTGGAGAACATTTCGCAGTTCTGTTCCTGACATTTCTTTTGCAGCTGCCTTGCAGCGAAAATCATGTCAACAGTTCCACGTTCTTTTCTGAAGCCACATTGACTCTCAGGAAGAAGACCTTGATCGAGATGGGCTGTGAGGCGATTGAGAAGAATTCTGGCGAGTATCTTCCCTGCAATTGAAAGCAAGGAGATGCCTCGGTGGTTGTCACAGGATTGGCGGTTTCCTTTACGTTTGTAAAGGTGGACTATTGACGCGTCCTTAAAATCTTGTGGCATGGTCTCGTTCATCCATATGTTTGTGAAGACTCGGTGAAGCTGCTCTGTTAGGGACCGGCCCACCTGCCTTGTATATCTCTGCTGGGATGGAGTCAGGACCAGGTGCCTTGCCGCTGGAGAGTTGCTGGATGGCTTTGTTTATTTCCACTATGGTTGGCAGGTCATCAAGAGTCTCATTGGTGGGAACTTGAGGAAGGCAATTGATGGTTTCATCATCGAAGAAGGAAGTTGCATTTAAGATTTTGCTGAAATGCTCTGCCCAGCGTTGGAGGATTTCTTTCTTATCGGTGACCAATGTTCCCCCGTCTGCAAAGAAGCTGTAATCATTGTTTGGCCACATTATGAGAACACAAAATCTGGAACATGTGACAACTGGAAAGATTTGAAGAAAGATAGTGGAAGACAGCATGAGAAGATTTCTTGACAGCCTTGTGTCATGCATGGGATTGGAGTCAACACACGAATTGATCCAGGCCGTTAGAGATTGCAATTTGTGGAGAGGCATGATCACCCATGCCATCTAGCAAGGCACTGGATGGTG
>JACEFZ010013902.1:375000-470954 GCA_014155875.1 Cepaea nemoralis | reverse complement strand
TTAGCTTTCCTTCTCCCCTTCCACATTTTTCTCCCTCTTACCTTATCCCACTCTCCCCGAGTAGCCTCCCCCCTCCCTCTTCTTCGTCTTCTCCTCCTCCTTTTTCGCCCCCCTCTTTTACAATCTATTTCACTTATATAGTTGTGTTGTGTAAGGAAGGTAAAGGCGACGGAATGGATATGGAGGAACACAGGTGACGATGGTATGCAGGTGTTCACATTATAGAATTATAGTAGCAAAGTGACCAAAAGACATGGCGACAAATATGGACTCCCTTAAAGGAAAAGCCCCCACAGATGGGGCTGGTATCAACCAAATAAGACAGAAATATATGGTTAATCTTCAGGAGCACGCGCATGGCTATAAAAAGTCTGGCGCGGCGGTGAGACCACATCACACATAGGTAGAAGCTAATCTGACCATTTAAAAGAACTAAACATACAAATAACTGGGTACAAGCGCAAAGTGCTCCACATCATAAGGTAGAAAATAAAACTAGAATAACTCTGGAAATTAGCTTATAACTATGCACACAACATCTACTAAAACAAAGGACGCTATTCGTCCATCCAAATCACATATACACAACACTGATAAGACAGTTGTGCTGTATGCTCTGCAAACCTGGCAGTACCAACGAAAGGAGACGAAGCCTTGTTACAACCTTGAGAACAAATTGTTAGACGCATGGTCTTTGGACCACTTTAGGGAACACAACAGGTGGGAGATGGAAAAGAAGAAGTAACAAAGACATTTATTATCTTGTTTAGTCCCCGCTAATCATTGGTATCATGAGAACTAATAGGATACAATGGCTGGGGCATATAGAAAGAACTGAAGATGATGGTACCACAAACCGTAACACTCAGGAAAGAATGAACGCATTAGACCGAAGGTAAGAACAAAGAAGGGCGGGGGGAGAGATACATACATATATAGACCTACAAGAAATGGAACAATCAACGACTGCAAGAAGAGAGTCACAGAGCGACGAATGGTAGCCGGATTCGTACTGCAGCAAAAGAAACTCACTGGCGGAACGCGAGACGGAGCGTGTTGTCCCCCTATTTTTTTAACCTGTACGTTGAAAATATAATGAGAAAGCCAGAGAAGATGATAACCAAGCAACAAAACAAGCATGATGACTTGTATGATGTACATACCAGAGATTCGATATGCTGATGCCAGACTTACATCAGAAGCCCTAATAGTAGGAGACTTCAACTGTCACCACACCACATGGGGAACTATACAGAGCGACAGTGCTGGCATAAAACTCATGGAGTTTATCGAGGACAACCAGTTGGCAGTACTCAACGATGGGACCATAACTAAGATATACCCTAGGCCAAACTGCCAGGACACAGCTATTGACCTGACAATAGCCACTATAGGTTTAGCAAGCAGCCAGTGGGAAGTGACAGAGGACACGAACACAGACCACCTACCTATAGTAATTAACACCAGAACAAAGCCCCAGCTAAGCGCCAACAACAACAGGCCAAACTTTCACTTCATTAAAGCAAAGTGGGAACAGTTCAGAGAAGAGATGTCCAATACAGACCTGAAGCAGCAGGAGAGGGAAGACATTAATAAACACACGGAGAGAATGGCCGAAAACATACTGCGGCTAGCAATTAAACACATCCCTAACAAAAATATGCCAGAAAAGCTAATGCCGGATAAGAAAGAGCCCCAGGCATCCCAAAAAAAGTGGCACAAAAACCCAGTGGCCTGGTGAAACGATAAGTTCACAGCGACACAACAGAATATGAAAAGAGCTCTGCAGAAGTACAGAAAGACAAGGACAGAAGAGAATTTCGAAGAATACAAGAAATGTAGAAACGAAGCAAACAGAGCAGTAAAACATGCAAAAGAAAAGGAGTGGAAAAGTTTCTGCCAGACATTCAGCTCAGATACACCGACTACAAAAGTGTGGAAGCAAATAAAAGCAATTCAATGAAATAAAAAGACCAGCAAAATCCCAACCATCAAAAGTCCAACACTAGCAGTAACAAACCAAGACAAAGCTAAGGTGTTCGGAGAATATTTCCACGAAGTCTGTTCTAACAAAAGACTCAATCAATCAATCATGTGTCATGCCGGAAAGCGTGGGCGGTCATGACTCGCCATTTCACTCGATCACCAGTGTCGTGGATCAGCTCAGTGTTCCTGTCTCTTCCATGCCATGTGGCCAAGCCATCCAGATATTTTCCTCTCGGTCTTCCTCTTGGTCTGTTCCCCTCGATCTTGCCAGTTGTCACTAAGTTCTCCAGTCCATTTCTTCTCATAACATGTCTAAAAAATTATGACTGTCTACGTCTAATTTCTCTAATCAATCTACGATTTTCATTTGTCTCCTGTAGTACTTGGTCATTGGTTTTTCTGTCTGCCCATGGTATTCTTTGCATTTTCCTCAGAAACCACAATTCTGCAGCCATCAGATGTTTTTCAGCTTCAGCTTAACTGCTCATTGTCCAAGTTTCACATCCATACAAAAGAACAGGCTCTATGTATTCGCTCAACACTCTCTTTCTCGTTTCAATTGACATCTTTTTATTGGTCAGAATATTTTTCAGAGACTTGCTGTACAATGGCGACGAAATGAATCGTTATTCTTCGGGGAGACGCTGTTTAGTGTTTTCCTGTGGATTTCCTGGGGATTTAATGCGGATAGTGTTTTCCTGTGGATTATGTGATGTTATTTTGTGTTCGTTTATTGGAAGTTTTCAAAAGAAGCCACGAAAGGCAGGTGGTGGGTGAAATTTTGAGGGCAGCGGACAGATATTTGTTGGTCATGGTCTCGAGTTTCGCGACGGCAAGCAGAGGATCTCTTTCGAGAAACAGTGGTTGCGGTCATCCTGCCAGTATGGTCACTGCCATAGAGGAAAGCAACGGCAAACTACCTCTTTGAAAGTGCCTAGTACATTATGATTCGCTTAAACAAAAGACTAGGAAGCAAAGAAAGACAAAGAAGGTAGGAGCTGATGCAGACGAGAACATCGAAGAGCATTATATGGATGCATACATCACAACATATGAGGTGATGACATCACTAACCGAAAAACCCGAAACCGCAGCTTGTGCTGACATACTAAACTACACCATCCTCAATAAGCTCCCAAAAAAAAACCATAAAAACAATTACTAAACTGTATAATGTAATAATATGGCAGACTGGAGTTATTCCCAAACAGTGGAAAACAGCCACGTTGATGCCAGTCAAGAAACAAGCCAAAGAGCCAACAATGGTAGAATTTTACGGCCCCGTATCTTTGACATCGCACCTGGTCAAAGTCATGGAGACTATAATAAACAAATGAATAACATTCTACTTGGAGAAGAACTAATTGTTCAGCCATACACAATCCGGTCTTAGAGCCAACAGGTGCACGATGGACCAAATCAGGGGTGGGCAAACTTTTTGTGCGGAGGGCCGTATTGACAAATGTAAAGCTATTGGCGGGCCGCATATATATCCATTTTGTTTACAGCAACCTATCACAATAAGTAATTATTAATTATTTATAGGTTATTAAGCAGTATAAATAACTAATTATTGCAATTTTATTTTACTTATACACTTATACATTTGACAATATGGACAAAAACTTTTCCTAATTTGTTAACACGATTTTACAGCTTGTTATTATAACAAATATTCTTTATTATCTATCAATGGCTTTAATTTAGACACACAGCGACTACATTGTCACTACAGTTGTTGATTTCTAATGAGATGTATGTAACTGCTTGCAATTTTTGACAATATTCTTGAAATCAGCATGCAAGTTGCAGTCCGACAATAAAGACCTATTCTTAGATTTCTTGATCTTCAAGCAAGAGAATGCTTGTTCGCAAATTTATGTTGATCCATATAATGGTAAAAGTTTAGCGCAAAGTTTTTCAAGTTGGGAAATGATTTTTTGTGATAAAGATCCATAGAAATCCAGCAAACCATCTGACTTGAATTTCTCTTTCAGGTCATGATCTGCTTCTAAGTCAAGCAGCTCCAACTGTATATCCTCTGTGGCTGTATCAGCTTCTGCCCTGAAAGGGGAACTGAGAATATTGAACTATGGCTCTAATTTCTTGAAATCTTGGAATCTTCATCCAAATTCTTCAATCAGTGCATCTAATTGGGCATATAATAATATTTTTCAGTCATTTCACTAGAAATGGTTTCTTGTTTCAGCAAAGGGAAGTGACAAAATCTTTTTTCACTTACTTGTCTGGAGAACAGTGAGAGTTTTGCCTGAAATGATTTTACATATACATACAATTCATGTGCAAACACACCATTGCCCTGAAGCTCGACATTCAGTTCATTTAACTTTTCCATAATTTCAATGGGAAACATAAAGTCTAACTGCCACTCTTTATTGACAATGTTAGAATTAAAGTCACATGCAATGCCCTTAATCTCTAGGAACATCACTATTTCTTCTCTGAGTTCCCACACTCGCCTCAACACCTTGCCGAGACTCAGCCATCGAACATTGGTGTGGTTCAGGACATCGGAATGTTCAGTTTCTAAATCGTTAAGTAATGACTTGAACTGTCTGTGATTAAGTCCTCATGATCTGATGAGGTTGATGACACTGACAACTGGATCAATAACATGCTTGATATTCAAAACAATTTTTCACAGACTTTCTTGATGAATCACACAGTTAAGTGGTAATAATGTGTGGTCTCGATATTCTGCTTTAATCTTATCACTTATCAACTTTACCAGACCTACATTTTTTTCCAGTCAAAGCAACACCTTGCCGAGACTCAGCCATCGAACATTGGTGTGGTTCAGGACATCGGAATGTTCAGTTTCTAAATCGTTAAGTAATGACTTGAACTGTCTGTGATTAAGTCCTCATGATCTGATGAGGTTGATGACACTGACAACTGGATCAATAACATGCTTGATATTCAAAACAATTTTTCACAGACTTTCTTGATGAATCACACAGTTAAGTGGTAATAATGTGTGGTCTCGATATTCTGCTTTAATCTTATCACTTATCAACTTACCAGACCTACATTTTTTTCAGTCAAAGCACGAGCTCCGTCAGTTGTAACACTTGCCATCTTGTTCCAAACCAACCCAGTTCTTTCAATACAGTTAGTAACAGCATTGAATATATCATGGCCTGTGGTTGTGTCTTTGAGTGACTCAACACTCAGTAACTCTTCAGTAAGTTTGAAAGAAGTGTTTATTCCACGTATAAATATCAATAATTGGGCAGTATCATGTACATCGGAAATCTCATCCAATGCAAGAGAGTACCACAAAAATTGTTTACTTGCATCTTGAAGTTTATGCATCAAATTGTCACTGATCTTGCCAACAAGTCTGACCACAGTTCTCCTTGATAAAGTAATGTTGTCAAATCTGTTTTTTTTTTTTGGTGTGTTCTGGAAACATAATGTTGCTGCATCTAGCAAACATTCCTTGATGAACTCGCCATCAGAAATTGGCTTCTTCTGTTTTACAATTCTGTGTGACAGCACAAGACTAGCTTCAGTTGCAGCATTTTGAATTGAAGACTGTTTAGTTAAAACAGTTTGCTGTTTCTCCAAAATTTTCACCATCTCAAGGCATTTCCTTTCCTTCTCTTCGGTCGTTAAATTGTATCCGAAATCGGAATGTTTTGTTTGATAATGCCTTTTTAAATTGTACTCCTTGAAGACAGCCACTGACACACGACACAACAAGCAAACTGATTTGCTACCAACTTTTTAAAAACAGTACTTAGTTGTCCATTCATCATTAAAAACACGGCATTCATCTTCAATCTTACATTTGTTATTGACACTCATCATAACGGTACATGAAATTCTGTAAAATTCAACAAAATAACTTAAAAACGAATTAAAATTTTTTATTTCTAAATGCCCTAGCGGGCCGCATAAAATCCTTGGCGGGCCGCATGCGGTCCGCGGGCCGTAGTTTGCCCACCCCTGGACCAAATCATCAAATTAGAAAATCATATAAAGAAATGAATTACAAGAAGGGAAAAGACATTGGCTGTATACCTGGACCTAGCCGAGGCGTACAATCAATGCTGGAGAGAAGCCGCACTAATCAAGATAAAGAAAGTAGGCATAGTGGGAAAAACCTACAAATACATAGATAACTTTCTCAAAGATAGAAGCTTCTCGGTATGGATAGGGAATGAGACACATATGTGCAAGATAACGGCATCCCCCAGGGTTCGGTTATCTCACCAAAAATCGTCTCAATACTGGTGAATGACCTAACAGAGGAGATCCAAGACCAGAAAACAGGACTATCTCAATTCGCGGACGACTGCGCCATATGGAGGAGTAGTAAGGCGGCCAAGACTACACGAGGATCCCTCCAAAAACAGATAAACAAGCTAACCGCATGGATGGACAAATGGGGCTTCAATATCTACGTCAATAAAACAGTTAGCATGGTATTTAGTAACAAGAAGAAGATAAATTCTCACAAGGACTACAAAATACAGATAAAAGGGAAAACTATTAATAGAACAAGCAGCATAGTCTTCATAGGAATGACCCTAGACGAACAGTTGAGCTGGTCAAAGCACATATGTCACACATTAGAAAAACACAAGAAAGCAAGCAACATACTGCGGGTGATGAAAGGTAACGGGTGCGGTGCCCACACCAAAACAATGCTGATGTTCTATAAAGGATTTATCAGGGGCAAGCTAGAATATGGCAGCATTGTGTACGACTCAGCATCAGAAGCCAACAAGAGGAGGCTAGACACCATACAGACCCAAGCGCTAAACACCATCCGTGGAGCTGGAAAAGGGACATCCAAAGAAGCCATGGAGGTAGCACTGGGTATACTACCACTGAGTCTGATGCGTAAACAGCTCAACTACTGGGTAAAGACAGCACAAGACGAAGACCACCTAGGATACCAAACATTTAGTGACAACTGCAGCAAGTGAGGAGGCATCCCAATAGTAAAACTGCAAAGACCGGCAGGATGGGAAGCAGCAGAAAAGATGAAGGAAGTAATCGAGCTAGCAGTAACCCTGAAACAGACAAGACGATTCAAGCCAACAATCCCACCATGGGAACTAACAGTCCCATTCACAGACTTTAAACTGGCAAAGACCATCACCAAGGACACGGAGGACATAGATGCAAGAGACGCGACCGAGACGTATATAGAATAAATCAGTAAGGACAACCTCATAGTATACACAGGCGGGTCCGAGAACGAACAGGAAGAGGTAGGAGCAGGAGTAGTGGTCCCAGACTGGAAGCTGAAGAAACAATTCAAACTAACAGACCAGACAGCAGTATGCACGGCCGAACTGGTAGCCATACTGAAAGGGCGGGAGATTGCAGTCGAAAAACCACCGCTGAGACTTTGTATATTAACAGACTCCTTGTCCTCAGTACAAACTCTAGGGAACTTCGCTAGAGGAAACAGACCCGACATAAAAGAGGAGACATTAACGTTAGCCACCAACATCAGGTACATGGATTTATTTTTATTTTTGGTGTACTTCTTTTTTGTCGCCATCTTTACTCTGTATATGAATATTTTAAAAAAAAATGTGTGTGTATATATATATAATATATGTATGTATCTATATTTTTAAAACATGGGATACCTTGGCTGTCGTGAGTGGGACAGTTGAGTGCGGCGGGGTGAGTGGCAGGACTGTGAGTTGGCTCTTCCGGAAGTGCTCTTGAACGGGATTGACAGAGAGACAGGGTCGTCTTGTTGTTGCACCAACCCATACACCGATGACGAAAACAATAAAGCGAACGTAGAGGAGTACGGGCCGCGGACCGGGGGAAACACCTTGAGTCTTCCACTTGAACTCACCGCCTTTGCTTACATCAAGTCCTTATGAGGACTGCAGGTCTTTAGCAGGACCAACACAAGATAGAAAGGAAAGAACTAAGCAGCACAAAAAACAACCTCCTCCGACAAACAGAGCGGAACCAATAAAACCAGTACGAACTAAAACTAACAGAACCACAGCTGAGGAGGCAGGTTTAACGAAACCAAATTTGGAAATTTTGTTTGTTTTTTGTTTTGTTTTTTGAAAATTGGAATTGGAATTGGAATGATGCTGATGATACAGTATTACAATCCACATCACAGAATGGTATTGAAAAACCTCAACCCGGAAGAATAGTGAAAATCACAACTTATATCTTACCATAGCAAAAAACAAAGTTAACGCACACAGATAAAACTAATATGGAGAAAGAAATATATGTTAATAGAGGAAAATTAAAGGTGGTGGAACATTTCGAACATCTTGGGTCATTAATTACCACAAAACGTGACACAGTGAAGGAAAATAAAAGTAGAATATCTATGGGTCTTCTCTTCAAGAGTTAAGACAAATGACTAAATTGTGGCGTGGGACATTCACATTTACCAATGCAACATACGCCAGTGAGATCTGGACACTTAATAAACAAGCTGAACAGAGCTAATATGGAATATAAATGTTATAGACGGGTTTTAAGAATATCTTGGATATAGAAAAGACCAAACGTATCCATACGACAAGAGTTGAGTATTAAAAAGCGTTGGCTAATAAAGACGATAAAATAAAGATAATTGAAATATTTTTGTCACTTGAAACGTCATGAAATGTTTGGAGAGAACAATCATGGGGGGGGGGGGGGGATATATGCCTAGAAAGAGAAGAAGAGGAAGGCCAAGGAAAAGATGGGTGCGGGATGCTGCAGATGATCTCCAGATGGATGTTTCGGACGCGGGACATCTTGCTTATGACAGAGACGTTTTCCGGAAGGTTCTTATGGGAGAGAAGTTCTTCATGGGACATGCTACTAAATAAATTAATATGAGGTTAAGTTTTGTTATGCAATCTTTATACAATCTACATAGTTCCGATTGTGTAAAAGTGTGCTGTTAAATTACCAATAGGGAGATCTTCTAAAATGTGTTGTTGCTTGTACTGTGTTTATTGTCGCAACTATTGCCTAACGGTAAAGTTCAGCGTTTCCTGTACATGTTTGGCTTGTGTTATACGATGTGTTCTGGGTGCATAAATTCTATCTAATAGCGCTGCTCTGCTGTGTGCATTGTTCGTGTGTGTTGTGTCTGTTCCTTAGCGATGCGTCTGCCTGTATGTGTCTGTCAGCCATGGATATCTAAAATTGTTTGCAATTCATCTAACTGATGTTCATCCTCTCCTATGGTGTTTCTAATGACCATTCTTACATCTCCTTTTATCAGGATATGCACAGCAAGTACGCAATTAAAATCACCCCCTAAAATAATGTTGTGCCCTCGATATGAGTGTGATAGTAAGTTTTCCAGTGTTGGTAGAAGAGCGGCTGATGTATGTAGTCAGGCGGTGCGTGTATGTTGACAATTGTTTATTTATGAATGGTATTTCCATACTGTACATTAGCTATACTACTCTGGCTGTCCCTGTCCTCTATAATCTGCCACCTGTCCGATGTCCGTATTGTTGCTGTACCCGAGCCCATATGTTAAGCTGCATATACTATATACAGCACATTCCTGTTAAGACCAGCATTTTACTGATGTTGTTGATGCCTTGGCAAATTTACGGTCACTAATTTGCCATTACTTTCTGAAAAACCGGCTCCCATACCAACAAGTTAAAACCCACCGCAACGCGGTTTGTTGCCAAATCGGTCACAGCTGTGTTTCGAACGCACGCAAGCGGACTTACGAATCGCGTCCGTAAGTCCATAGCCACGCAGTGATATGTTGAGTATTAAGACTAAAACATGCTTGTCTCATACTTAGGCATGTTGTGATATATGATGAGTGATCGTCGGTGTTATCGGTAGTTTCCTGTTTGAGAATAAAATCAGGTTTATGTTTGTGTATGAGATAACATTTTTGTTATTTGCGCTCCACCGCTTTAAACTCAAGCGTAGTCCTTACACGATACTTCTATAGTCCATTTATTTTTGTCTGCCCAATATAAAATTCCATATCTCAGTAACCAGCTGAGAAAAATGATGAGATTTATAGTATGTCCCGAAAAAAATGCCTTCATTCACGATCAATTATTTTGAAAGCTGTCTGTTGTATCGTTATGAAATTTTTCCAGCCGTCTTATATTTAACCCCACCCAAGGAATATGTCTTTCATAGGTCCAAAAACAACTTAAATCATCGAAACCTGCGACATTTCTTTGATCTTTTGCTGAAAAACTAGTGATTTCTCGCTAACAAATTTATGTTTACAGTAATGAAAGCTCTGCCAATTCAGATGACACACAAGGCGTATCCGGATTCGTATGGGAGTGGGTGCAATGAAAGAAGTAGCTTAAAATCGACAGGGTCGGCTGCATTGCACCGGGTTTTTATCCCATATGGCTCAGTTTCTGTCCGCAGCGCGGAAAGCGTCTCACAAAGCACGAACTCCGTACCTCCAGCGACGACCCTCGGGAGTCTCCGAATAAATGCACTCGTGAAATGAAGGACGCGGCCCGGAATCGAACATACAACCTTCGGAGCCCGAGTCAGACGGCTTGATCACTTCACCACGGAGAATCCCGAGAGGGGTGCAATGTGTAATATTAGTAAAGACAGAGAATGTACAGAGGCGCGGGGTAAATAATTTGTAAATTAACAGGAAAGTAGAAGGAATATATTTCTTACCTTATTTTTCATTTCTTTCTTGTTTCTTCAGCTGCTGGTTAATAATGTGTACACAAGTATTCGTGTTAGCTTTTTATATTGAGTTCGTGAAAGCTTCCAAACAGCTGTGCGTTAATATGCGTACGGAGTGACCAGAAATGATACCGCAATTTAGTCATCATGCTTCCATTTTTAAAGATGTGTTCACCTGTCTGTGTAGTTTGTTCACACGTACACATGGGTGACAGACCCGCTTTGAGTCTTCGTGAAAGATTGTCTACTCTGTTGTTTACCGTTCAGAGACGGAACATGATTACCTGTTTTGCACTATGAAAATAGTTGTCAGTGTCTCTGTAGTGGGCTTTCTTCTTAACGACCAAGATGTTCGTCCTCTTTTCATTGAAGTTTATAGATTGATTCGAATGCACGTGTGTTGTCCCCTAATTTGACAACGTGTTTGCTCTCACGTTTTTTTGTTATGCCACAATATGTCATTTTCCACAGCAATAGTACTCTTCTGTTGGTATTCAATGCGTTTAGAGTGTGTGTGTGTGTGTGTGTGTGTGTGTGTGTGTGTGTGTGTGTGTGTGTGTGTGTGTGTGTGTTTTTTTTTTTCTTAAATACAGTTGGTTGTCACCGCTGAGGGCTTGCGAAGTTGAACACATATTTTTGTCAAGAAGCTGATAGCAGGAAACTGTTTCATACTGTTACAAATCCCGAGAAAAAGAACAGTGCATGCATTGGGTTTGAGTAAACGGTCATTTCATCGATGGGTGCAAGAATCTGGAATGAAACCAACACGCGATAAGCAAACGGTAGGTAGAAAGGCAACTGTAGACAGATTTGACAAAGATGTCATCAGGCAAGTTATTATAAAAATGATGGATGCCAAAGAAACAGTGACTGTAAGAAAACTGAGGGTTTGGTTGAGAAAGAACAATAACATAGAGCTATCCAAAACATCTTTGTGGAAAATTATAAGGACATTAGGCTTCACTTTTAGAAAGTACAAGGGAGGTAGAAATATCCTTTGCGAGCAACCGCATTTAGGAGCCATGAGAAGTAGATACCTTCTTGAAATAAGGGAAATGCGCAAAGAAAATTATGACATAGTGTATTTGGATGAGACGTGGATCAATGCTCACCACACAAGTGAAAAAGAATGGCAATCAGTGGATGGAAAGATAATGCGTTATGTGCCCAGTAGTAACGGACAGCGTTTGGTCATTGCCTATGCTGGTATTACTGATAATTGCTTACTATAGAATGCTGGGCTCTTGTTCGTATCAAAGCATACAGACAATAGGGATTATCATAATGAGATGAATGGTAATGTATTTAGAGATTGGCTCGAGAATACAGTACTTCCATCCCTTGATAGACCGTCTTGTCTAATCATGGACAATGCATCATATCACAATGTTGCTGCCCAAGAAGACAAAATACCTACGGCATCGAGCACAAAGGAAGCAATAAAGATATGGCTCCGAAGGGAAAACATACCATTTCCAGAACCATATTTCAAGCTACAGTTGTTGTCCCTTGTAAATTAGGCGCAAAAAAAAAGCAAGAAATATCAAATCGACAATTTGATAGAAGAGCATGGCCATAGGTGCTTGAGACTTCCGCGTATCATTCTCATTTAAACACTATAGGACTTGTGTGGGCTAAAATTAAAGGACAAGTGGCAGCTGCCAATACTACATTGAAATTGTCTGACGTCAAGATACTAACCCAGTCCGCATTATTAAATATTGATAAAAGTTACTGGAAAAAATGTGAGGACCATGTGGTGAAAGAGGAAAAGGACTATTGGAGAAAGGATGGATTGAATTTTATGCAACCGAGAGCAATCATCAACCTACTGGAATCGTCCGACACAGATTAAGGTCTGAGCAGATCGCAGACCTTAATCTACGTGCACACTTACTGGAATATTTTGCTCCAACTATTCAGACGAATTACAGGCCCTAAACATTACAGCATCAGCATAATGTCAATGGCAACATTTTGTATTCCACAGTGATGACTTTTTTTCTGTATTGGAGAGACTTATATATGATTGTGATGTCCTCATGCTCCAGGAGCTAAATACAGACAAATGCCACTGCCCTGGGTAAGCCAGTTATATAAACCCTACTGGACAGACGAGACATGGACAAGGTCTGCTGGTGAAGGAAGGAGTGAAGCATGTGGTACTTGACTTGAGCCAGTGGAATCAAAGTGCAAGAGAGGTCCAGGTAAACAAATGGAGATTGGTGGCTTAAGTTGGAACATCATAAATGTATATGCCACAGTGAACTGTTTTGTCAGAAAGAAACACTGGGACTGGCTTAAGGAACTGGAGGAATTACCAGGTGATAGGCTACTCATATGTGGAGACTTCAATGCAAGGAACAGAGATTTGGACAGTAATGGAGAAAACCAACAGGGAATTTCCCTTGTGGATGCCTTGATGGACTCCGATGTGGTCTGTATAAATGATGGTAGGTCGACTAGAATGACAATGAGGCCTGGCGATGCAGACACAGCTATTGACTTGGCACTTGTCTGCCAGTCATCAGTCCTTGATGTAAAGTGGACTGTTTTGAATGACCATTGGAGTGATCACATGCCATGCTCAGTCCTGATCTCTAAACCCAGGAAAGTTAAAGCTGGGAGAGCCCGCAAGACCCTCCGGTATGAGTGGACCGATTGCCTTCTTTGACGCCTCAGACAAGGGGCATGCAACAGGACTGTTAAAACTCCTTTTTTGCAGTCCCCATGGTGGACCCCAGAAGTAGACCATGCTTGGAAAGCAAAGAGAGCTGCATTGAAGCAGCTAAAGAAAGTGCGACAGACACCTCGAAGCTCACGAGAGGAAGTGGACACAGCGGAAAATGTCAAGAAAGACAAGGTGGAAGTTTTCAAGCGCTGTGCTGCAGAGGCCAAAAAGGCAAAATGGGAATGTTTCATGAAGGAGATTGGAGGTGATAAAACACTGCGGAAATTCTGGAAACTGCACAGGCAAATGCAGAGAAAAGATCGGCCTATGACAGTGGGAACAATTTATAGAGATGATGGTGTGCGCGTGACAACAGACAAAGAGAAAGGGGAGGCGTTTCTCCAGAAATTTTTAGAGCAGACCAATCATAATGATGCGGACACCAGGGATGCAGTTAGAGAGGAGTTATCTGGCACCACGAAGAATATGCAGTATGAAGACATCATACGGGTGGAAGATGTTAAACACATTTTGAAAAAGGCAAACGACACGGCACCAGTGCCCGATGGGGTCAGGTATGACCACATGAAGGGTTTGAGCGATGCAGACCTGGAGGAGATGACCGACTGCTTTAACCAGAGCATTAGGACAGCATCAGTACCGCAGGACTGGGTGCACAGCTATCTCATCCCTCTCCCAAAACTATTCAAGGATCATTCAAAGCTTCAGCGGCTTTAGAATCATCACCCTTCAAAATACATTTGGGAAGGTTCTAGAGAAGATAGTCCGCTGTCAAGCTGCAAGAGATTTTGGAAAGGGGGAAGCTTCTTCCAAGAGGCCTGGGGAGCTACAGGCCAGGAAAAGATACCTGGTCAAATGCAGCCACTTTTGCCTTGACGTTTATGAGGGTTTCCAGAGTAGACAGGAAACTATGGCGGCAGCGCTTGATCTCGAGGATGCGTACAATAGAGTTCGATATGATATTTTGATGACCGCACTGATGGAGAAGGGGGTCAGTCCCTGGTTGGTGAAGCTGGATAGCAGCCGTCCTGCATTCTCGTCGGGTTGCCTCTCCGTCTGGGTGCATGGACCTCAGAGCCACATATTTTAACCCCGGGACTGCCACAGGGATCTGCAGTCTCACCGGTGCTCTTTAACGTGTATACGAGCAAGATTGCAAACCTAGAAGCACCAGGGGTTGGAAGAATACTAACATTTGCAGATGATATTCTTGCATATAGGCAGGGAGAGATAGGGAGCAAACAGCCCAGGAGTTACATGCGACAGTATATAAAATGATTGACTGGTGCACAGAAATGAGTGCTGTCATCCACCCGGAAAAGGCGGCTGTTTTGTGGTGCTCTCTGGACAACAGGATTGTGAGAGCTGATGTCCCATGCCTCGCGATAGATGGTAGACTTGTCAGCAGAGAGAACAAACTGAAGTATCTGGGGATCACATTTGACAGGAGCCTATCCTTCAAGGCACCATGTGGAGACGGTTGTGACAAGATCTCAAAAGGGACTCAGTGCACTTAAAACTATGGCTGCAATGGACACTAGGAGCTAGAGAATGCTTTCACACTATACCAGCACTTGATCCTCTCAGTAATTGATTATGGATTAGGGCTGCTCACTGTCTCAGAGAGTCAGCTAGTGAAGTTAGAGCGCATACAGAACGAAGCAATGCGGGTCATTCTGGGATGCACCAGAGACACCCCAGTAGTGTGTATGCGTTACATTCTTGGTCTGCCGACTGTTGCTGGTAGGCTCAAGGTGATGCAGGCGAAGGCATACCTCAGAGTAGCTGCAGACACAGACCACCCACTGCATGAGGCGCTGGACACAGTTAAGGGTCAGCGACTGATACACTCCCGTGTGTTGCCGGGGCCCATAAGGGAAGCAAAGAATAGCAACACTGTAGCCTACCATGCATGTCGTAAGAGGCGACTAAGGAGGCTTGATGGCTCCGTCGCCCTGCTACTGAGTGAGTGCGTGGTGCGACACTGTGAGCTGTGGGTTTCATGTGAAGTGCTTTTGAATCTGCCCGAGGTCTTTTGGAACGTGACTGCATGTTCGGAGTGATGGCAGATGGCTATGTCCCAGAGTTGACTGGTTTTTGCCTTATGCAGAAATGCGTGGCTGCTGGGCTTCTGGTTGACTGCCACTGCCATCGACGATGAACTGTATTTCGTGGACTGTGTGGGTGAACATCTAGGAAACATCCAGATGGGAAAATGGCTGCAGATTCCATCAGAAATGAACTGGGTGTTTTGTGGGGGACTATTGTGTTGACATTCTGGCGGCGGCATTATGCACAGTGTATCTGTGCGGGCTGTTGTTTGTCGAGACTCCTGTCCTTTCCACTCTTCACATTGGGCAGTGGGGAGCGTTTTGTATGATATTCACTGGCACAGGAATGGGGCATAATGGGGATGACCCGTTGCTGTGAAGTTGGAACTGCGACTAACTAACTAACTAACTAACTAACTGACTGATAAAAGGGAAATCATGGATGGCTCAGGCGGAGGATACGATCAGACAAGTGTACCCCTTGGAGAACATTAGGCGTGGAGAGGAGTGGGTCAGAGTGCAGTCAGACTTGTGCAGAGTTATAATCACATTAAGCCGGGAGTGCAGGGAGTGGCCAGCAGGGGCCACGGAAGTGGAAATCCAGCAACTAATTCAGGACAATGCTCACTCGGGTGATGTGATTATCTACACAGATGGTTCGGTGTCAAGAGGTGAGAGAAGTGGCTGGGGGTTCATAGCCAAAGCTAACGGTCGACGTTTGGTGCAGGAGAGCCTGGCATATTATACCACAACATTCAGCTTAAAAATGGAGGTGGAGACAGTCACTGCAGCTCTCCGCTGGATGGAGAATACGACACACACACACATCGTGATTGTAACTGACTCAGAAAGCATGCTGATGAGGGTGAGGAAGGGCAGGCTTCGTGTGGAGTGGCTTGCTTCGCTTCGGAGGTCACGGGTGACAAGCATCACCTGGATCTTTTCTCCGGGGCATGCCGGTGTGCTGGGAAATGAACATGTGGACAGATTGGCTGTCTCTGCAGAACTTGGTGGAGTATTGATACATGACAAAGCAGACGTGGTTGCGGCCTTGTGGGAGCACGTGTACACCTCGGAGGAGCAAATGGATTACCATGGTCTGGCAAGAATGAGACACCGAGGAGTGACGAGAGGATCTGGCCGACGCTAAACGCTCAGAGGAAAGGCGAGACGGACATATAATCAGATTTCTACTGGTACTATTGGTGTTGGAACTCTTCGCTGGCTGTCGAGGATGGGGACGGAGCGCTTATGGGAATGCCCCGAATGCTGTGATGTCGATTCCTAAATCAATCAATCAATCAATCAATCAGTGATTAATTTTCAATTCCGCAAGCCCTCAGCTGTGACAACCAACTATATTTAACACACACACACACACACACACACACACACACACACACACACACACACACACACACACGCTAAACGCATTGAATACCAACAGAAGAGTAATATTGCGGTGGAAACTGACATATTGTGGCATAACAAGAAACGTGAGAGCTAACACGTTGTCAAATTAGAGGACAACACACGTGCATACGAATCAATCTGTAAACTTCAATGAAAAGAGGACGAACATCTTGGTCGTTAAGAAGAAAGCCCACTATAGAGACACTGACAACTATTTTCATAGTGCACAATAGGTAATCATGTTCCGTCTCTGAACGGTAAACAGCAGAGTAGACAATCTTTTACGAAGACTCAAAGCGGGTCTGTCACCCATGTGTACGTGTGAACAAACTACACAGACAGCTGAACAGATCCTTAAAAATTGAAATATAATGACTAAATTTCGGTATCATTTCTTGTCACTCCGTACGCACATTAACGCACAGCTATTTGGAAGCTTTCACGAATTCAATATAAAAAGCTAACATGAATACTTGTGTACACATTATTAACCAGCAGCTGAAGAAACAAGAAGGAAATGAAAAATAAGGTAAGAAATATATTCCTTCTACTTTCCTGTCAATTTACATATTATTTACCCCATGCCTCTGTAAATTCTCTGTCTTTACTAATATTACACATTGCATCCCTCTCGGGATTCTCCGTGGTGAAGTGGTCAAGCCGTCTGACTCGGGCTCCGAAGATTGTATGTTCGATTCCGGGCCACGTCCTTCATTTCACGAGTGCATTTTTTCGGAGACACCCGAGGGTCTCGCTGGAGCTACGGAGTTCGTGCTTTGTGCGACGCTTTCCACGCTGCGGAAAGAGACTGGGCCACATGGGATAAAAACCCGGTGCAATGCAGTCGACCCTGTCGACTTTTAAGCTACTTCTTTTACTGCACCCACTCCCTTACGAAACCGGATACGCCTTGTGTCGTCATCTGAATTGGCAGGGCATTCATTACTGTAAAAACAAGTTTGTTAGCGAGAAACCACTAGTTTTTCACCAAAACATCAAAGAAATGTCGCCGCTTTCGATGATTTAAGTTGCTTTTGGACCTATCAAAGACATATTCCTTGGGTGGGAGTAAATATAAGACGGCCGGGAAAATGTCATAACGATGCAACAGACAGGTTTCAAAATAATTGATCGTGAATGACGGCATTCGTTTCTGGACATACTACAGTAGCTATCATCTGTCATCTACCGCCTATAGTACCTTGCAGTGTAGGGCAAGGTGATCTTAAGCCTGAGGAATGAAGGCCGCCTGGCTAGTGCAATCACCGCGAACTGTGCAGGTTAGAATTTTCTTTTTACCCCTGACAGAAAAAAAAATCCACACCTTACTGAGGATTCGAACCCGGGTCTCCCGAAGGAGAACCCCGCTTTCTTAGCCAATCGGCCAGCCGCTCCCCACTTCTAGTAGCACTGGACTGCATTTTGAGAGTGGGTTCATCATCATGATCAAATGCCGTGCCGGCTGGCGTAGGCGTTCATGACTCTCCACAGATCTTGGTCTTTGGTTTTCTGGATCAACTCTGCTGATTATATCCCTCCATGCCACCGTACCAATCCATCCAGCATCATTTCTCTTGGTCTGTCTCTGCCTCTCTTTCTCTCGATTTTTCCAGTTGACAATATGTTCTCCAATGCCTCTCTTCTCATCATATGACCAAACAAAGCTTTTTGCCTCTTTCTTATTGTTGTATACAATGTTTTAGTTTCATTAGCCTCTTTCAGGCAGTCGTTGTTAGTTACTTTGGCAGTCCAAGGAATTCGGAACATCAGTTATCAGTTATCAGTTGTCAGTTGGGGTGTCGTCATTGCACTCCAGACAAATGCATAGGTGATCAGATCATCCTCCCCCCTCCCTCCCCCCTCGCATATGCATCAGCGTCCGGTGGCTAATAGTGCCAGTTCTGTGTTGGTTGACGAGGCACCTTGTTTACCCGATGTACCTCTCGTGTCTGGCCGTGCCAGTTCTTACTCCCAAGTCTCTCATCCTGGACAGCGATGTGGATTCACTGACGTCAACGTCCTCTCTTCTCGACATCTCTTTAAGGAAGTTAATAACATTGGCGCGATCCATGCGCTGGCCATGTGCAGGGGATGCAGAGCCAGCCAGTTTATCAGCTCGATTTCCCTCGACTCCCGCATGAAAATGAAGGTGACCTTGCGGGCAACGGATTTCCGCAACGAATCAGTCCACTGTCTACGTACAGATCCTGCATCGACCTTCACAATCATGCTCATTGAATCACTTAGTACACACACGTTGGTATAATGCTGTGATTCTAACCATATGAAAGAATAATTCGCAACATTCGTCTCAGTAACCACATCTATGTTGCTTCCAGGCTCTTCCTAATTTGTTCATTTATATTCCAAGATTGACAGCCATATATCAAAACAGCAATCTCTTTCTTCAATCAATCAATCATGTGCCATGCCGGAAAGCGTGGGCGGTCATGACTCGCCATTTCACTCGATCACCAGAGTTGTGGATCAGATCAGTGTTCCTGTCTCGTCCATGCCATGTGGCCAAGCCATCCAGGTATTTTCCTCTCGGTCTTCCTCTTGGTCTGTTCCCCTCGATCTTGCCAGTTGTCACTAAGTTCTCCAATCCATTTCTTCTCATAACATGTCCAAAAAATGTTGACTGTCTACGTCTAATTTCTCTAATCAATTTACGATTTTCATTTGTCTCCTGTCATTGTCTTTTCTATCTGTTCATGGTATTCTCTGCATTTTCCTCAGAAACCACATTTATGCAACCATCAGATGTTTTTCTGCTTGACTGCAAATTTTCCAAGTTTCACATCCATACAAAAGAACAGGCTCTATGTATCCCCTCAACACTCTTTTTCTCGTTTCAATTGGCATCTTTTTATTGGTCAGAATTTTTTTCATCTTCCTAGAGGCTACCTTCGCCATGGCGATTCTTGTTCTGACCTTTTCAAGGCATCTCCCATCAGACGTTATGACTGTTCCGAGATAATTGTACCGATTCACTTGTTGAAGAATATTCCCATTTACTTGTATATTACATTGTGGTACTTCGTTCTTCCTAGTGACGACCATAACCTGTGTTTTCTTACAATTTAATTCCAACTCCAGCTGCTCACTGTGTACAACAACCGCGTCTACTAATTGTTGCAGATCATGTGCATTGTCTGCAATCAATAATGTACATCACAATAAGCAGTCAAACTGAAAAACAGCTGATGGCTGTGGAAATGTGGTTTCTGAGGGAAATGCAAAGAATACCATGGACAGACGGAAAAAACAACAAGTCTTTCAAGAAACAAATGAAGATCATAAACTGATTAGAGTCATTAGACGTAGACAGTCAAAACATTTTGGGCATGTTATGAGAAGAAATGACTTGGAGATCTTGGTGATAACTGGCAAGATCGAAGGGAAGAGACCAAGGGGAAGACAGAGAAGTAAATAACTGGATGGCTTGGCCACATGGCATAGTCCAGACAGGAACACGGAGCTGATCCACGACTCTGGTGATCGAGTGAGAATGCAGAACAAGACCTCCCACGCTTACCGGCATGGCGCATGATGGATGGATGGAATATGGTATCATCTGCATATCTAATGTTATTGATGTTCTTAACCCTTTGAAAATAAAGTTTGTTCGTTCGTTCGTTCGTTCGTTCGTTCGATGTTTCGTCCTCCAATGCTGATTCCATTTATACCTTCTACATTTCTGAAAATATTTTCACTGTATAGGGAAAAAAGATCTGGCGACATTACACACTCCTGCCTAACACCTCTCTTAATAGTCTAATGTCTTTCCCTTCAATTTGTAGATCTGCAAGCATATCCACCATGTTGACATGTCTAACTCTATATCAAATGCCTTTGTGTAGTCTAATAAGCAAAGATGTATATCCTTGTATATCCCTTTCTTACATTCAATAAAATGACTTATTGCATAAGATATTCTTCATTTTCTGAAATGCAGCTTTTCCTTACCCTATTCTGCTCTTAATCTCTGTTGTGCATCTTTCATCAGATGTTACAAATGCCCCTAGGTATTTAAAACTATCAACTTGGTGAAGAATTGTCCCTTTTATTTCACTTTCACATTTGGGTGACACGGTCTTCTTAGATATCACCGTTGTTACTGTTTTCGTGGTACTCAAGGATAGTCTTTTCTTCGCACTCTCTGTTACCACGATGTCCAACAATTGTTGTAGATCTTTTGCATTATTCGCCACCAATACTGTGTCATCTGCATAGCGTATATTGTTTATATTATAACCTCCGAATAGTATTCCTAGCTTCTCTTTGAGAGTGGAATAGCGGTCCCTATTTCCAGTGTTCGCCATAAAGTAAAGCCACTCCGACTTCTGATATTTGTAATTTCGTCCCAAAGCAAAGGGACGGTCAAAAATAAGTGTCAACATCTCCATATGCGTTCTTGGCACGTTAAGAAAAAAAAAGACATTAAATAATATCACGCAAATAAATACAACCCTGTTATAAAATTTTATGGCTGCAAGATCAAGCCATCAATTGCTCCTAAATCTATAAGATTTCTCACGTTGTTATCCAGTTCCTTTGCTGATTATATTTTGCGATGTTAACTACAAAGCTTTATCACATATAAGAAAAAAAATGCTACTATTATCTGAATTAAATAACAAATTTGCTTTACTTTGAGTAATGTCCCTTGAATAACTGTATTTTTGTGATGTCCGTTTCTGTTAATTTAATTTGTTGTGTTTCTTTGATTGTGTCAGTCCATAACCCGTTTAGACAGAATTGTTCACAACAAGTGGTTTTAATCAACGCATTGCTAGCTTGTTGTTATGATAATTTATATATACTGTAAGAGACCAAGGAAGTAAATCATCATCATCATCATCATCATCATCATCAACAACCTTATCATCATCATCAAGTGCCATGCCAGCTGGTGTAAGCTTTCATGACTCTCAACAGATCTCAGTCCCCAGATCTCTGCTGATGATATTCCTCCATGCAACCGTCTTAATCCACCCAGCAATATTTCTCTTGATCTGCCTCTGCCTCTCTTCCCCTCGATCTTTCCATTGTCACTATGTTCTCCAATGCTTCTCTTCTTATCACATGACAAAGGAAAGCTGTTTGCCTCTTTCTTACTGTTGTATGTAATGTTGTAGTTTCATTAGCCTGTGTCAGGCAATCATTGTTAGTTACTCTGGCAGTCCAAGGAGTTCGCAACATTCCTCTCAGGAACCACATCTCTTTTGCTTCCAAGTTCTTCCTAATTTGTTAATGTACATTCCAAGATTCACTGTCATACAGTATAGCAGGCTCTATATAGCACTTCGGCACTCTCTTTCTTATATTCAGTGATAGTGATTTATTGCACAAGATACTCTTCATTTTATGAAATGCTGCTTTTGCTTGCCCTATTATGCTCTTAATCTCTGTTTTGCTATAAAATTATCCACTTGGTTAAACTATGAATGACGGGAAAAGTCACAGTAAATGCACTTGCCATAAACATCCTAGACAGCAGTGGTTCATGACATACAACCATCAGTAACACATATGTGTAGCCTTGCTGGCTGGGAAACCTTTTCACATCTACCCTTCATTCTGTCGTTCTATGAGTGGCACCTTACTTTCTTGATAGACGATAACTTGGTATACCTCTCCATAGCACAAAGCCTGGGATTAATTTAGAGACCATGTGTTGTCCATGCAGCACGATCCGTCTCTCGACCTGTCTAGTTTACTCCAGAGGAAAGGTAACACCCATACGTCTGTAACAAGACAAGCTACAGAATTTGCCATATCATAAAAGCAATGCATTAAATGTCCGCCTATAGGAGCTTTAATCCTACACCAGTGGCCAATCAAGGCTTAGAACCTGGTGTGCTCCGCCATGTGATTTTGTCTTTAGGTTGCATTTCCTTGCACATGGTACGGCGTGCACCCTCCAAATTTGCCTCCTCTGCTGGAAGCGTTGGCGCAATGTGTGATGTCGTGTGTGGTGATCATATCCCAACATTCGGCGCTAACTGAAAGCAGATAGTACAGCCTACTCTATTACTGTAGCTCAGCCATATCTGACTAAGTTTATGTCGTTGTATACTATTGCCTAAAATAATACATTGTGCCTTCTCGCTGCTTCTGGTTTGCTGCTCTTGTGGAAATTGCCCATTGGCTATAGAAGAAGGATGACCAGCAGTGGCATATTCTGGCCCATCTTTGAGTCCTCCAGAAGGCAGAAGTTACCGAACTGCTGCTCCAGGCTAGAGGCATGTTGCAGTATAGCCTATGTTTCATACATTATATAACACTTAAATTCATCGAGTACCGACTGACCTAACATATGGCGCAAGAATCATTTACGCAAAACGTCTCATATTCAACAGAACGTGCGGTCTGGAACAGAATTATTTCTCCTGGGGCAAACCATAACTAAATGATGACCATGGTGATGGAGATGATGATCGTGAGGGCCACTTTGATAATTATCATCTACGTGGGATGGTGGTTGTGATGCTGTTGTTGATGATGTTGCTGATGACGATGTGTATGGTAATGACAAGAATAACAATGGTTATAATGGTGGTAGTAATGGTGATGATAGATATAGCAACTGTAGCGATAATGATTTTGATTGCTATGGCAGCGGTGATGATAATAATAATGATCATCATCATAATGATGATTCTGTTGATAGTGGCCAGGAAGATGATGCTGACAGCAACAACGACAGGGACGATATACTCACCCACATAAACTTGGATCCATGCAAGTTCTGGTTTTGGCTTTGACCCCACACCCACCACACGTGGCTGTACAAGGCGACCAGGGAGACCAGTCGCTCCACCCCGAGTACAGCGCTTCTGTCACCTGCCAATGGAGGTCAGGGTCATTTCATAGCACTTCCGTAGGTCATCGAGCAAACAAGAAGACAGCGAGAATTGTACCGCCATAATCTTCATCCGTTTTGGTGGCTGCGGAGTTTAATGCGCTTGAGCATGCCCTCCCGGTGCGCTGAAGGCAGGGGAGGAAGTACATTCCTACACCGGCCAGTTGATTTTAACGTTGACTTCCCGTGTAGAAAGCTATGGCAACCTACCGAGCGTAAACTTGACCAGAAAATCAACCTGGGCTTGGGGTTGTTGTTTTTATTCGTTCGCTTTTAACTCAAACGTAGTCCCTTCACAGGCTACAACTTCTAGTGCACTGGACTGATTGTTGTGTGTGGATTAGCTTTCCCTATTACCTGTGTCCCTCACCATCAGGCCAACCCACTCCGACTTCAGAGGATGGGATTGGGGTTGATCCCAACGTTCTGCAAAGGACTTGCAATATTAATTAACCTTCAGACTGCAGTTAGGTTGTGCGTGAAATTGACTACTCCAAACCATAGAACACTTCAGCTTCAACATCCACTCAGCCACAAATTATAATAGTTTCTGTGCAGAACGTCGCTACATCAAGGTACATGGAAAAGCCTCTCGATCCCTCGCCAGTTCGCCTGCCTTATGCGAAATCATGTCCCACGTCCCAGGTGTCTGCAATTCCCTGTCCCCATCTTTTTCCTGGTCGATCTCTGCCTCTTTCCAGAGTATATATGTACATACTGTATAAATAAATAAATAAATAAATAAATAAATAAATAAATAAATAAATTGATTATGTGGTTGTTTCGGGATTTGAAATTTAAATATTGAGCACAACCCACTACTGGCAACGCCGATCGCACTCTGATATGAACCTAAGACCTATCCACGTCAATATGGAAGTACTATACTCGAGTTTCGCCCTCATTTGAGCTCGTCAGTAATGCATATCCCTGACCGGATCCGGAAACAGTCCCGGATCACGCGTGTGAAGCGGGTGTGTAACCACGCGACACACACTGGACACACCAAATTATCACAACAGAATACCACAACGCTATGATGGGTGTGATCCGGGACTGTTTCCGGATCCGGTCAGGGATATGCACTACTGACGAGCTCAAATGAGGGCGAAACTCGAGTATAGTGCTTCCATATTGACGTGGATAGGTCTTAGGTTCATATCAGAGTGCGATCGGCGTTGCCAGTAGTGGGTTGTGCTCAATATTTAAATAAATAAATAAATAAATAAATAAATAATAAATACATAAATATAGAACAGAACTATATAATCGTCAAGTAAAAGGGAGCAACGAATGGGTCATACAGTACGGGACAAGAAAGAAGGACTAACGTGTCGGAAAGGAATAACTATTGGGTTACGCTGTGGCATAGACGACAATATTGATTCCTGTTGGATAAGTGTTGCGTGCAGTGTGATTTTACGTTATTATATCTGGACGTGAAAATACCTGTTATATATGGCCGTGAACCTACCCACATTATTGTATGTTAACCTACCTGTTACATGTGGACGTGAACCTACCTGTTACATGTGGACGTGAACCTAGCTGTTACATGTGGACGTGAACCTACCCACTATATGCTGCAGTGAACCTACCTGTTACATGTCGACGTGAACCTACCTGTTACATGTGGACGTGAACCTACCTGTTACATGTGGACGTGAACCTACCTGTTACATGTGGACGTGAAACTGCCCACTATATGCGGCAGTGAACCTACCTGTTATATATGGCCATGAACCTACCCGCTATATGTGGATGTGAACCTACCTGTTATGTGTGGATGTGAACCTATCTGTTATATGTGGACGTGAACCTACCTGTTATTTGTGGACATGAACCTACCTGTTATATGTGAACGTGAACCAAACTGTTATATGTGAACGTGAACCTAGCTGTTATATGTGAACGTGAACCTAGCCGTTATATGTGAACGTGAACCTAACTGTTACATGTGGACGTGAACCTACCCACTATATGTGGCCGTTGAACTTTACTGTTATATATGGCCATGAACCTACCCGCTATATGTGGATGTGAACCTACCTGATATATGTGGCCGTGAACCTTACTGTTATATGTGGACGTAAAAGGGTAGCGGGGTAGGGGTATCCCCTATCAAAGGAGAAGTAAGGCGCCTCCTTCCCTCCGCTAGCCTACGGGACACCCTTGGGCAAGGTGGAGTACCCGTTTAGCCCCCCGATCAGGGTTACGTGAAGCCATGGGTGCAGGTGGTGGATGAAGATGGAGAGCAGCTGACAGATAGTTGTAGGTTATGGTCTCCACCTTCACGACGGTAGGCAGAGGATCTCCTTTTTTGAGGAGACAATGGCTACGGTCACTGACCAGTATGGTCACTGCTGGGAAGGAAAGCAATGGCAAACTACCTTCTTTACACATGCCAAGAAAATCATGTTGTGTTCACTTATCGATAATCAGAGAAACGGCGTAAATGGGTGCTCCATAGGAGCAGCCTCGCCCGGTAGGGATAGTCATGCGCACCAGGTGACTCCAGACCGTCAACAGGCTACTAGGTGCAAAAGATTAATATCATTGAAAGTAGGAACTTGGAATGTTAGAACAATGAATGCAGATGGAAAGTTGGAGGACATCAAAAAAGAAATGGAGAGAGAGAAGATTAACATATTAGGAATATCGGAAACGAGATGGAGAGGAGCAGGGATAAGGACAGGAGAGGATTGTAAGATTATTTACTCGGGGGGAGAAGAACAGCAAAGAGGTGTAGCCATTATATTAGATAAGCAAACATCAAATTCTGTCAAAGGATATTAGGCTGTGTCAGACAGAGTTCTATTAGTAAAATTAAACGGAAGACCTTTTAAAATAAATGTAATTCAAGTATATGCCCCAACAAGTGAAAGCAGTGAAGAAAGTATAGAGAATTTTATAATGACATGGAGTCTGCTTTGAAGAACTGTAAAAAATCAGAAATAAATATCATAATGGGTGATTTCAACGCAAAAATAGGAAAGCAAAGCGATGGATGCAGTGTAGGCAACCATGGTTTGGGAGAGAGAAATGAAAGAGGTTACAGACTTGTAGAATGGGCAAAAGAACAAGAAATGGTTGTAGGAAACACCTGGTTTAAACAACATCCTAGAAGATTATGGACATGGAGGAGTCCAGACAGCAGGATTAAAAACCAGATAGATTACATCCTGATAAGCAAAAGGTTTCGAAATGCATTAACAGTTGTAAAAACAGTTCCAAATGCAGACTGTTACAGTGATCACAGATTAATTACTGGCACATTGAGGGTAAAGTTAAAGAAAGTCAAGTATACAGCAGGAAACCCTAAATATGACTTGTGCAAATTGAAAACTGACAAAGAAATACAAGATAATTTTAACATAGAAGTAAAGAACAAATTTGATTTATTGTCTGATCTAGAGATCCTATTTCAAGATGTAGATGATCAATGGGAAATGCTGAAGAATTCAATCAGTTGTGCAGCAGAAAAAACTATTCCAAAAGTAAAGAAAGTGGGCCGTAAGACATGGATGACTGAAGAAATTTTACAACTAATGGAAACAAGAAGACAGAACAAAAATAATCCTGCCAAATATGAAGAAATTCACAGAAAAGTCAGAACCTTATGTAAGGAGGCTAAAGAAACATGGCTTGAGAAAAATTGCAGAGAAATTGAAAAACAACACAACAGTAAAAATGCGAAACTAATGCACAAAAGAATTCAGGAGATTACTAATCAAAGAACACGTACATCAGCAGGCTGCCTAAAGACAAAAGATGGAAGAGTCATAATAGAAAAAGATCAGATTTTACATGTATGGTCAGATTACGTGAAAAACCTTTATGACGATAACAGAGACGAACAATATATTGTTCAAAATAACAATGAAGGGCCAGCAATTTTGAAGACGGAGGTTCAGAATGCTCTTAATCATATGAAATCTGGCAAGACCCCCTGTCCAGACAGCGTCACAACAGAAATGATTAATGCTTTAGAAGAATATGGAATAGATAAAGTTACCAGTCTGCTTAATACAATATATGATACTGGAAATATACCTCATGAGTTATGTAATTCTGTATTTATTGTAATCCCAAAGAAATCAGGAGCCTTGGAATGTGATCAACATCGAACAATTAGTATAATGAGTCACATCACGAAGATTTTGCTAAGAATTATCATGCAAAGAGTTAGGAGGAAAATACAACCTGAAATAGGAGAAGAACAATGTGGGTTTGTAGTAGGCAAGGGTACAGTAAATGCTGTGTATATACTGAGAACCGTAATCGAACGTTCTATAGAAGTAAACAAAGATCTACACCTTTGCTTTATTGACTACACAAAGGCTTTTGATAAAGTGAGACATGTCAACATGATAAGGATGCTTGAAGATCTACAAATTGATGGGAAAGACCTTAGACTTGTAAAAAACATATATTGGAAACAACAAGCTGCCATAAGAGTTGATAATGAAGTAAGCCAATATCAGCCTATTAAGAGAGGTGTGAGACAGGGATGTGTAATGTCTCCAGATCTGTTTTCCCTGTACAGTGAAAATATTTTCAGAAATATTGAAAATATGGAAGGAATCAACATTGGGGGACGATGCATCAATAACATTAGATATGCAGATGATACAGTCTTGATTGCAGACAATGAACAGGATCTGCAAAATTTAGTAGATGCGGTTGTTACACACAGTGAACAACAAGGGTTAGAATTAAATTGTAAAAAGACACAGATTATGGTCGTCACTAGGAAGAACGAAATACCACAGTGTAATATACAAGTAAATGGGAATATTCTTCAACAAGTGAATAGGTACAATTATCTCGGAACAGTAATAACATCTGATGGGAGATGCCTTGAAGAGATTAGAACAAGGATCGCCATGGCAAAAGTAGCCTTTAGCAAGATGAAAAACATACTGACCAATAAAAAGATGTCAATTGAAACGAGAAAAAGAGTGTTGAGATGCTACATAGAACCTGTACTTTTATATGGATGTGAAGCTTGGACAATGAGCAGCCAGGCTGAAAAACATCTGATGGCTGTAGAAATGTGGTTTCTGAGGAAAATGCAAAGAATACCATGGACAGCCAGAAAGACCAATGAACAAGTCCTTCAAGAAACAAATGAAGATCGTAAACTGATCAGAGACATTAGACGTAGACAGTCACAATTTTTTGGGCATGTTATGAGAAGAAATGATTTGGAGAACTTGGTGACAACTGGTAAGATCGAGGGGAACAGACCAAGGGGAAGACCTAGAAACAAGTATCTGGATGGCTTGGCCTTGTGGCATGGTCGAGACAGAAACACGGAACTGATCCACGACTCTGTTGATCGAGTGAGATGGCAGAACATGACCGCCCACGCTTACCGGCATGGCACATGATGGATGGATGGAAACCTAGCTGTTATGTGTGGATGTGAACCTATCTGTTATATGTGGACGTGAACCTACCTGTTATTTGTGAACATGAACCTACCTGTTATATGTGAACGTGAACCAAGCTGTTATATGTGAACGTGAACCTAGCTGTTATATGTGAACGTGAACCTAGCCGTTATATGTGAATGTGAACCTACCTGATAACCCGATGTGGTTTCTGCAAAAGTGAAGGAACTGTTCGCGTCATGATCTGTGACCACCGAGGGCGAGAGCGTACTGGCCTGGTCCATGGCTGGATAGACCAAATCAAGGTGGGAATGTAAAGGTTATTACCATTGACATACTTAACTATTATCACACCAATTAGGCTTAAAATTCATAGGGGAAATACAAAGATAATGAGAATACATCAAGCACACGATGATCCTGATATCCCTTCGTGAAACCTGAGTTCAGAGAGTGGAGTGATATACCTAGAAATATAGAGTCAGATAGCGGAACAGGTAAAGATATATAAATTAGAATACCAAATGGAAAGAGGTGCTTTAATAACACTAGGGAATGTGTGGATATCAACACTTAGCACAGAACTTAGAATTCCGATTCCGATTCCGATTCCATTTCAAAACCAAAAATTCCAAATTTGTCCTCGTCTAACCTGCTTCATCAGCTGTGGTTATAATTGAGGATCGTGGTTTTTGTGGGTTTATTCACCCTAATTCTTGTCTTGTGAGTCCTATCTCGGACTGGTTATGTAGCGTTTGTGTCTGTGACGTCAGCAGTGGTCGGCGGCTATCCTTTGTGCTCTTCTGTTGTTATGGTTTTCTTTGTTGGTGTAGGCTCCTGGCTCGTCTGGCGTGACTGGCTGCAGTCCTTATAAGGACTTTTCGTTATCCCACTCCAGCTGGGGGATCGGTCGGCGGCCGTCCTTAGTGCTTGTTTCCTCTTGTTGTTTTCTTTGTTGGCGCAGGCTCCTTGCTTGAGTGATTGCAGTCCTTAAAAGGACTTTTTATTTAGTACTTTGGCCTCCTGTTCTGTGTAATGCCCCTAGAAGCTTTTCGATGTTATTTAAATCCTTTCGCTTTCTTTCACTTTCGTGTGTACGTTTTTGCTGTTTTTCGATTGCTTCCTCTGTGGTCAGCCATGGGAAGATCTCTCCGTCTTCTATGTAGTACTCGAAGTCGGCATCGACGTCATAGTGTAATTCCGGGTATTCTGTCGGTTTCCCCCTGAGTTTCTTGGGCTTCTTTCCTTTTGCTTCCTGTCTCCTTATGTATTCTTCGTGTCTGAGTTCCTCTTGTCCTGCTCGTTTCTTTCCTTCTTCTATGTACATCTCCATTTCCTCCCGGGTAGGTTCCCCTCCAATCCACGGTATGCCGTCGGAAGGTACCTTATCTTGTCTTTCTTCGGCTGTCTGGTGGGATGTTGGTTTCCCCTTGGATGGTTTGGGCGTCGAGGTTCGGCTGCTGGTTTTATCTTGCGTCTCCGGGTCGGTTTTTTGTTGTGTTTCTTGCTGTTTCTTTGTGGTCACTTGCCTGACTTCTGTTGATTTGTTTTGAGTTGATTTCATTTCAGCTTTTAGTCGCTCTCTCTCCACTTTTATAGTGCGTAGCATTTCTTCGTTTTCCTGCTTCAATGCGCTCATCTGTTCCACTTCTCGCTTGATGTTTTCATGGATCTCCTTTATTTCCGCCAGTAGATTCTCGTTGTCGCTGGTCGGAGTCGTCGTCAGCAGTGCCTTGACTTGTTTCTTCAACACGTCTATCTGCTTTTGAAGTTGATCTCTTTCAGCTTGTGCTATACCCGTGGCTGTCTCGCCCCTCTGCATTGCTTCCTTGAATGGTGTCTTTGTGATGATGGCGATCTTTAAGACGTCTCTGTGTCTCTGCAGGTACGGACAGCCCAGGTATCTTGCTCCGTGTTTGTCCAGACAGTTGGCGCACTTTCTTCTGTTGTTAGGAGCTCGGAAGTCCGTGTCCAGCTTGGCCAGCGGACACTCCTTGAAGGCGTGGTGATCGGCGCAGTATCGACAGATTTCCGTCTTACTGCGACACGTTGCTCTGCTGTGGCCGGCCCTCTGGCATTTTGAACATTGCGTGATTCTTGGTATGAATCTCTCTGGTTGCTGCAGTCTCTTGTTGAGTGATGCTGTGGTCGGCATTTCGCTGCCCTCCGATGTCACCACTGCCAGGGTTGTAGGTATCTTGGAGTAGGTGAGAAGCCGCTCCGCCTTCAAGACTCGGATGTGAAGATTCTCTTCACGTAGCTGCTTCAGGATTTCTTCATCTGTCAGCTCCACAGGAATCCTCTTGACAACCCATCTGACTGTCTTTGAGTCGGTGTTTCCGACTCTGGTGTCTTTCTCCTCCTCCTTCTCTGCTGTCTTAGTTCTTGACTGTGTTGGGCTGTCAATCTTCTCCCTCGTAGTAGCTTCAGTAATAGCTGTAGTATCAGGCTGTTTGATGCAGCTAGCAGGTGGGCTCTCGACGTTCTTCTTCTTGTTGTCGGCTCCCACGCTGCACATCTTGGCAACAGCGTGTTTCTTGTTGTTGGTCTTTCCACGTGACATTTTCCCGCTGATCAGGCTTCTTGACAGAATAATGCGACTTGACTTGTTAGCGCTCGCAGTGCGAATGGGAGAGAACTTAGAATATTTAATTCTAAAGTTAAACCTGTAACGCCGTGTGGGTCGGGAATATGGTGAATTGACAGAAACGATTATAAATAAATTACAAACTTTCATTATTCAGTGCCTTGGCAAACTAGAAGGATATGGTGCATTTTTAATGACTGCAGTGTTTGAAAATATTGTCGGTCCAAGTTTTATATTCATCCTCTGTAAAGCTTATGCAACATAATAGGTAAATACAAAACTTGGACCCGCAATATTGTCAAACACTGCACAGTCATTAAAATTATACCCTGTACTAAAATGGTATGAATCACCAATGTGGAGCTCATGTTGAAATCTAGACAAATACCAGCAAATCAAGAAGTAAAGAAAAACACTGGCGTCGGATTTTTTTTCCCTCGCATATCCTTTACAGGACATCGCTGTCAACACCAGAATGTTACCGCTGTTATTGATTTCTTGGCAAGATTACGCTCAGTAGTGTGCCTTTGCCGGTCTCTCTGGCTGAGGGGTTCCACCACTTTCTCCGTAATCCCGTTTATCCACGCAGGGTCTCGCAGCGAGGCGAGAACTGGAAGCGGTTCGACTCGCGCTCGTGACTTGCGGGATAATGAGCCGGCCGCTCAGAAATCAATGGCAAACTACTGAGCGTAATCTTGCCAAGAAATCAACATACAGCTGAAAGATGCTGATGTTGACAGCGATGTCCTGTAAAGGATATGCAAGACATTTTAGTGTGCCTTTGCCGGTCTCTCTGGCTGAGGGGTTCCACCACTTTCTCCGTAATCCCGTTTATCACGCAGAGTCTCGTAGCGGGCGAGAACTGGGAGCGGCTCGTCTCCCGCTGGTGACTTGCGGGGTAACTGAGCCCGCCGCTCAGAAAGCAGTGGCAAATTACTGAGCGTAATCTTGCCAAGAAATAAACAGACAGCTGAAAGATGCTGCTGTTGACAGCGATGTCCTGTAAAAGGATATGAGAATTTAAAAGAAAAAAGTGTGCCTTTGCTTTCTGAGCGGCCGGCTCACTTATCCCGTAAGTTACCAACGCTGCGAGAACCGCTTTCAATTCTCGCGCGCTGCATTATCCTACGTGGATAAACGGGATTACGGAGAAAGTCGTTTAACTCCTAGACCAGGGAGACCGGCTGGTGTCTGATAGGGCATATAATTAGAAAACCTGAGAATAGTGTAACTAGAAAGGTTTTGTGTCTGGAATCCGCAAGCCCAAAGAAATAAAGCAAGACCCAGACACAAAACAAACAAACAAACACAGATAGCAACACTTAGAGAAGGGAGTAGAGACAGAAAGGAACAATGTGAGGAGTAAGTGGGCGGAGCTGTTTGGGATAGCTATGGATATTAGATCCTGGAGTTAATTTGTTGAAGGCTTATGCCTCAATGGAGTATACAGGATGAAATATTGATTGATTGATTGATTGATTGATTGATTGATTTAGGAACCGACATCACATCATTCCGAGCATTCTCATAAGCGCTCTGTCCTCACCCTCAGAAGCCAGCGAAGAGTTCCAACCCCAATAGTACCAGTAGCAATCTGATTATATGTGCGTCTAGCCTTTCCTCTAAGCGTCGAGCATCAGCCCGATCCTCTCGTCACTCCTCGCTGTCGCATTCTTGCCAGACCATGGTGATCCATTTGCTCCTCGGAGGTGTACACGTGCTTCCACAAAACCGCAACCACGTCTGCCTTATCATGCATCAATACTCCACCAAGTTTTGCAGAGCCAGCCATTCTGTCTGCCTGTTCATTCCCCAGCACACCGGCATGCCCAGGAGAAAAGATCCAGACGATGCTTGCCACCCACAGGATGAATGAGAGAGAGGCTTAACTCCTAGTATATATGTTGCCACTTCAAGAGACTCAAAGATTACCTCACATTTACCAGACCTCACTTAAAAGTAATAAGTAATTATTTTTTTTTGGGGGGGGGGGGTGCTCGCTCGCTCTGAACTTAAGCGTAATCCATACATATGAAACGGAACGCCAGTGGCCCATGTCCTCATGCCTTCTTTGCTTTTGGGAAAACCGTGGGAAACAGCTTTTGGGAACCCTCAGTTCTCTTATCCGCTCAATTCCATTGGAAGATAATTCTCTTGGTTACTTTTACAACCCGTTCTTCTTAAGAGAACTATTAGAAGTCTGACTTTTCTTCGGGGAAAACCCGATAGGGCACCTTGCACCAAATACGCACTAATGTAAATTCTTGGGCCATCAATGTCCGTTTAAACAACTACCATTTGTATACTGCATCATGTCAATTTGACACTTTAAAGAGTGAGACAGATTAAGTGCAGCATCCTACTGGTGGATGCAAAGGTAACAATGGGTTTTATTTAGTCCTGCCATACCTTGGCCTATAAATCTATGTTGTCTCGACTGGTGAGACGAATTGGCGAAACGGCAGTCACGCCATATTGTGAGTGGGTTGACCGTTGGCCAATCTAGCTAAGCGTCTTGTTCTTGGCATTGTCTGAGAACGAATCGGAGCAATATATTGCTCCAGATGGTTTCGCTTGTTCTTGGCAGCAGATGGGAGGGGGCTATCTTTCTTCCTACGGCCTGAACTCTGCATAGTGTCATCTTTCATTGAAATATAAACATAACATATCCACGGAATGCCGGAAGGAGGGGAGGACTCCGTGGGGACGGGTTCCAACCATCTATGTTCTGTCTTCTTTAGGCGGAGGAGGATATACACTGTGTTAACTCTTTCGTCTTTTTGCGGATAGGGTGGCCAGGTGAACTGAATAGTTACTGGTTGATAAGATCATCTAGATCTATGTGTAATGTGAGGCACTGCAGGTGCATTACGGCGACAGCTCAGACGAGAGCAGCGGCCGGAAGGGGTAGTATCTTCTTTCCTATTCTTGCTAGGGATAGGGAACTCCACTTCGTTCCCTACAAACTTACTACTATAAGCGGGAAATACCGAATCGTATAAGCCAAAAGAGGCTATACAGTAGGGCACGGAAGATGGGTCCCGAAAACACTGGGTATGATCTACACGTTCCCCTTCACATATGACAGGAGAGGGGGGGGGGGGGAAACACACATAATTACGCACACAACACCACAAGAGCTTTGTCGTGAGAAAGAGAGGGTTTGCAAGTAAGAGGGAAGCCGGGAAACGAATGTGCCCAGTAATAATAAAGGCATGGTATGAGAGTAGAGAGTGAATCTTGTATGAAGAAATAGGTAATATACCTAGGGTCAAACGACACGACCTGGACAAGCTGGAGGTCTAGTCAAGCAGGGGCCTAGCCAATCCATGACCTCTTGACAGGTCAGGCCAATTCACTCAGGTCTCCTGTATAGTACTATTATGTATATATCTTGTTTATGCCAACTGATATGCTGAGACCATTAGGAGTCTCCATGTCGGCTGTTCCTGAAGTTTAAGCTAGAGGCTTTCACAAATGTTTGTCATCTCCAGGGTCCTTCTTTTGGAAGTGAATAGAGCTGAAAGTATCGACAGGGCCTCTACGCGGAAAGTTATGTTTAAGACGAGTCCATGTCAAGTTTTGGGCCATACCAGGCCAAAGGGTATGATCTCTACGAGATAGAGCCACCGCTGGGCCCGATAGAATGACCGTCAGCCTTTCTAACACATCGCCAGTCATCTCGATACGCTAGGATCGAGTCATTTTGTATTCTTGGCTGGACCTCCGCCTATTTATCAGTCCTACCCATTTTTGTCCAGGACAGTGAAAGACACCTACCCATTCCCCATTCACGAACTCTTCCCATTGAACTAATTCCTACCCAACGTCGTGACAACTGTTAACACGTGGCTTCCCAGAACAATATATTGACGACATAGAGTGGTCCACTCAAACCGGGAAGCCTGGTTCTACAGAGGACTATTGTTCGCACAATCTATCTGGAAGGAGGGAACTGAAGACATACTCGGTGAGATGTATGTGGACGGAACGGACAGTGTCTTAAGCTTGGTCTATGAGGAAAAACCCTTTGAGGCTCGGTGCATGAACTGAACATTTATCCCTGAAACCACAAGTAGCCTGACCATGGAAGTCATGGCAGTAAGTAAAGCAATAACATGGCTCGAGACACAGACATTCACTAGGGCTTGTTTCCTTAGCGACTCAATGAACATGATCAAGAGGATAGAGGAGGGGTCGATCCGAAGAGAATGGTTGCTGCCTCTGAAGCGGTCTCGGCTGGCAAAGATTAGTTTCATCTTCGTGCCAGGGCATGCGGGAGTACAAGGAAATGAGCGGGCTGACAAGCTCGCAGGTGAGGCTACTGTTGAGGGCGGACGCGCCATGGACCAGGCTGACATTCTGAATGCTCTACGAGAAGTGAGACTTTTGCAAGAACCAAGTGATGACTGTGAATCTACAACAATGGCCAGACTGCGAGAGCAGCAAATTAAAAGAGGGGTGGCCAAACAAGAACACTACGCAGGAAGCCAAAGAAGATTGATAAACCAACACAGAACTGGCGTCGTTAGCCTCTACACGTTGCGGGATTTGCTGAGGAGGGGATCCGAGCACTTATGGACTGAATGGTCCGATGTGCAACGAGGATGATCTGTCGACTAACTAACTAACTAACTATCCCTGTTTGTTTGTAGAGAATTATATGTTGTAACTGTCTTGATATTTTCCTGTGCTGTCCTGTATTAAGTTATTAAAATTAAGTTATAGTTTACTCTGACGATCGCCATGATATCTATGGGTCAGCCAGAAAGACACCTCAGGGAATAGGCCCCGAGGTCGAAAGAGAGAGTGACAGTGGGTCCGGGGAACGGAGGAGGGTTGGCAAGCAAAGACCTATCCCAGCCAGGGCTATAGAATATTATTGAAGCATTGTGACAGGGGTATTTGGGACCCTCCATGTAACTTGTTACAACATACTAATTCTAGTAGTGCTGGAGTGAATTTTGAGTGTGGATTAACTTTCCCTATTAACAGTGTCCCTCGCCATCAGGCGAACCCACTCCGACTTCAGAGATACTTGTAATTAAGGCTGGTAGAGCGCGCAAGACCTTCCGGTATGAGTGGACCGACAGCCTTCATGGACGTCTCAGACATTGGGCATGTAACAGGACTCTTGAAACCCCTTCTGTGCATCCCCCATGGTGGACCCCAGAAGTAGGTCACGTCTGGAAAGCAAAGAGTGCTGCAGTGAAGCAGCTAAAGAAAGTGAGACAGACACCTCGAAGCTCACGAGAGGAAGTGGACACAGCGGAAAATGTCAAGAAAGACAAGGTGGAGGTTTTCAAGCGCTGTGCTGCAGTGGCCAAAAAGGCAAAATGTGAATGTTTCATGAAGGAGATTGGAGGTGATAAAACACTTCGAAAATTCTGGAAACTGCACAGATAAATACAAAGAAAAGAGCGGACTATGATAGTGGGAACAATTTATAGAGATGATGGTGTGCGCGTGACAACAGACAAATAGAAAGGGTAGGCGTTTCTCCAGAGATTTTTAGAGCAGACCAATCATGATGATGCGGACACCAGGGATGCAGTTAGAGGGGAGTTATCTGGCACCATAAAGAATATGCATATGAAGAAATCATACGGGTTGAAGATCTTAAACATATTTTGAAAAAGGCAAAAAATACGGCACCAGGGCCTGATTGGGTCAGGTATGGCCACATGAAGGCTTTGAGCGATGTAGACCTGAAGGAGATGACCGACTGCTTTAACCAGAGCATTAGGACGGCATCAGTACCGCAGGATTGAGTACACAGCTATCTCATCCCTCTCCCAAAACCATTCAAGGATCATTCAAAGCTTAGCGGCTTTAGGATCATCACCCTTCAATATACATTAGGGAAGGTTTTAGAGAAGATAGTCGCTGTCAAGCTGCAAGAGTTTTTGGAAAGGGGGAAGCTTCTTCCAAGAGGCCTGGGGAGCTACAGGCCAGGAAATGATACCTGGTCAAATGCAGCCACTTTTGCCTTTGACGTTTATGAGGGGTTACAGAGTAGACAGGAAACGCTGGCGACAGCGCTTGATCTCGAGGAGGCGTACAATAGAGTTCGATATGATATTTTGACGACCGCACTGATGGAGAAGGGGGTCAATCCCTGGTTGGTGAACTGGATAGCGGCCGTCATGCACTCTCGTCGTGTTGCTCTCCGTCTGGGTGCATGGACCTCAGAGCCACATATTTTAACCCAGGGACTGCCACAAGGATCCGCAATCTCACCGTTGTTCTTTAACGTGTATACGAGCAAGATTGCTAACCTAGAAGCACCAGGGGTTGGAAGGATACTAACATTTGCAGATGATATTCTTGCATATAGGCAGGGGAGAGATAGGGAGCAAACAGCCCAGGAGCTACAGGCGACAGCAGATAAAGTGATTGACTGGTGCACTGAAATGAATGCTGTCATCCACCCGGAAAAGGCAGCTGTTTTGTGGTGCTCTCTGGACAACAGGATTGTGAGAACTGATGTCCCAAGCCTCTCGATAGATGGTAGAAGCGTCAACATGGATAACAAACTGAAGTATCTGGGAAATACATTTGACAGGAGCTTGTCCTTCAAGGACCATGTGGAGACGGTTGTGACACGATCTCAAAAGGGACTGAATGCACTTAAAACTAAGGCTGCAATGGACACATAGCAGAGAATGCTTTTCACACTATACCAGCACTTGATCCTCTCAGCGAATTATTATGGACTAGGACTGCTCACTGTCTCAAAGAGTCAGTTTGTGAAATTAGAGCGCATACAGAACGAAGCTATGCGGTTCATTCTGGGATGCACCAGAGACACCCCAGTAGTGTGTATGCGTAACATCCTTGGTTTGCCGACTGTTGCTGGTAGGCTCAAGGTGATGCAGGCGAAGGCATACCTCAGAGTAGTTGCTGACACAGATTACCCGTTGCATGAGGCGCTGGACGCAGTTAAGGATCAGCGACTGATAAGAGGGAATGGTTCAGGCGGAGGATACGATCAGACAGGTGTGAATTTTGGAGAACATTAGGAGTGGAGAGGAGTGGGTAAAAGTGCCAGCGGAGCAGTCAGACTTGTGCAGAGTTATAATCACATTGAGCCGAGAGTGCAGGGAGTGGCCAGCAGGGGCCACGGAAGTGGAAATCCAGCAGCTAATTCAGGATAATGCTTGCCCGGGTGATGTGATTTTATACACAGATGGTTCGGTGTTGAGAGGCAGGAGAAGTGCCTGGGTGTTCTTAGCAAAAGCTAATGGTCGACGTTTGGTGCAGGAGAGCCTGGCATATGATACCACAACATCTAGCTTAAGAATGGAGGTGAAGGCGGTCAGTGCAGCTTTCCGCTGGATCGAGAATACGATACACACACACACATCGTGATTGTAACTGACTCAGAAAGCATGCTGAGTAGGGTGAGGACAGGCAAGCTTCGTGCAGAGTGGCTTGCTTCGCTTCGGAAGTCACGGGTGACAAGCATCGTCTGGATCTTTTCTCCGGAGCATGCTGGTGTGCTGGGGAATGAACAGGCGGACAGATTGGCTGGCTCTGCAAAACTTGGTGGAGTATTGATGCATGATAAGGCAGACGTGGTTGCGGCCTTGTGGGAGCACGTGTACACCTCGGAGGAGCAAATGGATCACCATGGTCTGGCAAGAATGCGACAGCGAGGGTGACGAGGGGATCTGGCCGACGATCGATGCTCTGTGGAAAGGCGAGACGGACATATAATCAGATTCCTACTGGTACTATTAGTGTTGGAACTCTTCGCTGGTTGCTGGGGATGGGGATGGAGCGCTTATGGGAATGCCCGGAATGCTGTGATGTCGGTTCCTAAATCAATCAATCAATCAATCAACCCACATGTCAGGAAGAGTAAGGGTTAACAATAAATCACACACAGTTAGTGACACTCAAGGAGCTCAACGGTTCACGGGACATGTAGGTGCAAGAGGCAACAATCTCAGCGAAAAGGGTAGCGAGACTTGTCATTCCGGACGCGGACATCTTAAGGAACAGACACACAGAGACGTCAGTGATATCTCCATACAAGCAATCTACGCGAATATTGAAGAGTTTACAACATCAAGAATTCACACAACGATCAGTTAATTTTATCAGTCAACGTAACACAATAAGTCTTTTCCTAGACGGTTTAAGGACAATCCTAATCCACCAGGAGCATCGAGTGTAACCATGGAGGTCATGGCATTAACAAGGGCAACAGCCTGGCTGGAGACACAGACTTTCACCCAGGTGTGTTGTCTCAACGACTCTATCCATGAGCATGCTAAGAAGATCGAGATGAGCTGGGCCAGAAGGTATAGGCTGGGACAACAGACTTTCACCTAGGCTTGTTGTCTCAAAGACTCCATCCATGAGCGAGCTAAGAAGATCGACATGGGCTGGGCCAGAAGGCAATGACTGGAGACATAGACCTTCCTAGATGTTTGTAATTTGCGTCACATAGTCAAGGACGGTCAAAAATATATGTTAGACATTATCACGTAAAGCTGATTAAAAGGATGAAAATATTTAATATAATATTGCAAAGAAATAGAAAAGTCCATTATTAACTTTTACGCATAAAAAAATAATTCAAAACTTTTTCATAAACATTAAAGATTACTTAAGTTATTATCTGTCATTCATGCTGAATTTACTCGATGCTAATTACCGTAAAGAATATCTCACAGACAATAAAAACTTTTAAATTTATTTAAATTACATAATACATTTATTTTATTTCGAGTAATGTCCCTTAACTGTTGCGTTGTTATATCCCTTTCTACTTTTGTACTTAGTTGTGTTACTTTCATTGTGGTCAGTCCACAACCCGTTTAAACAGAATTGTTCATACAAGTAGTGATTAATCAACGCATTGCTAGCCTCTTGTTATGATAATTTACATATGCTGTAAGAGACCAAGGATGTAAATATGGGAAGTAACGTTTTATGATTTCTTGCCAAATGCATAATAACAATTTGTTGTTAATATATATTGTGAAATGCGGTGGCCTGGAGCGTAAGAAAACTATTTAAATACTTACAGAAATAATACTTTACGCAGGAGGGAAGGACTACAAAAGGAAAGTTGGCATAATTTGGATCAAATGAGTGCTATTGGGGGGGGGGGGGGGGGGGGGGCTTTAAAGGATTCTGGACTAGCACTTGTAATGTGGATAGTGAATCCGTCAGTATACTTAGTTTTATAGAGGGGTACTCTGTTGCTATTTCTAGTCCTTTCATAATTCCTACTGGGACGCAGAGGTGTTTCCAAGGCACCAGGGCCGGGTTATATACTGGCCAAGACCTATTGACGCGTCCTCGTCGAGCGTCCTGGGCAACAGGTCCCTTCGGGGTCCTGGCTAAGATCAATAGGATCGCCGATTCCTCCGAAGTCGGAGAGTGTCTGCCTGTACGGCGAGGAACCACCAGTCTGCACACCAATAAGCCAGACATGGGACAACGGATACTCACGCAAAATTCAGGTCCTGTATGACATCACACTGATGTTGGACAACAGGATGTCTTCATCCGACATACAGGACTTCGCGTTCGAGCTCAAGCCAACGAACACAAGCAAGCAAGCAAGCAATAATTCCTACTAGTTCTGCCGTGTATACCAATGTGTTGTTTGTTATTTTGTACTGTTTTTTTTTTAATGTTCCAGTATGGTACCGCATGCTGTTTATATTTAAGGAAGCCCCGGTAGCGCATGGCTAGCAATCTTGGCTGGCGATCCGGAGCTAATATGTTCCAGTATGGTACGCATGCTGTAGTAGTATTTAAGGAAGCCCCGGTAGCGCATGGCTAACAAGCTTGGCTGGCGGTCCGGAGCTAATATGTTCCAATCCCAACCGAGGCGGGGATTATTTTTTGAGGCTGCTCCGTGGCGAAGGTGTTACTAGCGCAATTCGTAATCCCGCATACCGCGTTCGAAACAGCGGGAGATTTAGCAGCAGACCGCCTAGCGTTGGTTTTCATATAATGGTATGAGTGCCGGTCGTTCAGAAAGCAATGACAAACTACTGAACGTAAACTTGCCAAGAAATCATAAATAGCTCCCCCCCCCCCCCCCATTCCTCCTCTTCCCCCCCCCCCCCCCGAAAAAAAAATGCATGGGTTGAGCGACATCCTGTAAAGGATACGAAACACGGCCTGCTGGAGAGAGACGCTCGATCTATCGCCAGTTCCCCTGTCTGATATTCATCCCACTGTGGAGTCCCCGGAAACGACAGAGCTGATCGATTGGCTAAGGAAGGAGCAAAAGAAGAAGAACCTGATGTGCCCATTACATACCACCAAAAGAAAAGAATGATCAAATCAGTCAGAAGGCCACCAAACTCTACTCAAGACGACTACCACGTTATGGACAGACCAGAACAGTTCATTCTTCTGCATCTCAGAACAGGACACAATAGATTACACAACTACATGTATAGATAATTCAAGATTGGTGACTCAGCCATGTGCACATGTGGTTTGGCGTCGCAGACAGCAGAGCACATACTCCAGGACTGCCCAAACTACAACATATCCAGGTGAACCTTCTGGCCTAGAGAGACAACAGTGGAAGATAAACTCTATGGACCGCTGCGTGAACTAAAAAAGACTGTTGGATTCATACAAGAGACAACATTGCAGTTATAGACATATTTCAGGCGAACGAAAGAAGAAGAAGAAGATCCGTAGGGTGTTTTTACTATCGTGTGTCCACCTTTGTGTGGATAGTCCACTGCCTCTTCTACCAGGGGCGCCTTCCATTACTTTTCTAAGTCGTTTATCACTGGCTTTGCCGTGTGCCATGGTCGAGACCAGGACACGGAGCTGATCCACGACTCTGGTGATCGCGTGAGATGGCGAAACATGACCGCCCATGCTTATCGGCATGACACATGATGATGATAATGTCACATTTACCGCGGCCATAGTTTTGTTTCTAATTCCGAGACTCCATGTTGTTTATGAAGTCGACAAGGCCTAAGAGCACTATGTCTTAAACTGCCGGTGCGCTGAGGGCTGGGGTGATGGTATAAACCCCCGTACCGCTTAGTTGTACTTCAATGTTGTCTTCTCGTTCAGAAAGTAATGGCAAACTACTACATGTACAATTGTCTAGAAGATACACTTGGAATAATTACATCGCCGTGCAAAGAACATACAACATGTGTAAATGATGTTTACGTGCCAGTTTTCTGAGGTCTTGTTTGTCTACGAGACACAGTCCAGGTCTGATAGCTACAGTCTGTCTACTAGACACAGTCCAGGTCTGGTGGCTACAGTCTGTCTACTAGACACAGTCCATGCCTGGTGGCTACAGTCTGTCTACTAGACACAGTCCAAGTCCTGGTGGCTACAGTCTGTCTACTAGACACAGTCCAGGCCTGGTGGCTACAGTTTGTCTACTAGACACAGTCCAAGTCTGGTGGCTACAGTCTGTCTACTAGACACAGTCCAGGTCTGATTGCTACAGTTTGTCCTACTAGACACAGTCCATGTCTGGTGGCTACAGTTGTCTACTAGACACAGTCCAGGTCTGGTGGCTACAGTCTGTCTACTAGACACAGTCCATGTCTGGTGGCTACAGTTTGTCTACTAGACACAGTCCAGGTCTGGTGGCTACAGTCTGTCTACTAGACACAGTCCATGCCTGGTGGCTACAGTCTGTCTACTAGACACAGTCCAGGTCTGGTGGCTACAGTCTGTCTACTAGACACAGTCCAGGCCTGGTGGCTACAGTTTGTCTACTAGACACAGTCCAGGCCTGGTGGCTACAGTCTGTCTACTAGACACAGTCCAGGTCTGGTGGCTACAGTCTGTCTACTAGACACAGTCCAGGTCTGGTGGCTACAGTCTGTCTACTAGACACAGTCCAGGTCTGGTGGCTACAGTCTGTCTACTAGACACAGTCCAGGTCTGGTGGCTACAGTTTGTCTACTAGACACAGTCCAGGTCTGGTGGCTACAGTTTGTCTACTAGACACAGTCCAGGTCTGGTGGCTACGGTCTGTTTGTCTACTAGACACAGTCCAGGTCTGGTGGCTACAGTTTGTCTACTAGACACAGTCCAGGTCTGTGGCTACAGTTTGTCTACTAGACACAGTCCAGGTCTGTGGCTACAGTTTGTCTACTAGACACAGTCCAGGTCTGGTGGCTACAGTTTGTCTACTAGACACAGTCCAGGTCTGGATAGGCTACAGTTTGTCTACTAGACACAGTCCAGGTCTGGTGGCTACAGTTCTGTCTACTAGACACAGTCCAGGTCTGGTGGCTACAGTCTGTCTACTAGACACAGTCCAGGTCTGATAGCTACAGTTTGTCTACTAGACACAGTCCAGGTCTGGTGGCTACAGTCTGTCTACTAGACACAGTCCATGTCCTGGTGGCTACAGTCTGTCTACTAGACACAGTCCAGTCTGGTGGCTACAGTCTGTCTACTAGACACAGTCCAGGTCTGGTGGCTACAGTCTTGTCTACTAGACACAGTCCAGGTCTGGTGGCTACAGTCTTGTCTACTAGACACAGTCCAGGTCTGGTGGCTACAGTTCTGTCTACTAGACACAGTTCAGGTCTGGTGGCTACAGTCTGTCTACTAGACACAGTCCAGGTCTGGTGGCTACAGTCTGTCTACTAGACACAGTCCAGGTCTGGTGGCTACAGTCTGTCTACTAGACACAGTTCAGGTCTGGTGGCTACAGTCTGTCTACTAGACACAGTCCAGGTCTGGTGGCTACAGTCTGTCTACTAGACACAGTCCAAGCCTGTGGCTACCTTCTGTCTACTAGACACAGTTCAGGTCTGGTGGCTACAGTCTGTTCTACTAGACACAGTTCAGGTCTGGTGGCTACAGTCTGTCTACTAGACACAGTCCAGTCTGGTGGCTACAGTCTGTCTACTAGACACAGTTCAGGTCTGGTGGCTACAGTCTGTCTACTAGACACAGTCCAGGTCTGGTGGCTACAGTCTGTCTACTAGACACAGTCCAAGCCTGGTAGCTACAGTCTGTCTACTAGACACAGTCCATGCCTGGTGGCTACAGTTTGTCTACTAGACACAGTCCAAGTCTGGTGGATACAGTCTGTCTACTAGACACAGTCCAAGTCTGGTGGCTACAGTCTGTCTACTAGACACAGTCCAAGTCTGGTGGCTACAGTCTGTCTACTAGACACAGTCCAAGTCTGATAGCTACAGTTTGTCTACTAGACACAGTCCAAGTCTGGTGGCTACAGTCTGTCTACTAGACACAGTCCAGGTCTGGTGGCTACAGTCTGTCTACTAGACACAGTTCAGGTCTGGTGGCTACAGTCTGTCTACTAGACACAGTCCAGGTCTGGTGGCTACAGCCTGTCTACTAGACATAGTCCAGGTCTGATAGCTACAGTCTGTCTACTAGACACAGTCAAAGTCTGGTGGCTACAGTCTGTCTACTAGACACAGTCCAGGTCTCGTGGCTAGAGGTCTGTCTACTAGACACAGTCCAGGTCTGGTGTCTACAGTCTGTCTACTAGACACAGTCCAGGCCTGGTGGCTACAGTCTGTCTACTAGACACAGTTCAGGTCTGGTGGCTACAGTCTGTCTTCTAGACACAGTCCAGGCCTGTTGGCTACAGTCTGTCTACTAGACACAGTCCAGGTCTGGTGGCTACAGTCTATCTACTAGACACAGACCAGGCCTGGTGGCTACAGTTTGTCTACTAGACACAGTCCAAGCCTGGTGGCTACAGTCTGTCTACTAGACACAGTCCAGGTCTGATAGCTACAGTCTGTCTACTAGACACAGTCCAAGTCTGGTGGCTACAGTCTGTCTACTAGACACAGTCCAGGCCTGGTGGCTACTGTCTGTCTACTAGACACAGTCCAGGTCTCGTGGCTACAGTCTGTCTACTAGACACAGTCCAGGCCTGGTGGCTACAGTCTGTCTACTAGACACAGTCCAGGCCTGGTGGCTACAGTCTGTCTATTAGACACAGTCCAAGTCTGGTGGCTACAGTCTGTCTACTAGACACAGTCCAGGCCTGGTGGCTACAGTCTGTCTACTAGACAGTCCAGGCCTGATGACTACAGTCTGTCTACTAGACATAGTCCAGGCCTGGTGGCTACAGTCTGTCTACTAGACACAGTCTAGGTCAGGTGACTACAGTCTGTCTACTAGACACAGTCCAGGCCTGGTCGCTACAGTCTGTCTACTAGACACATTCCAGGTCTGATGGCTACAGTCTGTCTACTAGACACAGTCCAGGCCTGGTGGCTACAGTCTGTCTACTAGACACAATCCAAGTCTGATAGCTACAGTCTGTCTACTAGACACAGTCCAGGTCTGATAGCTACAGTCTGTCTACTAGACACAGTCCATGTCTGATAGCTACAGTTTGTCTACTAGACACAGTCCATGTCTGATAGTTACAGTTTGTCTACTAGACACAGTCCATGTCTGATAGCTACAGTTTGTCTACTAGACACAGTCCAGGTCTGGTGGCTACAGTCTGTCTACTAGACACAGTCCAGGTCTGATAGCTACAGTCTGTCTACTAGACACAGTCCAGGTCTCGTGGCTACAGTTTGTCTACTAGACACAGTCCAGGTCTCGTGGCTACAGTCTGTCTACTAGACACAGTCCAGGTCTGGAGGCTACAGTTTGTCTACTAGACACAGTCCATGCCTGGTGGCTACAGTCTGTCTACTAGACACAATCCAGGTCTGGTGGCTACGGTCTGTTTGTCTACTAGACACAGTCCAGGTCTGATAGCTACAGTCTGTCTACTAGACACAGTCCAGGTCTGGAGGCTACAGTTTGTCTACTAGACACAGTCCATGCCTGGTGGCTACAGTCTGTCTACTAGACACAATCCAGGTCTGGTGGCTACGGTCTGTCTACTAGACACAGTCCATGTCTGATAGCTACAGTTTGTCTACTAGACACAGTCCATGTCTGATAGCTACAGTTTGTCTACTAGACACAGTCCATGTCTGATAGCTACAGTTTGTCTACTAGACACAGTCCAGGTCTCGTGGCTACAGTTTGTCTACTAGACACAGTCCAGGTCTCGTGGCTACAGTCTGTCTACTAGACACAGTCCAGGTCTGGAGGCTACAGTTTGTCTACTAGACACAGTCCATGCCTGGTGGCTACAGTCTGTCTACTAGACACAATCCAGGTCTGGTGGCTACGGTCTGTTTGTCTACTAGACACAGTCCAGGTCTGATAGCTACAGTCTGTCTACTAGACACAGTCCAGGTCTGATAGCTACAGTCTGTCTACTAGACACAGTCCAGATCTGATAGCTACAGTCTGTCTACTAGACACAGTCCAGGTCTGATAGCTACAGTCTGTCTACTAGACACAGTCCAGGTCTGATAGCTACAGTCTGTCTACTAGACACAGTCCAGGTCTGGTGGCTACAGTCTGTCTACTAGACACAGTCCAGGTCTGATAGCTACAGTCTGTCTACTAGACACAGTCCAAGTCTGGTGGATACAGTTTGTCTACTAGACACAGTCCAAGTCTGGTGGATACAGTTTGTCTACTAGACACAGTCAAAGTCTGGTGGCTACAGTCTGTCTACTAGACACAGTCCAGGTCTGATAGCTACAGTCTGTCTACTAGACACAGTCCAGGTCTGATAGCTACAGTCTGTCTACTAGACACAGTCCAAGTCTGGTGGATACAGTTTGTCTACTAGACACAGTCCAAGTCTGGTGGATACAGTTTGTCTACTAGACACAGTCCAAGTCTGGTGGATACAGTTTGTCTACTAGACACAGTCCAAGTCTGGTGGATACAGTTTGTCTACTAGACACAGTCCAAGTCTGGTGGATACAGTTTGTCTACTACAGCAGTTTCCAACCGTTGGGTAATTCCCCCCCCCCTAGGGGAATTTTGGGGTTCCAGGGGGGAGTGTATGTGGGGGGGGGGGGGTGGAAGGGGTGGGGAATGAAGATTTATTTCAAGATCGCGTTACATACAGAACCGATTGACTTGATTCTGTTTTTCCCTTCACACAGTTACGGTCTGTACGTCACCCTTCTAAACATTCCATTTGGTGGCTACAGTCAGTAACATACAATCACGTTTTATGTGGTCGTCTAAGCACTTGTTTTAGTATGTGCTTCCATATTACGTATACTGTGTAGGGCATGGGGGGGGGGGGGGGAGGGGGATTGTTAGGTAGGCAATACGAGGGTGGCCTGACGTTTTGACAATATGGTGAATGAGGCGGGGGGTCACGGCCAAATTTTTTAGGTAAGAAACTACTAAAAGGGGGGGGTGAGGGGTGACGTCTGTCTACTAGATGACGGTCCAAAATAAGTTGAGAGCCACTGGTCTACTAGATACAGTCCAGGCCTGGTGGCTACAGTCTGTCTACTAGACACAGTCCAGGCCTGGTGGCTACAGTCTGTCTACTAGATACAGTCCAGGCCTGGTGGCTACAGTCTGTCTACTAGATACAGTCCAGGCCTGGTGGCTACAGTCTGTCTACTAGATACAGTCCAGGCCTGGTGGCTACAGTCTGTCTACTAGATACAGTCCAGGCCTGGTGGCTACAGTCTTGTCTACTAGATACAGTCCAGGCCTGGTGGCTACAGTTCTGTCTACTAGATACAGTCCAGCCTGGTGGCTACAGTCTGTCTACTAGATACAGTCCAGGCCTGGTGGCTACAGTCTGTCTACTAGATACAGTCCAGGCCTGGTGGCTACAGTCTGTTTACGTGCTTATATTTAAGTAGGCAGTATCCGTTACGAAGTGGTTATATCGCCAGCATGGCGCTGTGAAGGTTGTGGATTGGATTCCGAGCTACGATGTATGGTTCATTAATGAAGTTTTCTCGGAGACTCCTGGGGGTCGTCGCTGGAGCTACCAAGTTCGTGCTTTGTGCCACGCTTTCTGCAAGCCGCCCTGCGGAAAGAGACCAAGTCTTAGGGGATACAACCCGGTGCAAGGAAGTTCGCCCACTTGCCTTTACAACCGGTTTTTCTTTTTAATTTAAATATATTTGCCACAGAAAATCAAAACAAAGATCTTAAAACAGAAAAAAAAGGTAATGGTTGTGACAAAGAAAAAGTGTATACCCAAATGTAACATCAAAGGGAATGAATCCATTCTGAAACAAGTCAATGTATTTAAGTATTTATGTACCTTAATAACGGCTGATGGAAGATGTATTTAACGTCCCCAAGTTAAGGATGGTAGGTCAATATTTCAGTCCAACTGTCCGGTGTAGGGGTTGAGCCCCTTACCTCGACATCAGCACACGGATGTTTACGTACACGCGTTCTCATCCATTCGGCCATGCTGACCTACTAACAAGTAATTTCAAGCAGACTGTTTCACATCGACTTCCAAAGGCACTTTCGCTGTGTATCAGCGTGTTGCGTTTGTTTAGTTTGCGCTGACGAAGGCTTTAGCCGCAACGTCCATTTTGTTTCCTGTAACAGTGTTCTAGTAAAGCTCACTATCTACTTCTCGTTTTTGTTTGTTTGTTTGTTTGTTTGTTTGTTGTTGTTGTTGTTTTGGTACTTTTGCTTTAATTCCCCTAAACAAACTTCGTGAGTTATATTTAGCGTCACGAGCTATATTTAGCGCCGACGGTGATCTCCCTGTGTTCGGCTGGAGTGCGTGTCAGTGCGTTTCAATTGCCCCACACCACAGTGTTGTTTCTTTGGGGCTGTGGCAACCCGTTTCTGTGTGAGTGTCTGTCTCCCTTCGATCCTCATTTGCATCGGTCCTGCAAATCACTTTCCGGTTAGGGTTAGGGTTAGGGTTAGGATTAGGGTTAAGGTTGTGTGTACCCTACCCCTAACCCTAACCCTACCCCTAACCCTAACCGGAAAGTGAAAGAATAGCGCACACGGCCGCATATAATTGCGCACCGAGCTACGGCGCAACACACGGAAACCCCCTGGATGTTCGGCGCAACACAGGGAAGCCCTGGATGTGACGTCATACCCTGGGATTCCCTTTTGTTTGGGTGAATAAAAGCAAAAGTACCGTTTTTTTTTTTTTTTTGGTGATTCATTCATATACTTAATCTGGGCGTTTAGAATCCCAACTACTGGGGCCGCTCTAAGTGGACTTTGGGATATTTGGGGCACTTCTCAAGTGACAGACAGTTAAAGAATTAACCAACTTAATATAGGTCGCCATCTTGTACTCAGAGATCAGCGTGACTGAGAGGTTTACCACGCTGCGCTTAAACTTCCTGTACGCTGATGATGGGGTAATGGGTTCACTCCCCATACCGAACAGCGGAACTTAAACCATGACTTCTCGTAGTGGAAAACAACTGGGTGTAAATCTCATCTCATCCCATCATGTTCCTCTTGTACCTTGCGGTGTCGAGGTGAAGTATAAACAGCAGGGAGAGGCCCGCTTATGGGATTCATGCATAGATATTCCATATAGACTGTTATTCCCTGCGTCCATCGTTTACATGGTCGGTGCCTGGCCTATATCCATTTGGATTAGTCCGTTTATACTTCGTAGTTTTTCTACGAGCAGTATGAAGATCCTCTGTCGGCTTGCTAGGCCAGTCGCAGGTTTAGGACAACAATCTGACCATAGGGGTGTAAACTGCCTTGGAAATTAAACTGGGGCCATGTGACATTAGAAACTTGTATACATTTTTTTTTTGTTACTTTTTATTTCATCATTGCATTATGTGTTCGTCAGTCGAGTGAGATCATAGTCTACTCTTGCAAAAGAATAGATGTCATACAAGAGACAACATAGCTGTCATAAACATATTTCATGCGAACGAAAGAAGAAGTAGGAATCATTGCGACCTGAGAATCGGGAAAATCCAAACCTTTGTACGGAGACAATTCCCCAAGCAGGTCGCATTTTGAACTCAGTGCTCATTATGTACAGCGAAGAAATATACGAGGAGCGGCTGGCCGATGTCTGATTCTCCTTCGGGAGATACGGGTTCGAATCCTGGGTAAGGTGTGGAGTATTTTTCTGTCGGAGGCAAAAAGAAACCTCTAACCTGCACAGTTCGCGGCGACTGCACTAGCCAGGCGACCTTAATTCCTCAGGCTCAAGACTCCACTGCCATACACCGCATGGTAATATTTTAGCAGTAAATGTCAAAAGAAATATACTCACTAACTAACATTTGCACGAACAGAGGAGTTCATACACATGAACTCACATATACACTATTAGGAACACACACGCGCCAGCGAACGAGTGCAAGCGCGCGCGCACACACACACACTCCTATATTGACATAAATAGAACAACAAGCACACACGAACGCAAGAATACACCCCCCCCCCCCCCCACCAACTCACAGAGGGGCATGAATAGAATGACAAACATGCACGAACTCACATAAATCAAATCAAATCAAATCAACTTTATTAGGGTCACAAATTGGGCGCGCAGGCCCGTCTTACATTCGGCCCTTCCAATCACTCGTCTTTCGTTCATCAAGAGCATTATACATTTACATAGGAAGAAAAATAAACATTGTGAAATGAATGTTGTAAACATAAACAAGGCTAAACATGGAGAAAAATGTGTACATAAAAAGTATGTGACGTAAAAGTAGTGATGCCAGCGCGTCCCACACACACACACACACACACACACACACACACACACACACACACACACACACTCTCTCTCTCTCTCTCATTCACTCTCACTCATTCACTCACACACACACACTCTCACTCATTCACTCTCCCGCTCACTCATTCACTCTCCCGTTCACTCATTCACTCTCCCGCTCACTCATTCACTCTCCCGCTCACTCATTCACTCTCCCGCTCACTCATTCACTCTCACTCATTCTGTCTCTCCCGCTCACTCATTCACTCTCCCGCTCACTCATTCACTCTCCCGCTCACTCATTCACTCTCCCGTTCAATCATTCACTCTCCCGCTCACTCATTCACTCTCACTCATTCACTCTCACGCTCACTCATTCACTCTCACGCTCACTCATTCACTGTCCCGCTCACTCATTCACTCTGCCGCTCACTCATTCACTCTCACGCTCACTCATTTACTCACACGCCCACTCATTCACTCTCACGCTCAATCATTCACTCTCCCGCTCACTGATTCACTCTCACGCTCACTCATTCACTCTCACGCTCACTCATTCCTTCTCACGCTCACTCATTCACTCTCACTCATTCACTCTCACGCTCACTCAATCACTCTCACGCTCTCATTCACTCTCACGCTCACTCATTCACTCTCACGCTCACTCATTCACTCTCCCGCTCAATCATTCACTCTCCCGCTCACTCATTCACTCTCACTAATTCACTCTCCCGCTCACTCATTCACTCTTCCGCTCACTCATTCACTCTCCCGCTCACTCATTCACTCTCCCGCTCACTCATTCACTCTCACGCTCACTCATTCACTCTCACGCTAACTCATTCACTCTCACTCATTCACTCACACTCATTCACTCCCACACACAGACACTCTCACTCATTCACTCTCCAGCTCACTCATTCGCTCTCACGCTCACTCATTCACTCTCCCGCTCACTCATTCACCCTCACGCTCACTCATTCACTCTCACGCTCACTCATTCACTCTCCCGCTCACTCATTCACTCTCCCGCTCACTCATTCACTCTCACTCATTCACTCTCCCGCTCACTCATTCACTCTCACGCTCACTCATTCACTCTCACGCTCACTCATTCACTCTCACGCTCACTCATTCACTCTCACGCTCACTCATTCACTCTCACGCTCACTCATTCTGTCTCTCATTCACACTCACTCACTCTCTCACTCAAACTACAGTAATGAACATAAGTTTAGATTATACATGATAAAATCAAATGGTATTTAACTTATAATATGACAGATGAGAATACACAAACATATGGATTCGCGTGTTACATAACATGCGTGTTACATGACATGCATCTGCTCAGCTCTCTCTCTCTCTCTCTCTCTCTCTCTCTCTCTCTCTCTCTCTCTCTCTCTCTCTCTCTCTCTGTATTCTTTCATATACACACACTCACACGCATGCGTACGCTCACACACACACACACACACACTCTCTCTCTCTCTTTCTCTCTCATTCACTCTCACTCTCACTAATTCACTCTCCCGCTCACTCATTCACTCTCACGCTCACTCATTCACTCTCACGCTCACTCATTCGCTCTCACGCTCACTCATTCACTCTCCCGCTCACTCATTCACTCTCCCGCTCACTCATTCACTCTCACGCTCAATCATTCACTCTCACGCTCACTCATTCACTCTCCCGCTCACTCATTCATTCTCCCGCTCACTCATTTACTCTCCCGCTCACTCATTCACTCTCCCGCTCACTCATTCACTCTCACGCTCACTCATTCTGTCTCTCCCGCTCACTCATTCACTCTCCCGCTCACTCATTCACTCTCCCGCTCACTCATTCACTCTCCCGCTCACTCATTCACTCTCCCGTTCAATCATTCACTCTCACTCATTCACTCTCACGCTCACTCATTCACTCTCACGCTCATTCATTCACTGTCCCGCTCAATCATTCACTCTGCCGCTCACTCATTCACTCTCACACTCACTCATTTACTCTCACGCTCACTCATTCACTCTCACGCTCAATCATTCACTCTCCCGCTCACTGATTCACTCTCACGCTCACTGATTCACTCTCACGCTCACTCATTCCTTCTCACGCTCACTCATTCACTCTCACTCATTCACTCTCACGCTCACTCATTCACTCTCACGCTCATTCATTCACTCTAACGCTCACTCATTCACTCTCACGCTCACTCATTCACTCTCACGCTCACTCATTCACTCTCCCGCTCACTCATTCACTCTCCCGTTCACTCATTCACTCTCCCGCTCACTCATTCACTCTCCCGCCTCACTCATTCACTCTCCCGCTCACTCATTCACTCTCACGCTCACTCATTCACTCTCACGCTCACTCATTCACTCTCACTCATTCACTCACACACACAGACACTCTCACTCATTCACTCTCCCGCTCACTCATTCGCTCTCACGCTCACTCATTCACTCTCCCGCTCACTCATTCACCCTCACGCTCACTCATTCACTCTCACTCATTCACTCTCCCGCTCACTCATTCACTCTCATCATTCACTCTCACGCTCACTCATTCACTCTCATGCTCACTCATTCACTCTCCCGCTCAATCATTTACTCTCCCGCTCACTCTCATGCTCACTCATTCACTCTCCCGCTCACTCATTCGCTCTCACGCTCAATCATTCACTCTCCCGCTCACTCATTCACTCTCACGCTCACTCATTTACTCTCACGCTCACTCATTCACTCTCACTCATTCACTCTCACGCTCACTCATTCACTCTCACGCTCACTCATTCTGTCTCTCATTCACACTCACTCACTCTCTCACTCAAACTACAGTAATGAACATAAGTTTAGATTATACATGATAAAATCAAATGGTATTTAACTTATAATATGACAGATGAGAATACACAAACATATGGATTCGCGTGTTACATAACATGCGTGTTACATGACATGCATCTGCTCAGCTCTCTCTCTCTCTCTCTCTCTCTCTCTCTCTCTCTCTCTCTCTCTCTCTCTCTCTCTCTCTCTCTCTCTCTCTCTCTGTATTCTTTCATATACACACACTCACACGCATGCGCGCGCTCACACACACACACACACACACTAACACATCAACTCTCCCACTGTCTCACTCTCTAACACACAATCCTACACACACACACACACACACACACTCACTCTCTCAATCACACTCTCTCACACATACACGTACACATGAACGCATGCACGCACGCACACACTCCCTCACTCACTCTCACACATACACGTACGAATGCATGCACTGACACATTCCCCCACCATTTCGCGCTCAATCACTCTCTCCACACACACGCATGCACACACGCATTCACTCTCTCCCTCTCTCTGACACCCACTCTCTCTCTCTCTCTCTCTCTCTCTCTCTCTCTCTCTCTCTCTCTCTCCCTCTCTCCCACACGCACACACATATATAGTGAACAATTATAATGAACAATTATACTGAACAATTATACCAGGAAATGAATTATGGTGGCATATAGTCGGTATGGATTAAGTATTGAAAGAGTTTTCGGTTAAATGTGTAGGGACTCATTGGAGTTTTCAGATCTGGAGGCAGATGATTCCATAAGTGAGCACCAGAATAGGCAAAACATGTTTTGTATAGGTCCAATCTAGGCTTTGAGACATGTAACAAATTTAGGGCGCTTGCTGTTCATTGCATTAGATTGAATCAGCGGCAGAAGATACTCTGGGGTATTTTGAGATATAATTTTATTCACTAATTTGGCTTTGTTGAAAAGGAAGCGCTTTTGTAGTGGTAGAAGTCTTAGATGACTGTACAAATTATTACTTTCAACGTGCTTTATGCCAGAAACCAGACGAATAGCGCGGTTTTGTAGAGAACATAGTCGTTTTAAATTAGATTTAGGGCAACCATCCCAAACTGTGGAACAGTAATCGAGATGTGATTGGATATAGCATGTATAGAATATTTTTCGTGTGCTTTCGTCCAGGAAGTGCTGAATTTTAGCAAGTTGGTAAACTTTTTGTGCTATTTTCTTGGTAAGAGCGTGAACATGAGAGCTCCAGTTCAAATGGCTGTCTATTAAAAGCCCTAGTGTTTTATGTTCAGTCACATTAACTATAGGTAACGTGCCCATGCGGAGTTCGAGCGGTGATCCAGTTATGGCTAGTGTCTGTAGTTTTTGTCTGGTCGTTATTAGCATGGATTTGGTTTTGCCGATGTTAATTTGCATGCGGTTTTCATTGCTCCATCTAGTAAGATTATCAAGTTCCTTTTGTAAAGAATTCTCTAATTCACTACGGTTTTCTTGACTAGTATATATAGTACAGTCGTCAGCAAATAGATCACAAGTTGTATTGATATATAAAGGAAGATCATTAATATAAACTGCAAAAAGCAGCGGACCTAGTATTGAGCCCTGAGGCACACCAATATTAAGCTGTGTGGGTCTTGATAGACAGTTGTTGAAGGACACGACTTGTTGCCTGTCGGATAGAATAGACGAACATATAGACGAACAGAAGCGCCCACCTCCATTCACTCACTCTCTCTCTCTCACACACACACACACACACACACACACACACACACACACACATACATACATACATACATACATACACTTACACGCCCATATACTTACAAATGCAGTATCCGCTCTTCAACGTGTACCCCTCGCAGCATTCTTCAGTTTCCACTTCTCGTGTACTCACGCGAGAGTGTTTTCGAGGTCTGGGTAGAAGGTCACAATGATGTTTCATAATAAGTAAAAAATAGTAGTAATAGCACTAGAAGCAGCAGCAGAAGCAGCAGCAGATGCAGCAGCAGCAGATGCAGCAGTAGTAGTAGTAGTAGTAGTAGTAGTAGTAGTAGTAGTAGCAGCAGCAGCAGCAGCAGCAGCAGCAGCAGTAGTAGTAGTAGTAGTAGTAGTAGTAGTAGTAGTAGTAGTAGTAGTAGTAGTAGTAGTAGTAGTATCAACTTGCTGTTCCAACAGCCTGACCATGACTGTAGATTTGCAGTCATCACCTGGTTCTCGCAAACGACTTGCTTCTCGTAGAGCTCGACCGCCTTCCACTGTAGCCTTCCTTGTAAGCCTGTCAGCCCGCTCATTTCCTTGTACACCCGCATGGCCTGTCACGAAAATGAAACTAACTTTGCCAGCCGACACCGCTCCAGAGACAGCACCCACTCTCTCCGGACCCACCCCATCTCTATCTTTTTGAGCATGCTCACTGAGTCGCTAAAGAAGCATGCACTAGTGAATGTCTGTGTCTCGAGCCATGTTATTGATTTACTTACCGCCATGACTTCCATAGTCAGGCCACTTGTGGTCAAAGTAAAAGCACCAGAATCTTCCTTCACAACCTCCCTTCTACCTGAATCGTAAAGGCCCACGACTGTCTTACTCTTCGAACGACGGACCCATCTGTATAAATGACAGCATCAACCTCTAAAAAATTCTCGAAGATCAAAGCCTGTACTTCTGCCTCCAGAGCAACCGCATTTTCTTGTCTGCATTTTCTGTCTAGTTGGATGCAAACTGAAAAGGACGTGCAGAACTCTGTTGGCACTTGTACCCACTCCTCGCCAGGTTATAAGTCCTCAAATGAACACATCTGTTGAAGAATTTCTTCGGCTTGACCCATCAAGACTTTTCTCTTTTTAACGGGCTGCCTTTTACCTTCTTACTTTCGCTATGCAGTAGATGATATGTGTTTGCGTTGATTCTGTGGTTGGAATGTGCTGGGCAAATTTGTATTCCGTCCTCAATAGTTGGAAAATCCATAAGGTAGCGCATCGCGCTGCGTGCTGCCTCTTGTACATCCAAGAATAATACGCATAGCTTCGTTCTGTATTCTTTCCATCCTTTCTATTGTTTATGGTTGAGAGTCAGGATCGCCATCGCATACTCCAAAACAGAAAGGACTAGACCCGCGTAAAGAAGACATAGATGGCGCTGCTCACAGTTTGCCGCCGCCATCAGCCGCATCGCAGCCAAACACAGCTTGGCCTTTGTTATCACCTGGACAACGTGCTCTGTATAAGCAAGGCTTCGATCAAATCGTATCCCCAGGTATTTCATTGCCTGCGTTCTTTCGACAGTCCCTGAACCCAGATTTACAGTTGGCGTTGGCTTGTTGACAATATGGTTATTCAAAGAGAAAAATGTCACTGCTGCATTCGTTGGGTTGACCATTGCCCCAGCCTCAACACACGAAGTGTTTGTGCAATTGAGCTCTGTTTGTAGTTCCACAGCAACCCGATCTGTATCCTTACCCTGACGATACACTAAAACATCGTCGGCATATGACAATGTCCTCCCCGTTCCTATGATTTGCTTGCCGGCTGATTCTCACAATGGTGGCGTTGAACAGCATCGGAGATAATGGTGATCCCTGTGGCAGGCCAGGATATATTGTTATTGGTTCAGAAGTCTAACTGCGATATCTAAAAACCACTTTCCTTTGGAAGTGGGCTGCAGCGATCCAACTAAGGAGGAAAGAACTTATCTTGAGTTTAAGAAGCTGAAGCATTGAAACATCTAACGGCATTCTGTTGTACGCGTCCTCAAGATCAGTCGCTGCAGCAAAGGTTTCAATGCCTGAGTGGAAACATTCATAGACATCATGGGCAAAAACTGCTGCATTGGTCCAGGTTTGTCTATTTGGACAGTACCCTCCAAGGGTAGGTGGGAAACAACCTTGTCTCTCTAGCTGGCTTGATATTTGTGTGGCAATTAACTTCTCCAGCAGTTTGCCTATTGTATTCTGCATGGTTATTATCCAATATCCCTGAATTGTTTTTTTTTTTTTACTTTTTTAAAAAGTCTTTACCAGGCTTTGACAAGGGAATCGGATAGCTCTGTAACCACTCCTCCTTGATGCTAGCACTTACATATACTGTTGTTGTACATGTCTGCTAGTTTCATTAACTCGTGGGTACACATACAAATGTCATCATACTTTATGCCATCTGGCCCTGAAGCGCTGGTTTTTGATCGTCGAAGCACAGCCCTGATCTCTTTCACCGTCACTGTGTCTTCATCTGAAATTTTCTGGGCCTTACGCCTATCTGAGGTAACCGCGTTGGCAAGATTTCGGCCTCTCATGTCTGTCTGGTTGCTCTGCTCTAGATAGCGTTCGAAACGGGCTTTGCCCTTATTCTCGTCAGTCCTCTGCCAGATGAGGTCAGCACCTTGGAAGTCCGGAATACTCTTATTCTTGACTACCCCACTCATGCTTTTATGTAGTCGCCAGAACAATTTCAGTTACTTGTCTGTGCTTATTCTTTGATACAGCTCTGCACACTAGATAATTGATCTATGGATGAAATAATGAAAGAGAGTGATAGACGGACAGACTATTAGACAGACCTTCGTGCCCAATTCTTAAACCTGTGAAAATAAATTTATTTGTTCGTTCGGTAATTCGTTCATTAATTAATTTGTTAATTCGTTAGTTAGTTCATTCGTTCGTTCGTTCATTTGTTCGTTAGTTTAATGAAGCTGGTTAACATGGACACACGGTAAAACCTGTAAACACTTACAGAAACCTATTGCAGACGTAAGTAGGCGGCCTGTAGACCGCTGGACACGGGATGTACTCCAGTTTGTCCCACTCTTGCCTGTAGGAGATGGTCTGGGACACATGACAAGGCCGCTGTGGCTCCGACGTCTTGTAACATCCACCACATGGCTCTGTCGGTGAGATGAGTTGTGATACATCAATTATTTCATTGCGTAGTGTATTAGGAAGGCTAATAGACTACAATGGCTGGGGCATATAGAAAGAATGGAAGATAATAGGGAAACAAAACTCGCTTACACTCAGGAAATAAATGACCGTAGACCCCGAGGTAGACCAAGAAGGCGGTGGAGAGATAATACATGTACAGACCTACAAGCACTTGGAATCAACGACTGGCAAGAGAAGGTCCACCAGAGAGACGAATGGAGACGGATTGTATTTGCAGCAAAGAACCTCAATGGCTCGGAACGCTGAAGAAGAATAAGTAGTGTATTTTATTAAGGTTGACTATTCTTTAATTAATATTGATATAGAGGAAACAATCTCATACTTTGGGATGGCTTACAAGTTTTTTGTCAATGAAATAGGAAAATAATCCACACCTGTGAATGACTTTAAACTTCTTAGTCAGGGGAAATAATCCTATATTTAAGAATGGTTTGCAAGTTATTTGTCATGGGAAATAAGCCCATATTTATTATTCAGATTACTGAAAAAAGCTGCAGCAGAGTACTTGAAAAAGTCCGCATAAGAGTAGTAGATACATTGGAGGAGAATAAGGTATGAAGGTTCATAAGTTAGACAGGAACTTGGTTCAGAAACACGAGACTGTGATAGAAGGGAACAGACATATACAAGTATTGTGAAAGCCGTAAAGTACTGCATTTGAACACTAAGAGAATTACCACTCTTCGTTACTTTCGTTACCCCTATAGATGACAATTCCTTTCAGATAAATGTTCAAAAAGTGGCTGTTTCTGTCACGAGATAAGTAATCTGAGTCTGGGATGAGCCCTAGTTATAAACGTCTCTTGTGAGGTTGAACGCGGCAGAGTAATGGAAAAACAACAACAACGTAGGGAGAACACTGTACTCTATGGCTGTGCCTGGCGTTGTCAAATGTATGCTGGCACGGTCATCTTTAAGCAGTTATGAATCGAGGACGCTACACAGAGGCTTGCTGTACAAAAATAACGTTTTCTCTTCATCTCATCTACAGTTTACCCCTATTTCAAGAAACATTTCCTGTCACAGACTGGTCACATCCGCCATTGCAAACGCACTCTATGGCAGGTGTACTAGCGAAGTTGATAGCTAACTACTCTGGTAATGTCATGATAACGGTCGGGCGGGGTCCGGCGCCTGGGCTCATCGCATGCCAAAGTTAGAGAAAGATTGGCCGCCTATTCCTCCTGGCTCTCTGGGTACAAAAAGTGAAGTCGCTGTCATATCATAGACCCGTAGCACTAAAATGCTTCTGGGCAATTGATTATTTGTTATTAAACCCGCCCTGGAACAGACAAAGGAAACTTTTCGGTAAAGAGAGAAAAATCAAAAACTCAGATATTGAAGTTTCACTTGTGTAATGTTAGTAAGTTGCATATCCTCTACAGGACGTCACAGGCAACACCAGTATTGTTTGCTGTTGTGATGTCTTGGCAAGATTATGTTCAGTAGTTTCCCATTGCTTTCTGAACGACCGGCACCCATACCATTTCGTAAAATAACAATCGCAGGCTGTATGCTGTCAAATCGCTCGCAGCTGTGGGTATGCGGGGTTACGAGCTGCGCCAGTAAACCCTCTACCACGGGGTCGACGTAATGTATAAGATACTTCATAAATAATTGTACAGGCATGCAGAAGGGTAAGTAAGTAGATAGGTACAGCAGTATTTAGATGTGAAAATAGGTATGTAAGTACGTTCATGTGAGTACAATCGTTAAGTAGTAGGCATTCTAAGTAGACAGGCGAGAACACTGATAGACAAGTAGGGATGTAGTTTGGTAAGTAGGTGAATAGATAAGCAGATTGGCAAACTGACAGGTTTGTTTGCAGGTTTAAAAAAAAAAAGATAATGAGGTTATAAAGTCAGCTGTTATGTAGGTACAGACGAAGGAAGAAAGTAAGGCAAGCAGGCAGGCAGAGATGCAAATGGAGGGGTCAGTAGACAGAGAAGAAGGAAGTAAGAAAGAAAGGAAGGAAGGTAAAATGGAAGAAAGTAAGGAAATGTGGAAAGAAGGCAGGCGCCCTGGCAGATGGGAAGGAAGAGAGGCACGTGGATTGGCACGTAGACTGAGAAGAAGTAAGGAAGAAAGAAGGAAGGTAAGAATGAAGGAAGAAAAGCAGGCAGGTTGGGAGAGAGGCACGTGGAATGATAAGTAGATATGAAAGACGGAAAACAGGCATGTAGGAAGGCAGGTAGTTAGATCGTTCATCATAAGTATATTGTTCACTAGATACGTGTGTTTAAGCCAGGTCTTAGTCAGATATAACTGAGCTACCGTATTGACAGTAGACGGTACTACCTGCTGTTTGTTAGCGCCCACGTTGGGCGGTGCTAATTAAACCCGACACCCAATATTGTGCCAACGGTTACGGGAGGAGGAGCGCAATTGGTAGGGTACAAGTCTTACCCTAGTGTTGCAAATGCAATCTGACGATTAAATGTCATGGCAGTGCATACCAGATTCCGAGCCTTGGTCGGCAACTGATCTGTGATGGAAGCTCCGACAGACAGACAGACAGACAGTTAGATTATTGCTTTCGCAGTTTTACTAATCCGGCAGCTTCTGCAGCTTGTCTTGTTTAAGACGTATTGGTGTTACCTTTCCTCTGGAGTAAACTAGGCAGACCGAGAGAGGGATCATGCTGCATGGGCATCACATGGTCTCTAAATTCAGCTCAAACTTTGTGCTATGGAGAAATAAAACGAAGGAAAATGGTGGTAAAATGTTAAATTTGATTGGACGAACCGGCGAAGACGTCTGCAGTAAATCCACCAATCCCGTTCTGAGAGGTCCGGAATAAGACCAGCATGGTGTTTCCGCTGCTGACGATCACCTCACTGGGCGGCACCCCACAGCAAAACCTGGGTGGATAATCAACAATAGCAGGTGTTGATGGAGGGTACATAATCAACAATAGCAGGTGTTGATGAAGGTCACATAATCAACAATTGCAGGCGTAGATGAAGATCGTATAATCAACAATAGCATTTGCAGATGGGTGTCATATAATCAACAATAGCAGTTGTAGATCAAGGTCAAATAATCAACAATAGCAGTTGTAGATGAGGGTCAAATAATCAACAATAGCAGGTGTAGATTTTTTTATGTTGCATATCCCTAACAGGACGTTGCAGTCAACATCAGCATTTTCCAGCTTCTGTTGATGTACTAGGCAAGATTACGCTCAGTAGTTTGTCATTGCTTTCTAAGCGACCGGCTCACATACCCCCGTAAGTTACCAGCGTGGCTCGAAACGCAGCCGGTTCGGGCGCAGCTGCGTTACTCACGAGAATATACGGGGTTACGGAGAAAGCCTAAACTCCTTCGCCAGGGAGACTGGCTGTGTGTAGATAAGGGTCATATAATGAACAATAGCAGGTGTAGATGAAGGTCATATAATCAACAATAGCATTGTAGATGAGGGTCATATAATCAACAATAGCTGTTGTAGACGAGGGTCATATAATGAACAATAGCAATTGTAGATGGGGAATCATAAAATCACTATATCAGTTCTCAGTGAGGGTCATATAATCAACAATATCAGTTGTAGATAAGGTTCATATAATCAACAGTGTCATTTGTATATAAAATTCATATAATCAGCAATAGCAGTTGTAGATGGGGAATCATGAAATCACAAATATCGGTTGTAAATGAGAATCATATGAGAATAAAACAGAAGGGGGCTGTGTGGTCTCGAGGTATGGCGTCCGCCTCCAGTGCTGGAGGTCCCGGGTTCAAGCCCCGGTGAGGAACGGGATTTTTTCACGTGGACTTTTAGTAATACAATTTCCCCTGGTCTTAGGGTAGTGAGATCGGACGCCCGTGTGTGTTGTTGCGCACGTAAAAAAATCCCTTGGCAGTTGGAAATCGTAAAAGAGTAGCCTTACGGCGCTGCCCGGGCAAAATTTCGAGATAAAAATCTACCCAAAGTATTTCAGGTTCCTCGCCTGTGCTACGGAGTTCGTGCACTGAGCTGAGTTTCTCCAGATTCAGGTTTGAGTTAGGAGGAGAACGGAGCACTTATGGGTTACACCCGTGTGCCGTGATGTTGATCCATCGACTAAACTAAACTAAACTAGTAAATGAGGATAAGTAATAAACAATAACAGTTTTAAATGAGGATACGATAATAAAGAATATCCGTTGTAGATGGGGATCAAATAATCAATAACATCGGTTGTAATTGACGGTGAGATAATAAACAATATCGATTGTAAATGACGGTGAGATAATAGACAATAACAGTTGTAGATCGGTAAATAATCATAATCAATGTCAGTTTTAGATGAGGGTGGGGACGCAGAGGTGTTTCCAAGGCACCAGGGCCGGGTTATATACTGGCCAAGACCTATTGACGCGTCCTCGTCGAGCGTCCTGGGCAACAGGTCCCTTCGGGGTCCTGGCTAAAGTCAGTAGGATCGCTGATTCCTCCGAAGTCGGAGAGTGTCTGCCTGTACGGCGAGGACCCACCAGTCTGCACACCAATAAGCCAGACATGGGAAGACGGATACTCACGCAAACCTCAGGTCCTGTATGATATCACACTGATGGACAACAGGATGCCTTCATCCGACATACAGGTCTTCACGTTGGAGCTCAAGCCAACGAACACAAGCAAGCAAGCAGATGAGGTGATATCAATAATACCAGTTGCAGATGTGGGTCATATAATCAACAATATTGCTTCTAGATGAGGTTCATGAATTAACAATATTAGTTGTAGATGAGAGTCGGTTTATCTAATTGCCGAGTTCACAACCACGAGCATTGTAGAGTCACGTAAAATGTAGATGTACAATGTGACATATGTTTCATTCTGTCTGTCTGTCTGTCTGTCTGTCTGTCTGTCTGTCTGCCTGCCTGCCTGCCTGCCTGCCTGCCTGTCTGCCTGCCTGCCTGCCTGCCTGCCTGCCTGTCTGTCTGTCTGTCTGTCTGTCTGTCTGTCTGTCTGTCTTTGTATCCTTTCTTTCTTTCTTTTTATCCTTTCTTTCTTTCTTTCTTTCTTTTTTCGTTCTTTCATTTTTTTTTCTTACTTTCATTTTGTTATCTTTTCTTTCCCTTTCACTGCATTCTTTCTTTCTTTCTTTCTTTCTTTCTTTCTTTCTTTTTTATCGGTTCTTTCCATTTTACTGCATTTTTTGTTGATATGTTTCCTTCCTTCCTTCCTTCCTTCTTTCTTTCTTTCATTCTTTCTTTCTCTCTTTGTTACTGTTACATAGAACCAGTTTTAGCTTACGCTGTAATAAGTGCACAACAGTAAACATGAAGAATAAATTCAATCTAGCTCTCTAGGTGTGGTTTTACAGAAGAAGTTGACAATGTTTCCACGGTTAAAATGAATCATCTAAATGTTTGAAAAACGGCTAAGGCTAAGACAAAGGCTAAGAAAAAGGCTAAAAATGAACTGCTGCTGATGTGGAACACTCCACTGGCTATCGGCTATAGTATTATGTCTTGTGGAAGTCATTGCCTTATATCTCTAGATCTCACAAGGTCAGAAGAAATACCATCTCCCACCAATTACCACAAGTGTTGACTTCTCTATAGCCATACTGATTCAAGCGGCATATGTGAAATAACTGCATGTGGCTCAGCTTTCGTAATCTGCGTTATTCTCTTAGGGCTACCCACTGGCCGACTTCAAGTTTGTTAAGCGGCATTTGTCAATACCTCAGCACGGTGACTGTTCCCATAGACTGGTTAACTGTGGTTTCTATACTACACACTATGATGGGAAGAACGCAACTATAAAATAACAAAACTCCATCGACGTTTCCACAGTTATATTAAATACAATACATTTCATGTATTCATCAATTGTTCGACATCACAATCAAATCTAATAGACTTGACACAACTCTAATATAATAAAAGCGGCATATTATAAGCCGCTGCCTATCTTTGAGACGTGGTGCGTCCACGACGATAACCACCACTTGAATGCAGTAGTCACCTTCACAAAATCGTGTCTCTTGCTCCGGTGACAACCTCGGCGTCCCCGTGAGTCAACAAACCCACGATTGTCACGTGCTTCCGCGTGACCATCTTTCAACATTCCATGAGCTCCAATTCGACTCATGGCAACACACAGAGAACTAATCAAAAGCATTAGAAAGAGGGAATCATCGTGATTTTCCTAGGTTCAGAGAGGTGATATGAGAAAGAAAAACCTCTGAATTATGTTGTGACAAATGGAAATATTTGTGGAAAAAGAGATAGAGGAAGACAGCGAGGGAAAATTCTTGACAGGCTTTGGTCATAGAAACGTATCAGCACATATACTGATACGTTCTGCTGCAAGATCTGGACATAGATGATCGTCCTGGCCAGTCTTCTATCCAGTTGATGATGATGATGATGATGATGATGATGATGATGATGATGATGATGATGATGATGATGATGATGATGATGATGATGATTATGATGATGGTGGTGGTGGTGGTGGTCGTTGTGGTGGTGGTGGTGATGATGATGAAAATGGTGATGGTGATGGTAATGATGATGATGATGATGATGATGATGATGATGATGATGATGATGATGATGATGATGATGACAATAATGATGATGATGGTGACGATACACACTCTTCAAGTGCATCTGAACTGAAGTAATACCGGAAACACGACTCAGATTTGAAAAATTACAAAACACATTTATCTTAAAGAGGTATTTTAAGTATGAGAACGTAGCTGAAGCGCAAGGAGATTGCAGGAGAGGTATCTATAATAACTCTGATGTTTGCAACGCCATCTGGTAGTGTTATCAGTAATGCCTGAGACGGAGCGTTCCTAAGTTAGAGCACCTGCACTACTTGGAAATATTCCACACTTATCTTCTTTAACTTAGATCATAAATATTTAAATACATCGTAACAAACACGTATTTCTAACACATGTATCGGCGTTTTACTGAAGGGGTTGCGAATGCAATTTCGTAATCCCGCATACCACGTTCGAAACACAGCTGCGGGTGATTTGGAAGCAGACCGCCTTGCGCTGGTTTTCATACAATGGTATGAGTGCCAGTGGTTCAGAAAACAATGGCAAACTACTGAATGTAAACTCTGCAAGAAATCACAAACAGTCATAATATGTTGGGGTTATTGCGACGTCCTATAAAGGATATGTAACTAACTGCCACGTCACACACACACACACACACACACACACACACACACACACACACACACATATATATATATATATATATATATATATATATATATATATATATATATATATATATATATATATATATATATATATATATATATATGTGTGTTTGTAACGTATATATAATGTATATGGACGATATGTATGTAACATATATAAATGTATGTAAATATAACAGGTAAATCAATATATATATATATAGGGTGGGGAGAGAAGGATGAATCCTGTTATATATAAGAAAGTAATCATGTAGTTAAGTGATTATATGAGTAAGTCAGTAATTTGATTTGGCTGTAAATAAATATTCAGATATGTAATTAACCGGTTCGATTAGCAGTAGGTAATTTAATGTGTCTAGTTAGATTAACACGTATGTAGCCCGGTAGGAAGACTAGGAGTGTGAGTATGTAGGCAGGTAGGTTAGTTAGATGTGTGAATATGTAAGCAGGTACGTAGGGCTGGTGCTTTAGTATGTAGATAGATATGTTAGGTTGATGTGTAAGTATGTCAGGACTGGTGTGTGAGTATGTAAGCAGGTACGTAGGCTTGGTTTACCTGTATGTAAACAGGTAAATATGTAAACAGGTAGGCAGATTAAGCCTGTAAATATGTATGTTGGGACCAAACACCACTCACCTGGCAACCAAACACCACTCACCTGGCAACCAAACACCACTCACCTGGCAACCAAACACCACTCACCTGGCAATCAAACACCACTCACCTGGCAATCAAACACCACTCCCTTGACAATCAAACACCACTCACCTGGCAACTAAACAAGACACACCTGACAACCAATCATCATTCACCTGACAACCAAACACCACTCACCTGGCAACCAATCACCACTCACTTGACAACCGAACACCACTCACCTGGCTCCCGTGTAACCAAAGCTCAGGTTGTACTTGATCTCCAGATAGTCCGTGCACACAGACTCGTTAGACCTCGGACAGTTGGGATGTCTCATGAAATTATCCGGCTTGACCTCCAGGTACAGTCGCATCCCTGGCCTGGCCTGTGTAACAGACACGTGTACATATTGTCATCATCGTGTGACATGCGGGTCAGCGTGGTTCGACATCTCACGCGATCGCTTGTTTCGGGTGTTAAAGTTATAGTGCATACACAAATATTTGCCCCCGTTTATAAATCCATAACTCAGTAACCATATAAGGGAAAATTATGGGATTTAGCATATAACCTTATCATTATGTACACCCAACAAAACCATTTGTGTTCTGGGGATTGTACAGCAGATCTCGGTGTTTGTTTATATGCGGTATTAATTTACGGGTTAGAGATGAAGTGCATTTTATGAAATGTATTTCATTAATATTATGAAATGTATTACATCTTCGCACGTAAACATCAGTGTTCAATCATGAATATTCACTGTGGTGCACGGGAATTTAGTTATGCGAATCACGTCACATGGTGGAATCGCAGTGCTCAGAGGTAACGACAATACTTTCCGTAAAACAAGTTTGCTAGCGTGAATTCAGTACATTTTCGCAAAAATTCTAAGAAATTTCCCCGCATTCCATGATTTCAGTTGCCTTTGGACCTATCAAAGACATATTTCTTGGGTGGGAATAAATATAAGACGGTAGGAAAAATTCTATAGCAATGCAACAGATACTTTTCAAAATCATTGAACGTGAATGAGGGCAAACATTTGTGAACATATATCATTTATAGGATGTTGCCGTTAACCTGAGAATTTATGGATCCTAGAAAAATACTGCTCGCGAATCATGGAGGAAACTGGAAGAAAGACGCACCTCGACTCAGGATGATCTCGACGGCACATGGATACCTCTATGAGTGCTACTCATTCTGCTGTTTATTCCCCAACGGAGAAGTGCCCTCAGCCATCTCACACCAGATTGTTATATTTTTTGCCATCTCTCCGGGAGTCTCCGTGGCTAAGTGATTAAGCCAACCAGGCAGACATACAGACAAACAGCCAGACAGACAACCGGAAATACAGACAGACAGACAAACAAAGAGCCAGTCAGATAACCAGATTGACAAACAGCCAGACAGAAAACCAGAAAAACAGATAGACAAACAAACAGTCAGACAGACAACAAGAAAGACATATAGACAAACAGACAAACGGTCAGACAGACAACCAGACTGAAAAACAGACAGACAGACAGACAGACAGACAGACAGACAGACAGACAGACAGACAGACAGACAGACAGACAGACAGACAGGCAGGCAGGCAGGCAGGCAGGCAGGCAGGCAGGCAGGTATGCAGGCAGAAAACCTTACATGACCCGGAAACTGAAGTTACTTTGGTCACATCACAGACCAGAGATGTTTAGACAGCACAGTAACGCTAGACATGGTTCCTGTAAGAGGAGGCAGAGGCTAACCAAAACGACAGGAGACACAGTAGATTACAGACACTTGAGACATGAAGACGCATGAGGTAGGAGATCGGGCGAAGGTTGCGTAATCTTCCCCTAGGTGTGTAATGAGAATCTACCCCAGGGGTGTAACGAAAATCTACCCCTAGGTGTGTAATGAGAATCTACCCTAGGAGTGTAATGAGAATCTGCCCCTAGGGATGTAATCAGAATCTTCCCCTAGAGGTGTAATGCGAATTTTACCCTAGGAGTGTAATAAAAATCTTCCCCTTGCGTGTGTTGAGAATTTACCCACTGGTGTGTAATGAGACTCTTCCCCTAGGGGTGTAATGAGAATCTGCACCTAGCGATGTAATGAGAATCTTTCCATAGGGCGTAATGAGAATCTTCCCCCAGGGGTCTAATGAGAATCTGCATCTATGGGTGTAATGAGAATCTGTCCATAGGGGTGTAATGAGAATCTGCCCCTAGGGGTGTGATGAGAATCTGTCCCTAGGGGTGTAATGAGAATCTTCCTCTAGAGATGTAATGAGAATCTTCTCCTAAAGGTGTAATGAGAATCTGCCCTTAAGAGTTTAATGAGAATCTTCCCCAAGAGGTGTTATGAGAATCTTCCCCTAAGGGTGTAACTAGAATCTTCTCTTTTGGGTGTAACGAGAATCTTTTCCTAGGGGTGCAATGAGAATATTTTCCTAGGGGTGTAATGAGGATCTTCCTCTAAGTGTGTAATGAGAATCTTTCCCTAGGAGTGTAATGACAATCTTCATTTAGGCGTGTACTGAAAATCTTCCTCTAGGCGTGTAATGAGAATATTCCTCTAGCAGTGTAATGAGAACCTTCCCCTACGGGTATAATAAGAATCTTTCCCTAGGGGTGTAATGAGAATCTTCCTCTTTGGGTGTAATGAGAGTGATGTTCTGTAAAAGATTTTGCTGCAAGGTAATGACAGACAGCAGAGGATTATTGATACTGGGAATTATGATGAAACAGAACCTGGAAACTACTAATCGCAGACTAAACAGCCAAACTAATTAGACAGACAGACAAAGAGCCAGACACATAACCAGACAAACAGACAGACAGACAAACAAAATATGAATAAAATTGTGTGGAACTGCGGTAAAGCTGTGGAAATGTAAACAATATAAAATAACACAAAGTAATACAGTTTTGCAGAACAGAATTATGACACATACATGACGTTGTGGCGACTAGCCATCATCAGTAAACAAATATATACACAAAACACAACATATAGTCACGGAGAAGATCATCCGGTGACTACATTAAGGCATACAGAACAGACAAATAAGCAGCTAAACATACAAGCTGACAGACAGACACCCTCAACAGGCAAACATCCAGACAAACAGCAAAACAGACAAAAGTCAGACAAAAATACAAACAAACAGCCAGACAGACAAAAGCCAGACAAAAAACAAGCATAACAATCTAGACAGACAGACAGACAGACAGACAGACAGACAGACAGACAGACAGACAGACAGACAGACAGACAGACAGACAGACAGACAGACAGACAAGCTTCTAACTTACCTGAAACAACCAGTTGCACTGTGTGTTGCCCATGTAAGCCCAAGGAAAGCCCGGCGAGCGGATTGAGTACCGCGCCCCGTTGTCCACGTACAGGGGGCCGCCACAATTGGGTCCTGGAAGTGCCACACGAGTAAGAGAACCACATAGTAAATTATATATCATTAACTCCTAGTATAATGTAATATACAAGTAAATGGGAATATTCTTCAACAAGTGAATCGATACAATTATCTCGGAACAGTCATAACATCTGATAGGAGATGCCTTGAAGAGATTAGAACAAGAATCGCCATGGCGAAAGAAGCCTTTAGCAAGATGAAAAACATTCTGACCAATAAAAAGATGTCAATTGAAACGAGAAAAAGAATGTTGAGGGGGTACATAGAGCCTGTTCTTTTGTATGGATGTGAAACTTGGACAATGTGCAGTCAAGCTGAAAAAGCATCTGATGGCTGCAGAAATGTGGTTTCTGAGGAAAATGCAAAGAATACCATGGACAGATAGAAAAACCAATGACCAATTACTACAGGAGACAAATGAAAATCGTAGACTGATTAGAGAAATTAGACGTAAGACAGTCAAAATTTTTGGACATGTTATGAGAAGAAATGGATTGGAGAACTTATTGACAACTGGCAAGATCGAGGGGAACAGACCAAGAGGAAGACCGAGAGGAAAATACCTGGATGGCTTGGCCACATGGCATGGACGAGACAGGAACACTGAGCTGATCCACGACTCTGGTGATCGAGTGAAATGGCGAGTCATGACTGCCCACGCTTTCCGGCATGGCACATGATTGATTGACTGATTTAACTCCTAATATAGCCGAGCTCCCTGGCTAAAGGGTTAAAGGCTATCTCTGTAATCCCGTATATTCACGCAGGTAACACAGCTGCGCGAGATTCGGTGGCGGATCGCGTCGCGTTGGTTACTTAGAAGGGTATGTGAGCCGGTCGCTCAAAAAGCAATGGCAAACTACTGAGCGTAATCTTGCCAAGAAATTAACAACAGCGGTAAAATGCTGGTGTTAACAGCGATGTCCTGTAAATAGGAAATGCGAAAACAAAACCTCAAAAAAAAAAAAGAAACCTCCTAATATACGGTATACTGAATGCAGCAGGAGAACTACTGTAGTGCAATGGCCAGAACGCTTGTCTACCGGCCCGCTTGTAATGTGTTCGATTCCCCACCAAGTCGGGGCATGTTTTTAATGGACCTGGAGTCTTAGTTGTGCGAGACTAAAACGGGTACCATGAACTATTCTGGAACGTAAAAGTGTGATATTGACCGCATGATTTCTTGATTGTCGTGTGCCTTTTAAACAATATGGAGCATTTCATATGTTTATATGTATATATATATATATATATATATATATATATATATATATATATATATATATATATATATATATATATATATATATATATATATATATATATATATCATATAGATACTATAACCACTTCACATAGAGAGTGCATTATTTCTTGTTAACCTATTCAGTGTCAAAGAAGCAGTAGGTTTAGACTAGGTATAGTGCCATCAAATAAACAAGTACTATAATGTAAATGTTCTGTTCACTGAGCATTGCAATTGAGGAAGATACACGAAACGAAACAAATGACACAATGGCCCTAATATGGTGGTATATCACCCTTCTGTCCAAATGGAAGGTCACATTTGGCGATATATTATCCTTTGACACTGAATCAGTTAAAGGACCTTTCGCACGCCTTAAGTCGCCATGAGCACATTGTGATAGATCCATGTTTTATTGACCATTCAGCGGTCGGTAGCTGATGTCTTCAATTTCACTCCGGTCCCCATGACTTCCCAAGACATTTCCTCGAACCCCTTTTATGTTGGATCGAACTGGGAGCTCAGTCAAATTTGGATGCGAATTTAAACCCCAGACCCATGGACCTGCTGGCGAGCGTCTAGCCATTATGCAGGCTGCCATAGCTCTCGTGTCCAGTGGACATTGTGGAATATTGAATGTTCAGTGGACACTGTGCAATATTGAATGTTCAGTGGACATTATACAACAAGTACAGAGTTTCAAGTACCTAGGAAGTAAAATATCAATCAATCAATCATGTGTCATGCCGGAACGCGTAAGCGGTCATGACTCGCCATTTGAGTGAAATGGCGAGTATAATACAAGTATCATCAGATGGTATATCAGTAGACAAGTCGAAAATAGATGCAATAAGTCAAATCAACTCATTGAACAAATGGCACTAAAACTAAACAACAAACATGTTCTTCCTAATTTGTTCATGTACATATCAAGATGTACATCTTCATACTGCTCGTAGAAAAACTATGATGTACTTTACTTAGCCTTTGTCGACCAAGAAAAGGCATTCGATAGAGTAGATAAAAACAAGCTGTGGGAAATCCTTAAACAATGTGGAGTGAGTACACATCTAACAAACCTATGTAGAAGCTTATACAACAACAGTGAATGCATAGTGAGAGCAACTGGAGGACACACAGATGCCTTCACCATAAGATCTGGAGTACGGCAACGTTGTGTCCTGTCCCCTCTCTTGTTCATAACATATATAGACAACATATGTAAAGAAACCAGCCAAGCAGAGACAGCAAGAATACTGCATGACGAGAACACAGAGAAAGAACCATCTGCAAATCTAACCATTAGAGAACTCCTGTGTGCGGACGACCAAGCACTAATAGCAAAATCAGAAGCTGAATTACAAGACCACATAAATAGTCTAAACGAAATGTGTAGGGAACATAACATGAAAATTAGCACAAGCAAAACAGAGGTAATTACTATAACTAAAGAAGAACAAACAACAACAATTCACCTAAACGAACATCCCTTGAAACAAGTAAAGAATTTCAAGTACCTAGGAAGTATAATATCATCAAATGGCAGATCAGAAGACGAGATCGAAAATAGGTGCAATAAGGCAAATCAACTCATTGGACAAATGGCACCAATACTAAAGAACAAACATGTATCAATAACTACTAAGAAAGCACTTTACAACACAATCTTCCTACCAACTCTAAGCTACCAATGCCAAACCTGGACAATGACAGAAAAAAAAAAAAAAAAAAGTCCCAACAACAGAAATGAGATTCCTAAGAAGAATACTCAATGTATCAAGAAAAGATAAGATCAGAAATGAAGAAATCAAGACTAAAGTGGAGGTTGTAGCTGCACTAGATTTTATTAGAAGGCAGCAAGTCAAATGGTTTGGCTATGCAAGTAGGTTACCAACTAACAGTATTCACAACAAGCAATGATGTACAGACCAGAGGGAAGCAGAGGAAGAGGCCGACCACGTAAACGATGGACGCAGGGAATAACAAAGTCTATGGGAATATCAATACGTGAAGCCCATAAGCGGGCACTCTCCCGCTGTTTATACTTCACTTCGACACCGCAAGGTACAAAAGCAACCCGATGAGATGAGATTAGTGGACATTGTGAAATATTGAATCTTCAGTGGATATTGTGAAATATTGAATGTTCAGTGGACATTGTGAAATATTGAATGTTCAGTGGACATTGTGAAATATTGAATGTTCAGTGGACATTGTGATATATTGAATGTTCAGTGGACATTGTGATATATTGAATGTTCAGTGGACATTGTGAAATATTGAATGTTCAGTGGACATTGTGCAATATTGAATGTTCAGTGGACATTGTGCAATATTGAATGTTCAGTGGACATTGTGCAATATTGAATGTTCAGTGGACATTGTGAAATATTGAATACGCAGTGGACATTGTGAAATATTGAATCTTCAGTGGATATTGTGAAATATTCAATCTTCAGCGAACACTATGAGGTGTTTAGTTTCCAGGAAACATTGTCAAATATTGAATGTTCAGTGGATAATGTAAAATACTGAATATTCAGTGGAAATTGTCAAAATATTGAATGTTCAGTAGACATTGTGAAATATTGAATCTTCAGCGGACACTATGATGTGTTGAGTTTCCAGGAAACAGTGTCAAATGTTGAATGTTCAGTGAACATTGCGTTGTGTTGAGTGACTAGAAGATATTGTTGAATATTGAATGGTCAGTAGACATTGTCAAATATTTAATGTTCAGTAGATGAGATGTTGTGTTGTATTGAATGTATAGGAGACATACATTAGTGTTGTGTGTCCCATAAACTGTGTTGAATGTTGAATGTTCAATAGATATTATTTTGAGTGCCCGAGAAAGGGCAAAACTGCTCTCATACTTGTCGAAGTAAAACGCCCAACTCCACTTACAAGTAGTGGTGAACGGATACCTCACAACTGTCTGACAACTGTGAGCACTGGGGTTTGAGTATCCACCATTATAAGTGAACAACTCTGCAAGTGAGCAGGGCAGAGCACTCATTTGTCTTGATAGTGGACAATTGCTATCGAAGGCCAGGTAACATAGCCCTGGGTGCACGTGGAAGGTAAGGGAAACCATCGCATTATTGTTACAAGTCTTCGTAAAGCAAAACATATTAGAGTCAGAGGATAGAGAAAACCAAGAGCTGAAATATGTGGAGAAACATGAATGCAGGTGCCATTTGACAAAGCAGACGCTGATGATGATGATGATGATGATGATGATGATGATGATGATGATGATGATGATGATGATGATGATGATGATGATGATGGTGGTGGTGGTGGTGGTGATGGTGGTGGTGGTGATGGTGGTGGTGGTGGTGGTGGTGGTGGTGGTGGTGGTGGTGGTGGTGGTGGTGGTGGTGATGATGATGATGATGATGATGATGATGATGATGATGATGATGATGATGATGATGATGATGACAAGTGTCCAGTAGACATGAACCAACATTGTGTTTCCGAGTGTCCAGTAGACATGAAATATCGTTGTGTTTTCGAATGTCCACTACCTATCATTACACTGCTCCGAGAATTGGCATAGTGAGTGTCCAGTAGACATGAACTAATGTGTGTCCTTGTGTCCAGTAGACATGAAATAATGTGTGTCCTTGTGTCCAGTAGACATGAAATAATGTGTGTCCTTGTGTCCAGTAGACATGAAATAATGTGTGTCCTAGTGCCCAGTAGACATGAAATAATGTGTCCTAGTGTCCAGTAGACATGAAATAATGTGTCCTAATGTCCAGTAGACATGAAATAATGGTTCCAAATTGCTGTATGTAGCTGGGGCGCAGTGTTGGGGTGAGCGCCCAATATTGCTTAAATACCCCAATGGCTTGTGAATACATAACCTATGCAGCAAAAGTCCAACTCCTGGCCTTCACGTGGCGGAACTGTTTTAACTAACAGGAGAAGGGCGACGGCGAGTATCTGGCGCCAGAAAATAACCAGTGTGCTCTAGATGTGTATACACATACATGCATGTGCAGACACGTGTGTGCGTGTGTACACATCTAAACTCGAGTGAGACCACAGTCTGCTCTAGCAAAGGAAAGGTGCTGAAGACGGAGGCAACTAGCTAGGAGGCGCACCACAGAAATCAGGATGCCACGCAATTACGCAAAATGGAATATGTCGACTACTGCTAAAAGTTATGGTGCTCGCCCTGCTTTGGACCCCCAGGCAGGTGCAGAGCTGGGCCCTATGTCTCGAAAGGGTCCAACCCCAACTACTGGAGGTCCTTCTCAGATGTCCCGTGGAGCCAGGGGACATGAGAATAGAACAGCTGGCCATACTAAACAAAGACTTAAAATAATGCAGTGGAATGCGGAGGGAGTCAGCAACAAAAGAATAGAATTAGAAAACATCCTGGACCAAGAAAAAGTAAGCATATGTTGCTTGCAAGAAACTCACCTCAGCGAAAATATAGCCTTCAATATCAGAGGCTACCAGTGTTACCGATCTGATCGAAAGGACATGCGAAAAGGTGGGATACTTACCCTTGTAAAAAATAACATTACTGCTTCCCAAATTGAAGTCTATATGGAAGGGGCTGAGTATCAGACACTTAAACTTAAAACAGGCTATACAGACCTACATCTGATCAATTACTACTATCCACGTGACCGTCCACAGGCACTGGACACACTATCATTAACAGAAAAAATGATTGCGTGTGGCGATTTCAACAGCCACTCGCAGAGTTGGGGCTATGATCATATGGACCAGAGAGGAGAGAGACTGGAAGACTGGCAGGATGAGAATAGATTCACCTTGGTTAACAAGCCGTCCGACCCACATACACCAAGACTGCCCAAAATATAACATATCTAGGCAAACCTTCTGGCCTAGAGAGACGACAGTGGAAGATAAACTCTATGGACCGCTGTGTGAACTGAAAAAGACAGTTCAATTCATACAAGAGACAGCATTACAGTTATAGACATATTTTAAGCGAACGAAAGAAGAAGAAGAAGAACATGAAATAATGTGTCTTAGTGTCCAGTAGACATGAAATAATGTGTGTCCTAGTGTCCAGTAGACATGAAATAATGTGTCCTTGTGTCCTGTAGTCATGAAATAATGTGTCCCAGAGTCCAGCAGAAATGAAATAATGTGTTTCCTAGTGTCCAGTAGACATGAAATAATGTGTCCTAGTGACCAGAAGACATAAAATAATGTGTCCCAGTGTCCAGTAGACATGAAATAATGTGTCCTAGTGTCCAGTAGACATGAAATAATGTGTCCTAGTGTCCAGGTGACAATAAATAATGTGTGTCCTAGTGTCCAGTAGGCATGAAATAATGTGTCCTAGTGTCCAGTAGACATGAAACAATATGTGTCCTAGTGTCCAGTAGACATGAAATGATGTGTACCCGAGTGTCCAGCAGACATGAAATAATGTGTGCCCTAGTGTCCAGTAGACATGAACTAATGTTTCCGAGTGTCCAGCAGACATAAAATAATGTGTCCGAGTGTCCAGTAGACATGAACTAATGTGTGTCTGAGTGTCCAGTAGACATGAACTAATGTGTGTCCGAGTGTCCAGTAGACATGAACTAATGTGTGTCCAGGTCCAGTAGACATGAACTAATGTGTGTCCGAGTGTCCAGTAGACATGAACTAATGTGTGTCCTAATGTGTGGTACCTTACAGTCTTGACAGACCACAGTAGGTGAGTTGGAATTTCGCCGAAATTCCATCACAATTCCTGGGCAGAGCTTCAAAGAACATGTGGTGCCCAAACGACATGTTCCCTCTCTCGGCCTTGCCTTGTTTATTCAAGAGGAAAGGATAACCAATACGTCTGGAACAAGGTAGGTTACAGTCGCTTGCTGTCAGCATCAAACCTCGGAGACCTCGCCTCCACGAGCAGGTGGCGAGTGGTGGCCAGACCCTGGAACCCATGGGACCTGACTTAGAGGCGTTCAGCCAAGTCCCACAGGTGAGCGCCGCGTACGTGCCTGGACCATAGGGCGAGTACATCTGTCAATCACAAGTGTCCGGACCTGTGAAAAGCGTGTACTACAGACTCCCCGCCTGACTCGTGCGGATTCCGCGAACACCGGGAATAGGCCCACCGGAGATATCGCCGGAGATATTGCTCGTCTGTTGCGAGCAAATCTCCCATCCTTCCACTGTGCGGCTCTCGCGACCAGCGAGAATAGGCCCGCCAGAGATATTGCTCGTTTGTTGCGGACAAATCTCCACCGACGACTGAATAAGTAAAGAAACGATAAAAGTAGTGGTATTTCAATTGCGCTTGCGCTCCCACCTATGCTACACCCTTCATGTGTCTTCACAAAGTCGGACTAGAGTCAAGCTCAACAGGGTCTTCTTTCCCCGCTGACTCTACCAAACCCGTTCCCGAGTGTCCAGTAGACATGAACTAATTTGTGTCCTAGTGTCCAGTAGACATGAAATAATGTGTGTCCTAGTGTCCAGTAGACATGAACTAATGTGTGTCAGAGTGTCCAGTAGGCATGAACTAATATGTGACCGAGTGTCCAGTACTTACCAACAGACTGCGCCGAGAACTGACATCTGGAGCCACTGAGACCATCCGGACACCTGCATCTGCTGCAGTCTTTGGGGTCCGGGTAGCCGTCGTGCAGACAGGAGAAGGTGGCGGTTGGACATGCGTCTGTGGAAACAAGTGATCCTGTCCATGACATGAGCAGATTCTTGACAGCCACAGACAAACGAAAGTTTGAAAGTCAAGTGGGTCGACTTCGCTGCACCGGGTTTTATCCCATATGTCTCGGTCTCTTCTACAGGGTGGCCTTCCGAAAGCGTCACACAAAGCACGAACTCCGTAGCTCCAGCGACGACCCCCAGGAGTCACCGAGAACACTGCACTCGTGTGCCAAGCAATGTGGCCCGGAATCGAACCCACGACCTTCCGAGCGCGAGGCATACTACGTAATCACTTGGCCAAGGTGACTTTCCCTGAGACAGTTTACAAACAGCGAAAGATAAAAAGACATAATTGGTTGTCTTAAGTGTATTCCTTGTCCCTTAGAGGACGTGGCAATCAACCTCAACATTCACTGGTTGTGATTGTCTAGGCAATGTACCATCAGCAGTTTGCCATTCCTGGTGTATGTGGAGTAGAGGATAGCACAGCGCAGTTTCATCATTGGCCAACACGGCGATGTTCATACAGTGGCGACTCTAAGACATGATGTTTTTTTCGCATATCCTTTACAGGACATCGCTGTCAACATCAGCATCTTTCAGCTGATTGGTGATTTCTTGGCAAGATTACGCTCAGTAGTTTGCCATTGCTTTCTGAGCGACCGGCTCACATACCCCTAAGTTACCGACCCGGAGAGAACCGCTACCGATTCTCGCGCACGTCACGTTACTCACGAGAGTATACGGGATTACGGAGAAAGTTGTGTAAATCCCTAGAGTAGGGAGACCGGCGTCTACCTACCTACTGTCTACAACAGAGCTACCATCTTTCCCGGGCAATTAACTTTTTAAAACTACCGACCTACAGTCTACGTATCTATCTATTTAGCTACTGTCTGCACACCTAGCTACCTACCTAATGTCTATACACCTAGCTACCTACCCACTGTCTACATACCTAGCTAACAACTTGCTCGGTCCCTAGCCATGTGATTTTTTAGCCTATTTAAATACCAACCTATCAATTTACCCGTCTACCTATGTTGCATACTGACCAATCATCCTATCAGTTGTTTAACAGTTGTCTACCTGTCTGTTATTGTGACATCTTGCGCCTATTGTATTTTTCCTACATGCATATCTGTCATTTAATACATTTTTGTATGTATTTATTATCTTAAACTTCCGGTGTGCAGTACTACTGCTGCTGCTACTACTACTACTACTACTACTACTACTACTACTACTACTACTACTACTACTACTACTACTACTACTACTACTACTACTACTACTACTACTACTACTATTATTATTATTATTATTACTACTACTCCCACTACTACTACTACTACTACTTCTACTACTACTACTACTACTACTACTACTACTACTACTACTACTACTACTACTACTACTACTACTACTACTACTACTACTACTACTACTACTACTATTATTATTACTACTACTCCCACTACTACTACTACTACTACTTCTACTACTACTACTACTACTACTACTACTACTACTACTACTACTACTACTACTACTACTACTACTACTACTACTACCACTACTGCTACTACGATTACTACTACTACTACTTCTATTACTACCACTACTACGATTACTACTACTACTATTACTACTGCTACTACTACTACTACTACTACTACTAGTAGTACTACTACTACTACTAGTAGTACTCTTGCGTGTAATTGGTGTGCCAGGATGTAAAACCAGGAGTTTCTACTCAAGATCTGCGCGGATGCTACGGAGGTCGTGCATCGAGCGAAGCCATCCTTGAGTGAATTTTCAGCAGCGTGTGTGGTTTTCTCAGTCTGTGTTTACGTTCTTTCAACATGGCGGAACAACGTGTGTTCTTCGTGCAGTCAGCAGTCAACATGCCGAAGCGGCGTGGTAGCCGCGCAGGGATAAAGAAACAAGGTAAGCGTGGTGGTTTGAGGCGTTTTAGACTCAAGTGTCACCGTCTAGGACTCAGGAATATCCGTATTCTATATTGGAACTGTGCCAGTGTAAAACAACGGGGCTCTATTTTAGAAACCCTAGTTTACAGGAACGACATTGTAGCACTCCAGGAGACGAGACTGGGCGATCAGCTACTCCAAATTGCCGGCTTCAAATGTTTCTACAACAGACGACATCTGGGAATGGTGATTCTCGTTCGCGACAGCATGGTGGCGTCAGAGCTAGACATGTCCAGTTGGGACAGTGACGATATACAAATACAGGCGTTGAGAGTTCATTCCAGTCTACCATTCGTGTTGGTTAATGTTTATGCCATCAATGCCAGTGTGGACGCCCAGAAGTGGCAGTGCTTAAGTGGCATATTAGGCCACGAGAGAAATGTTATTTTCTGTGGTGACTTCAACGCTAAAGGCAGATCATGGGGAAACACTTCCTCCAATACACAGGGGGAGGAGCTCGAGACTGCACTGGAAACCATCGACCTGGTTTGTATCAACAGTGGCTGTGTCACCAGGACAGCAAGCCGTCCGGGCGATGAGGACAGTGCTATTGATCTGGCGCTAGTTTCACCTTCACTCACTACAGTGTGTAGATGGGGTGTCCTAGGACACCATGGCAGCGACCACCACCCTTGCAGCATATTGGTGGAGAAAGGCAGAACCAGGCAGCACAAGCTAAAGGTAAAGACGTTGCATTATGACAGTACAGGGCAAGATGTGGTGAGTAAAATAAGACGTGACAAGCGCAGAACGTTTCAGGGCAGGAAAAAAAGCTGGGAGCAGCCACCGTGGTGAAGTTTCGAGGTGGAGAAGGCTTGGGTGGATAAGCGTAGTGCTGTAAGGAGATGGCAAAATGCCAAGAAGAACAGAGCTGGTCATCCTAGTCCCTGCTTGCACTTAGAAAGAGAGATGCACACAAAAGTAAGCTATTTCAAAAAACTGGTCACGGTTGTTAAAAGCGAAAAATGGGCAGAGGTGTGTCAAAGAGTAAGCACAGACAAGTCACTGAAATTGTTCTGGCGACTACATAAAAGCATGAGTGGTGTAGTCAAGAATAAGAGCATTTCTGACTTCCAAGGTGCTGACCTCATCTGGCAGAGGACTGACGAGTACAAGGGCAAAGCCCTCTTTGAACGCTACCTTGAGCAGAGCAACCAGACAGACATGGGAGGCCGAAATCTGGCCAAGGAGGTCACCTCAGACAGATGCAAGGCCCAGAACACCTCGGATGAAGACACAGTGACAGTGAAAGAAATCAAGGCTGTGCTTCGACGATCAAAAAACAGTGCTCCAGGTCCTGATGGCATAAGATACGACGACACAAATAGGTGTACCGACAATGAGCTAGAGAAACTAGCAGACATGTACAACAACAGTATAGGGAGTGCTAGCATCAAGGAGGAATGGTTACACAGCTATCTGATTCCCTTGCCGAAGCCTGACAAAGACCACACAAAAATTCAGGGATATCGAATTATAACTATGCAGAATACAATAGGCAAGCTGCTGGAGAAGGTAATTGCCAGAAAAATATCAGGCCAACTAGAGAGGCAAGGTGTTTTCCCACCCACCCTGGGTGGGTACCGTCCAAAAAGAGAAACCTGGACCAATGCAGCAGTCTTTGCCCAGGATGTCTATGAAGGTTTCCACTCAGGCACTGAAACCGTTGCTGCAGCGATTGATCTTGAGGACGCATACAACAGAGTACCACTGGATTTTTTAATGTTTCAGCTTCTCGAACTAAACGTAAGTCCATTCCTCCTTAGTTGGATCGCTGCAGCCCTCTTCCAACGGAAAGTAGTTTTTAGATGTGGCAGTTGGACTTCGGAACCAACAACAATATATCCTGGCCTACCACAGGGATCACCATTATCTCCGGTACTGTTCAACGCCTACACAGTGAGAATCACCAGTGAGCAGATCACTGGACCTGGCAGGACATTGTCATATGCCGATGATGTTTTAGTGTATCGTCAGGGTAAGGATAGAGAGGAGGTTGCTGTGGAACTACAAACCGAACTCAATCGCATAAGTACTTGGTGTGATGAAGCTGGGGCAATGGTCAACCCAACAAAGGCAACAGTGACTTGGTTCTCGTTGAATAATCATATTGTCAACAATCCAACACCAACTGTAATGCTGTGTTCAGAGACGGTGGAAAGAACGCAGGCAATGAATTACCTGGGGATACGGTTTGATCGAAGCCTTGCTTATAATGTGCACATAGACCAGGTGATAATAAAGGCCAAGCGGGGTTTGGCAGCAATGCGGGTGATGGCGGCAGCAAACTGTGAGCAGCGCCATCTATGTCTTCTGTACGAGCGGCTGGTCATGTCTGTTTTGGAGTATGCAATGGCAATCCTGACTCTCAGCCATAAGCAGATAGAAAGGATGGAAAGGATACAGAATGCATGGCGATGCGCTACCTTCTTGATTTTCCAACCATTGAAGAGAGAATACAAGGTTGCAGGGCACGCGCCTACCACAGAATTAACGCAAACACACAACATCCACTGCATAGTGAAATTAGGAAGGTGAAGGGCAGCAGGTTAAAAAGAGGAAGGTCGTGGATGGGTCAAGCCGAAGACATTCTTCAACAGGTGTGTTCACTTGAGGACTTAGAACCTGGCGAGAAGTGGGTGCAAGTGCCAACATACTTCTGCACATCCTTTTCAGTTTGCATCCAACTAGATAGAAAATGCAGACAAGAAAATCCGGCTGCTGTTGAGGCTGAAGTACAAGCGTTGATTTTCGAGAATTCGCTAGACGGTGACGCGGTCATCTACACAGATGGGTCGGTCGTCCGACATGTGAGAAGCTCATGGGCCTTTACAGCTCGGGCCGGAGGGAGAATTGTGAAGGAGGACTCTGGTGCTTTCACTGAAACCACAAGTAGCCTGACCATGGAAGTCATGGCAGTAAGTAAAGCAATAACATGGCTCGGCTCAAGACACAGACATTCACTAGGGCTTGTTTCCTCAGCGACTCAATGAACATGATCAAGAGGATAGAGGAGGGATCGATCCGAAGAGAATGGTTGCTGCCTCTGGAGCGGTCTCGACTGGCAAAGATTAGTTTCATCTTCGTGCCAGGGCATGCGGGAGTACAAGGAAATGAGCGGGCTGACAAGCTCGCAGGTGAGGCTACTGTGGAGGGCGGACGCGCCATGGACCAGGCTGACATTCTGATTGCTCTACGAGAAGTAAGACTTTTGCGAGAACCGAGTGATGACTGTGAATCTACAACAATGGCCAGACTGCGAGAGCAGCAAATTAAAAGAGGGGTGGCCAAACAAGAACACTACGCAGGAAGCCAAAGAAGATTGATAAACCAACACAGAACTAGCGTCGTTAACACGATTTGCTGAGGAGGGGATCCGAGCACTTATGGACTGAATGGTTCGATGTGCAATGAGGATGATCTGTCGACTAACTAACTAACTAACTAACTAACTAACTAACTAACTACTACTACTACTACTACTACTACTACTACTACTACTACTACTACTACTGCTGCTGCTGCTGCTGCTACTACTACTACTATTACTACTACTACTACTACTACTACTACTACTACTACTACTACTACTACTACATTTTTTAAGTTGCATATCCCTTACAAGACGTTGCAGTCAACACCAGCATTTTTCAGCTGTTGTTGATGTTCTTAGAAAGATTACGCTCAGTAGTTTGCCATTGCTTTCTGAGCGACCGGCTCACATACCCTGGAAGTAACCAACGCGGCGCAATCCAAGGCCGAATCTCGCGCAGTTGTGTTCCTCACGCGGATATACGAGATTACGGAGAAAGTCGTTAACACCTTCGCCTGAAAGACCGGCACTACTACTACATTATTATTATTATTATTGCATCTTGCACACAGCAACCCCAGACCGAAGACTACACTATTATTCTATCAATAACTTAATATTTAATTCTTAAAAAACGAACCTCGGCAATACGCCATGTTGGCCAGCTTGGCATCAAAGAAAGAAAACCCCTTCCTCTGACCTAGATTTCTTTGCAGACGTCGATCTTTCGTTCTCAGTGTCACAAGTCCATTCTTGGAGAAAAACTGCATTCGAATACATTATTATACAATTAATGGGATGCATTAATAGAATATAAATGTACGGTATTTAGAGTAGCTACAGAAGTCAACCTTAAAAGTCCCGATTAAATAAAGTATGTGGTTTGTACTTCATTCCAGTACATCCATATGCCACTTCTGTATGGAGGTCGGCGTGGCCTAGAGGTTTAGCACACTGATGTTTACATTTCCCCTGGTTATGACGGGGTAGTGGTTCCACTCCACACACCGGTCAGTTTGGTTTGAGCACTGACGTCTCGTCAGTTGTTTGGGAACGTGAATTACAAATGCCCCAGAAGTCAGAGTGGGTTAGCCTGAATGCGAGGGACACTGGTAATACGGAAAGCTCAAAATTCAGTCCAATGAACTCACCAGTGGTATAAACAACTAGCAGTCGTAGTATATGTGTTGACTATGCTCGAGTCCATAGAGAGCCAACGCCAAAACAAAAATTAAAATAATAATAATAATAATAATAATAATAATAATAACTTATGTTAATTTGCATGTTTACGACATGTGGTGAGCGGTTCATTTATAAGTAGATGTGAATTAATTAGCTTAAACTACAATTACTAGTCAGTCACAGTCAGTCAGTCAGTCAGTCAGTCAGTCACTTAGTCAGTCAGTCACTTAGTTAGTTAGTTAGTTAGTTAGTTAGTTAGTTAGTTAGTTAGTTAGTTAGTTAGTTAGTTAGTTAGGTAGGTAGGTAGGTAGGTAGTTAGTTAGTTAGTCGCAGTTCCAACTTCACAGCAACGGGTCGTCCCCATTATGCTCCGTTAATGTGCCAGTGAATATCACACAAAATGCTTCCCACTGCCCAATGTGAAAAGTGGAAAAGACAGGAGTCTCGACAAACATCAGCCCGCACAGATACACTGTGCATGATGCCGCCGCCAGAATGTCAACACAATAGTCCCCCATAAAACACCCAGTTCATTTCTGATGGAATCGGCAGTCATTTTCCCATCTGGATGTTTCCTAGATGTTCACCCACAGAGTCCACGAAATACAGTTCATCGTCGATGGTAGTGGCAGTCAACCAGAAGCCCAGCAGCCACGCATTTCTGCATAAGGTAAAAACCGATCAACTCTGGAACATAGCCATCTGCCATCGCTCCGATCATGCAGTCACGTTCCAAAAAACCTCGGGCATATTTAAAAGCAATTACCAGTGATGAAATTTACTCCAAAAACAAGCTTGTATACAGATGGTTTTTGAGCATGTACACCAAAAGTTAGGAGCTGTGGTGGGATAGTGGTTTGTGCGATGTCTGCCATGCCAGAGGTTCGGGTTCAATCCCCAGCAGAGGCAGGGTAAATCTTTCCCGATCCTTACTGCCGTGGAGTTTACCCAGGGTCATCGAAATGTGTGCTGACAATTTTTTGAAATTTCTGTGAAACATTTGGGAAGGAAAGGAAACGAGAAGTGAAGATGACTACCGCACCTCATATGCCGTGACCTAGAATATGTGACGACCTGGCACTTCACACTTCACACTTCACACCAAAGGTAGTATCTCCAATGGGACTACCTATTTTACATTAAGAGTTCACTTAGTTTATATTTCAGCTGTCGAGTACTCTAGACTATACAACAAAATAATACTAAGGGAAGTCATTAAACAACAGGAATTTTAAGAATAACTTTATTACAATAATGCGAACCAGAAATTGTGTGTGTTTTATTTATCAACATGTCCCACCTGCCTGGTAACAGACTTGGTCCCCCTGTCCACTAACTTGTTGATGCATTCTAGAAACAAGTTTTTGGGTGTGGCCTCAAACCAATTTTGCACCGCCTCCGTTACCTCGTTGTTATCTGCAAACCACTGACCCTGCAAATGTTTTTTTTTTCCTCAAGGGTGCAAATAAGTGAAAGTTCGATGGCGCTAAATCTGAACTGTATGCTGGATGTTTCAAGATCTCAAATTTCAGAGCACGTAGCGTATCCATACAAGAGGAAATGACACCTGATGAACTGGCAGTACAAGCTTGAGATATCTTGATAACTGCAGCCAAAGATTTAATTACCACCAAGAAAAAGCAACTAAGCCATGGATTACATCAGACACGTTAGAATTAATAAAACAACGAAGGGAACTGAAACAGAAAGGAGGTGAATCCGATAACAGTAGGATGAAGTATAAATCTTTAACTCGAGAAATAAGAAAGAACACAAGAAAGGACAAAAATCAATATATACAAGATTGCTGTACCAGAATAGAGCAATATCATAAGACTGGAAGCGATTACGAAATGTTCAAAGAAATGAAGCTATTGACAAGAAATGTTCAACCTCAATTGAATGTTATCTGTGACAAGATGGGAAATACCTTAACAGAATCTAGACAAATTCTAGAAAGATGGCAGAAGTACTGCAGTGGAATGTATGATATGAATGACAGTGGGGATATGAATAAGATACATGAGCCAACGACAGCAGAGACAGAACATGAACTCTCATTAGATAAAATTGCATGGGCAATAAAGAACCTGAAGAATGGTAAATCACCTAGATGTGATGAGATACCAGCTGAACTAATTAAAGCGGGAGGAGAAGAAAGCATACACATCTACCACACATTATGTAAAACACATGGAAATATGGTATATGGCCAAAAGATTGGAAGAGAACTATCTTCATTCCAATACTAAAAAAGGGCAACCCGAATCTATGCACCAACTATAGAACTGTTGCCCTGATCAGTCATGCAAGTAAAATTCTACTAAAAATCATAATGGGAAGAGTTCGTAAAAAAATGGAAGAATAAATTAACGTGGTTCAAGCTGGATTTAGACAAGGAAGATGAACAAGAGATCACATTCTCAACACGCGTTTAATAATAGAGAAGTGCAGAGAGTTTAATGTAAACCTTTTCTCATGTTTTGTGGATTATTCAAATGCATTTGACTGTGTACAACATCAGAAACTTTGGGAAATATTGAGGAATATGGGCTTTCCATCAAATGTAATACAACTCACAAGAATGCTCTATCTAGACCAACAAGCAGCGGATAGAATAGATGGCGAGACATCAAAAGGAGTCCGTCAGGGATGTGTGCTGTCCCCCTATTTGTTTAACCTATATGCCGAAAATATAATGAGAAATGTAAGAGATGATATAAATAGGGAGCTATGTGATACCCTAAATATCGGTGGTCATGAAATACCAGAGATTCGATATGCTGATGATACAGTATTACTATCCACAACACAGAATGGCATCGAAAACCTAATAACCTCAACCCAAAAGAATAGTGAAATTCACAACTTATATCTTAACATAGAAAAAAAAAATAGATAATGCATACGGATAAAACTTCGACTACAGACATATTTGTAATTCCGTCCCAAAGTCAAGGACGATCAAAAATAATTTTAAACTTCAATGAGGACCCTTATACCCAGCAAATGTATTAAACATTTAATATAATATCGCAAAGAAATAGAATAGTCCATTATAAAATTTTACGTTTATCAAAATGAGCCATCAATTTCTCCTAAAATTTAATGAATTCTTAATTTGTTATCCAGATTTTTATGAAAACTGTATACGTCGCTAATAACAAAGAAAATTTTATCACAGAAAGAAAACAGTACTATCATTATTTAAGTTAAATAATACACTTATTTTAGTCTGAGTAATGTCCCATGAATAACTGTTATGTCCCTTTCTACAATTTCAATTAGCTGTGATCCTTTGTGGTCAGGTCACAACCGGTTTTGACAGAATTGTTTCCGAAAGTGATGATTAATCAACGCATTGCTAGACTGTTGTTATAATAATTTATAAATACTGTAAGATATCAAGGAAGCAAATATGGGAACTACCATTTTATGATTTTTATGATTCATAAGAATAGCTCGCTTACACTCAGGAAATAAATGACCGCAGACCCCGAGGTAGACCAAGAAGACGGTGGAGAGATAATATATATACAGACCTACAAGAACTTGGAATCAACGACTGGCAAGAGAAGGTCAACCAGAGAGACGAATGGAGACGGATTTTATCTGCAGCAAAGAACCTAAATGGCTCGGAACGCTGAAGAAGAAGAAGATAAGAATGCTCTATCTAGACCAACAAGCAGCGGTTAGAATAGATGGCGAGACATCAAACTGGTTTGACATCAAGCAAGGAGTCCTTCAGGGATGTGTGCTGGCCCCCTATTTGTTTAACCTGTACGCAGAAAATATAATGAGAAATGTAAGAGATAATATAAACAAGGATATATATATATATATATATATATATATATATATATATATATATATATATATATATATATATATATATATATATATATATATATATATATATATATATATATATATATATGTAAAAAAGGATGTATGTGTGTGTGTGTGTATGTCCTTTATGCGTTCGCGAACGGTCCATCCGATTGAGATGAAATTTTCTACACGTCTTCCTCTCATTCCCGCGCTGCCAACTGTCATATTTTTTTAGTGTGAAATCGGCTACTTACTTAATATTATTTAATATTTCATTTTTCATTATAATTTCAATATAGCAAGGGGACTTAACTCTGTAAAAGTTATTTCAAGGGGCATAACTTTTAATAACATTGCTATATACTTTATAGTCATATTGTTGCATGGTTTTCAAAGACTTATAAACTCTTTGTCTATAGTTATTTACCGGCATATGAGTTATAATAAATAATGATATAATCTTTAAGGCATTTTCAAAGTTTTCATAAAAATAATGCATAATGCATAACATTGTAACTCATCTTTTTATGCTTAAAGAAGTTATCTACAGTCATGTTGGTGATTAAAAACAGTTTACATTAAAAATAATGGATGGTGTGCGGAAGGACATTCTTTTAAGTTATTTTTTTTGTTGTTGTATGAATTTAATGAGACGCTCAACGCCAGGAGCTGGGCGAAGCCACGCCGGGTCAGATAGATAGACAGACCCACCTTTTCACTGCAGTTATCTACAGGCATATGCGTTATAATCCTCCTCCTCCTCCTCTCCCCACCTCCTCCTCCTCCTACCCTCTTCCTCTTCCCTCTCCCTCCTCCCTCTCACTCCTCCATCCTCTTCCTCCCTCTTCCTCCTCCTATTCCCTCCTTCTCCCTCTTCCTCCTCCTTCCTCCTCCTCCTCCGCCCTCCTCCTCCCTCTTCCTCCTCCTCCTCGCCCTCCTCCCTCCTCCTAATCACACCTCTTCCTTCCTCCTCCCTTCTCCTCTCTCCTCCTCCCTCCTACTCCTCCGCCTCCTCCTCTTCCTCCCTCCTCCCTCTTCCCCCTCATCCCTCCTCCTCCCTCCTCCTCCTTCTCCTCCCTCTTCCTCCCTCCTCCTCCTCCATCCTCTTCCCTTCTCCCCCTCCTCCTCCCTCCTCCTCATCCCTCCTCCTCACTTCTCCTCCTCCCTCCTCCTCCTCTTGCCACCTCCCTCCTCCCTCCTCCTCCTCCCTCTACCTCCTCCCTCCTCCTCCTCCCTCCACATCCCTCCTCCTCCCTCTTCCTCCTCCTTCCTCCTCATCCTCCCTCCTTCTCCTCCCTCCTCCTTCTCCCTCCTCCTTCTCCCTCTTCCTCCTCCCTACGACTTCTCCCTACGACTTCTCCCTCCTCCTCCTCCTCCCTCCTCCTCCTCCCTCTCCCTCCTCCTTCCTCTCCCTCCTCCCTCCTCCTCCCCTCCTCCTCCTGCGATCTCCTCCTCCCTCCTTCTCCCTCCTCCTCCTTCTTCCTCCTCCTCCCTCTTCCTTCTCATTCTTCCTCCTCCCTCTTCCTCCTCCCTCCTCCTCCCTCCTCCTCCTTCCTCCTCCCTCTTCCTCCTCCTCCCTCCTCCTCCTCCTCCCTCTTTCTTCTCCCTCCTCCTCCCTCCTCCTCCCTCCTCCTCCCTCCTCCTCTCTCCTCCTCCTCCCTCCTCCTTCCTCCTCCTCCCTCCTCCTCCCTCCTCCTCCCTCTTCCTCCTCCTCCCTCCTCCTCCTCCCTCTTACTCCTCCCTCTTCCTCCTAATCCCTCCTCCTCCCTCCTCCCCCTCCTCTTTCCTCCTCCTCCTCTCTCCGCCTATCTCTTCCTCCCTCCTCCTCCCTCCTCCCCTCCTCCTCCCTCCTCCACCTCCCTCTTCCTCCTCCCTCCTCCTACTCCACCTTTTTCTTCTTCTGCTGCTGCTGCCGCCGCTCCATTTACCCAAGTTAATTGTTGGGGGAAGATGTAAAGATCTTTCAAGTGCTCTTTCTAGTGCTTTTTGTAAGTTGGTCTTCGTTTATCTAAGGTTGTTCTAACTGCAACCAATAAATGATTAGACAGACAGGCAGACAGACAGACAGACAGACAGACAGACAGACAGACAGACAGACAGACAGAGAGGGAGGGAGGGACGGACAGACAGACAGACAGACAGACAGACAGACAGACAGACAGACAGACAGACAGACAGTCGGGAACGCTATTGTGAGGTCGACGAGTGAGCATCTCATTTAATTCATATAAGTAGTCATATAAGCTCCCGTTCCCGTTCCCGACTATCTATCTGTCTGTCTGTCTATCTGTCTGTCTGTCTGTCTGACCCGGCCCGGCTTCGCCCAGACCCTGATGGGGAGCATCTCATTTAATTCATATAAGTAGTCATATAAGTTCCCGTTCCCGACTATCTATCTGTCTGTCTGACCCGGCCCGGCTTCGCCCAGCCCCTAGTGGGTAGCATCTCATTTAATTCATATAAGTAGTCATATAAGCTCCCGTTCCCGTTCCCGACTATCTATCTGTCTGTCTGTCTATCTATCTATCTGTCTGTCTGTCTGTCTGACCCGGCCCAGCCCATGGTGGAGAGCATCTCATTTAAATCATATAAGTAGTCATATAAGCTCCCGTTCACGACTATCTGTCTGTCTGTCTGTCTTGGGTAAATGGAGGAGGGAGGAGGAAGAGGGAGGTGGAGGAGGGAAGAGGAGGGACGAGGAGGAAACAGGAGGAGTAGGGAGGAATAAGAGGGAGGAGGAGGGATTAGGAGGAGGAGGGGAGTAGGAGGGAGTAGGATGAACAAAAAAACGAACGAACGAACGAACAAACTTTATTTTCAAAGGGTTAAGAATTGGGCACGCAGGCCCGTCTAACATTCTGCCCTTCTATCACTCTCTTTCATACATTATTTCATTCACACATTATTCAAGGCTAACAGAGAACAACAACAATATAAAGGATATGCATTATAAAGGCATGGGCAAAATGCGAACATCAAAACTACACGACACAGTAATATTAGATAATGGTCTGACACTTGTTGTTAGCCATGTGGAATATACTGGCCTACCAAAAGGGGACTGGCTGTTATACTAGGGTTTTGTTATTATTATTATTATCTCTATTATTAAGGGGGAAAGTTGTACGAACGTAAGAACCATGACCCCTGGCATCTCAGACGATCTAAATGAGATTGTGGATGCCCGCAAAACTGCAGTGATAAACAACGAACTGCTAAGACTGGGGATAGACATTGTCGCCCTGCAAGAGACCAGACTCCAAGAATCTGGAAGCATCAAGGAGAGGGACTTCACTTTCTACTGGCATGGCAAGCCGTGCGGAGAGACCAGGGAGCATGGAGTTGGCTTCGCTATCAGAAACAAGCTGCTCAATTCCATCATACCACCAAGTGATGGCACTGAAAGAATATTGAAGCTCCAACTCCAGACAGAGGCAGGCCCAGTTAGTATTATAAGCGTTTACGCCCCGACACTAACTGCAGCATCAGAATCTAAAGACAAGTTCTATGACGACCTTAGCAAAGAAGTCAGTGAAACACCAGAGAAACAACATCTTTTTATCCTGGGGGATTTCAATGCCAGGGTTGGCTCCGACCACGAATCTTGGCCTTCATGTCTAGGACAGTTTGGCGTTGGGAAGATCAATGACAATGGACAACGTCTCTTGGAATTCTGCAGCCACCATAATCTGTGCGTGACCAACACCTTCTTTGACACGAAACCTCAACACAAGGTGTCATGGAGGCACCCCAGATCAAAGAACTGGCACCAACTCGACCTGGTGCTCACTAAACGCAGCAACCTCCGCAATGTACGGATGACTCGCAGCTATCATGGTGCTGACTGCGACACCGACCATTCACTCGTCTCCAGCAAGGTGAAGATAAAGCCCAAGAGAATCTACAGAAGCCGAACAGAAGGAAGACCACGCATTGACACCAGTGGCACCCAAAATAAAGAGAAGGTCAACAAATTCATGCAGGCTCTAGCGGATACTCTGCCCGGCCCCACAGACGGAGATTCCACCGAGAGATGGAGTCATTTTCGCGACACCATCTACAATACAGCACTATCAACATTTGGCAAGAAGCAAACTAAGTCAACCGACTGGTTTGAAGCACACTCTGAAGAGATGCTCCCAGTCCTGGAGATAAAGAGACATGCATTCTCGATGTATAAAACATCACCTTCAGAGAAAACACTGCAGGCATTGCGAACGGCCAGAAATAGAGTACAACAGATGGCAAGAAGATGTGCGAACAGGTACTGGCTACAGCTCTCTGCTCAAATTCAAACTTGTGCAGACACTGGAAATATAAGAGGAATGTATGAGGGCATCAAGCAAGCTGTCGGTCCATCAAAAAATAAGATGGCCCCTTTACGATCAACTGAGGGGGTAATCATAAAAGATCGAGCGAAACAAATGGATCGCTGGGTAGAACACTACTCAGAGCTATACTCAGTGGATAACACTGTCAGCAAAGAAGCTCTGGAAGCCATCGATCAACAGTCCGCCATGCATGCCTTGGATAACGAACCTTGCCTCACAGAAATCAGCGAAGCACTAGACTCTCTCAAATCCGGCAAGGCACCTGGAAAAGATAGTATTCCACCTGAAATTTTAAAATGTAGCAAAGAAACAATCATCCCAGAACTGTATGCAATATTACCGCTCTGCTGGAGAGAAAAATTAATACCACAAGATATGAAAGACGCAAACATCGTTACCCTTTATAAAAACAAAGGCGACAGAAGCGACTGCAACAACTATCGCGGCATTTCCCTTCTCAGCATTACAGGCAAGATTTTTGCCAGAGTAATCCTTAAAAGATTACACATTCTTGCTGAAAGAATCTACCCCGAATCGCAGTGCGGATTTAGACCCAACAGGTCCACCATCGATATGATTTTCTCACTCCGGCAGCTCCAAGAGAAGTGCAGAGAACAGAGGAAGCCATTATATATAGCCTTCATCGACCTCACAAAGGCATTTGACCTCGTGAGCAGAAGCGGCCTTTTTAAGGTCCTTGAAAAGGTTGGATGTCCACCCACCCTTCTTAGTCTCGTGAAATCATTCCACGAAAACATGCAGGGGACCATTTTATTTGACGGCTCAACATCCCAGTCATTCAGCATCAGCAGCGGAGTAAAGCAGGGATGCGTGCTTGCTCCTACACTCTTTGGTATCTTCTTTGCTGTTCTCTTAAGGCAAGCATTTGGGACTGCCACTGAAGGCATATACCTCCACACAAGATCTGATGGCAAACTTTTTAACCCATCAAGACTCAAGGCAAAGACCAAAATAAGACCAAGATGCGTAAGAGAACTACTTTTTGCAGATGATGCAGCACTGACTACTCATACAGCAGAAGATCTCCAAAGGCTCATAGATCGTTTTGCAGCTGCCTGCAAAGACTTTGGGCTCACCATTAGCCTAAATAAAACACAGGTGATGGAACAAGATGCTGATGCGCCTCCGTCAATCAAAATCTCTAATTATGAATTGAAAGTCGTCCACGATTTTGTGTATCTGGGATCGACAATATCAGATAATCTTTCATTAGAGACAGAAATCGACAGACGCATTGGAAAGGCAGCCACAACATTTTCCAGGCTAGCTAAAAGAGTTTGGGAGAATAATAGACTAACAGAGCGTACAAAAGCTCAAGTATATAAAGCTTGTGTTGTTAGCACATTACTCTACGGGTCTGAATCCTGGACCCTGTACTCAAGACAGGAAAGGAAGTTGAATTCCTTCCACATAAGATGTCTGAGACGTATCCTGGGCATAACATGGAAAGACCACATAACAAACAAACAGGTGCTTGAAAGAGCAGATATTACCACAGTGCACACCCTCCTCAAGCAGAGACGCCTCCGGTGGTTGGGCCACGTATCTCGAATGGAGGACGAACGTATTCCCAAAGATCTCCTTTACGGAGAACTAGCCACAGGAAAGAGGCCAACCGGAAGACCCCAAATGCGATATAGGGATGTGTGTAAACAAGATATGAAAACCATTGGAATAGATCCAGACACGTGGGAAAGAGTTGCAACAGACAGATGCTCCTGGAGAAGAGATGTACGAAACGGACTGGTGCTCTTTGAGCGCAATCAGATCCAAAAAACTGAGGAGAGACGGCACAGGCTCAAAGAGCAGTCACTTACTGCGGGACTTGCCTCGTCTTACAGATGCGGAAACTGTGACAGAGATTGTCATTCTCGAATTGGACTATACAGTCACCAGCGGTGCTGCCAGGCACCTCCCAAGCGGCACAACTCTATAGTCCTTCAGGACTGAAAGAGGCCTACTACTACTACTACTATTATTAAGGGGGAAAGTAATCCATATTGAGATAGTGTTCGAATAATTTGCGATTATATGAAAAGGGATTGGTGATGTCTTTGATTTCTTGTGGAAGATTGTTCCACAGCTGAGCTGCAGAGTACGTTAAGCTTGTTTTGTATAAGTCAATCCTAGGCTTCGGAATGTGTAATATATTTAAACGTTTACTGTGTCTAACATTATATTTAAACAATGGCCAAATGTAATTTGGGGCATTCCGATGCAGGATTTTGTGAATTAGTTTAGCTTTATTTAAAAGCAGGCGTTTACGGAGTGGTAGTTACTGAAGGCGTTTATACAGGCTAGGATTGTCAGTTAAATGTTTGCTATAAATTAGACTCATGGCCCGTTTCTGTAGTGAGTAAAGTCGCTTGGTGTTTGAATTAGAACAACCGTCCCAGATCGTAGAGCAGTAGTCAAAGTGTGTCTGTATATGAGAAGTATAGAATAGTTTCCTTGTGTCCTCATCAAGGAAGTTTTTTAATTTTTTTAGGATGAGGAGGAGGAGGGAGGAGGAGCGAGGAGGAGGAGGAAGAGGGAGGAGGAGGGAGGAGGAAGGAGGAGGAGGGAGGAGGATGAGGAAGGAGGAGGAGAGAGGAGGAGAGAGGAGGAGGGAGGAGGAGGGAGGAGGAAGAGGGAGGAGGAAGAGAAAGGAGGAGAGAGGAAGAGGAGGGAGAAGGAGGGAGGAGGAGAACGCAGGAGGAGGAGGGGGAGAAGGAGGAGGGAGGAGGAGGAGAGGGAGGAGGAGGGAGAGGGAGGAGGAGGAGGGAGGAGGCGGAAGGAGAAGGAGGAGGGAGGAGGAAGAGGGGGAAGGAGGAGGGAGAAGGAGGAGGGAGGAGGGAGGAGAAGGAGGAGGAGTAGGAGGATGAGGAAGAGGGAGGAGGAGGAGGATGAATGTGGAGGGAGGAGGAGGGAGGAGGTAGAGGGAGGAGGAGGGAGGAGGCGAGAGGAGGAGGATGGAGGAGGAGAAGGGAGGAGGAAGAGGGTGGAAGAGGGGGAGAAGGGAGGAGGAGGGAGGAAGAAGGAGGAGGAGGGAGGAGGAGGGAGGAAGGGGAGGAGGGAGGAAGGGAGGAGGAGGAGAAGGGAGGAAGGGGCGGAGGAGGAAGGAAAAGGAGTGATTAGGAGGAGGGAGGAGGGCGAGGAGGTAGGAGGAGGGAGGAGGAGGAAGAGGGAG